>CM075454.1:33918166-34118166 GCA_037832335.1 Carallia pectinifolia
CCAACTTTTCTTGAGCCGGCTGGGGAGGCTAGCGTGCGAGCTTGGAAATCCCTAAGTTGAGCCCGGCACAAGAAGTTGGATAGTTGCATAGCGTGTTTGGAGAGGCCCGCAATGAAGAACCCTTAGCAGCACACTTGCACCGGGCACCAGGGAGGTTAGGTGTTGGACCCTTGAGTAAAGAGCCCGATAGAGTTGTTGGCGCATTGCACGGACTCGTAGAATGGGCATGGACGTGGACATGGGTTGGGCATAAGCAAGGTGATGGGAAAATCGGCTAAGGCATTGGTCACCGAAGAAGGCTTGAAAATGGCCAATGAATGGATTGTTGAGAACTTGCACCAACTCGTTGAATGGGCATGTGCTGGCCATGTCAGCAAGCCAGGAGATGGGAAAATCAACTGGCATGAAATCGACAAAGGAATGGATTGTTGGCACCTCGGACCAGCTCTCGTTGAATGGGCGTGGACATGGGCTGGGCATGTCCACGAGCAAGGTAATGAGAAAATCGTCTAAGGCATTGGCCACCGAAGAAGGATTGAAAACGGCCAAGGAATGGATTGTTGGCAACTTGCACCAACTCGTTGAATGGGCATGTGCTGGGCATGTTAGCAAGCAAGGTGACGGGAAAATTGGCCACGACATGAAAACGGCCAAGGAATGGATTTCTGGGAACTTGTACCAACTCGTTGAATGGACATGCGTTGGGCTTGTTAGCAAGCAAGTTGATGGGAAAATCGGCCAACGCACGAAAACGGCCAAGGAATGGATTGTTGGCACCCTGCACCAACTTGTCGAATGGGCGTGGACATGGGCTGGCCATGTCAACAGGCAAGGTGTTGCTAACTTCGGCCAAGGCACTGGCCAACAAAGGGGGATTCGAAACGATAAAGGAATGGACTCGGAGCTCGGTTGGCTCCGTACATGCTGCTGCCAGCATGGGAGGTTAGCACGGGAGGACAGTGAGGCAGGCTAGCAAGGGATGTTAGCTGGGTAAGCACCCTAACCGTTGCGCCGAACAATACGCTTGACAGTTGCATGGGGTGGTAGCGAGGAGGTTAGGCCCTAGTCCCTCGTCCAAACAGCACGATAGAGTTCATGGCACCTTACGTCAACTGCCCTGCACCGACTAGTTGAATCAGCAAGCGAGGCTATGGGAAGATTGGCCAAGGCATTGGCCACCTGATCGGGCTTAAAAAATAGCCAAGGAATAGACTCAAAGCATGCTCAGCCCCGTACAGGTTGCTGCCCACAAGCATGGTCCGCACACGTTGCTACCCACGAGGCAGGTTAACAAAAAGCTAATCAGGCACCCGAGCAAGGGAGGGAGGCTAGCAGCGCGACGGGCCGCGCGTAGCGTGCCGCTCGTTAGCCCAGCAGTGTGCAGCATGCGAGTGGGAGCAGATCGCGCGCGCACTATGCTGCTCGTCCGCCCAGCAGCGGCACAATGAGGGGAGCAGCAGGGGCGAGCAGCGCGCACGCGCGGCGTGCTGCTCGTATGCCCAATAGTGCTCGCTCAGCTTCTCTTCATGCCAACAACGGACTGGGGGCAGCAACGCATGCCCAGCAAGCAGCTCGGCTGGCCAGTAGTGCAGTTGGGGCAGCAACGCGCGCAGAGCGACATGGTGACAGATGCGCTCGCGCAGTGGGCTTGGGGGAGCAGGGTGCAAGGGCTGTCGAGTGCACGTCTGGCCAGAAGCGGGCATGGCGGCCTGGGGGGAGCAGCCCACTGCTCGTCCAGCCAGCAGCAAGTGCGGCGGGCTGGAGGAGTAGCGCTCGTGCTCGTTAGACCAACAGCGCGCGCTGCGGGCTTGGGGAGCAGCGGGCGTGCACGCAGCGGGCTGCTCGTCGAGCCAGCAGCGCGCGCAGCGGGCTTGGGGGAGCAGCGAGTTGTGGGGGGCCAGCGCGTGGACACTGCGTGCTGCGCGTCGGGCCCGCCCTGCTCGTGAGTAGTCAACCAAGGCGCTGCATGTAGGGCAAGCCACGCAGGCGCAATCCTCATAGCGCGCGTGCCCAGCGAGTTGCGGGTAGGGCCAGTTGCGCTCGCGCAGTACTCCCAGCGTGTGGGCACAGCATGCTTCGTGGCGTGCCTGTAATGGGCGCGCGTAGTCCTCCAAGCGTACGTGCCCAATGCGCTGCAGGTGAGGCTGGCCACGGCCGTGCGAAGTCATCCCAGCGCACTCTGCCCGCTCAAATGGTTCGACAGTCGTGCTCTCGGATTCGGAACATTATTCGGGCAATGGAACTGTCGTTCTACTCCACCTTTGCTCGAATAGAGCCTTTGTCCCTCTATGGTAGGATAGAGGCCTACTATTAGCCCACTTGGCATGAAGGAGTTGGCGGCACCTTGTGCCAATTCCTAGGATGGGACTTTGGAGTGGCTAGGCACTCTTTGAAGCAAGGTGAAAGCTGAGAGGATCAGCGTAGGCACGGGCCTACAAGCCGGTTCCAATGTGGACCAAGACTTGGGTTAGACAAAGGATGCTGGGTTGCATGTTCATGGGCTCCATCAGATGGGCCATGGGCTTGGGCTAAGAGGCCCAAAACACAAGACTGGGTCTTGGCCAAGTTTGCATGGTACTGCATGGCACTGAGTCTCCTACGACGTGTGGAACGTGGGGACGTGTGGGTGTGGCTCTATCCGATTGGCCGAGTATCAGGATAATGCTTATTAGATCATGCATAGCAAAGGATCGTGGGTAGATAAGGCTTATCGAGATCAAGTGATGGATGATCGTGGGAGATAAGGCTTATCAAGATCGAGTCATGGATGAGAACATGGGAAGATGAGGGTTATCAGCTACGATAGAGATCGTGGGGACATAATGTTTATCTCCAAGCCCTAGATAGCTGGGGGTGTCAGCTATATATAGACCCTATGGGTTGTCACTTGTACTGAGTGAAAGAGAGAAATCACTCAGAGAGAATGAGTGAAATACTGTTGAGAGTTCAAGTGATTGTTCCTTTGTATTACATGAGTTAAGTAATAAAAGGTTAGGAAATGTTCCTGTATATGCTCTTGTGCCTCTTTTGAGTGTGTGAGTTGTGTGCTTCTTACAAAGTTGTATTGTGCAAATTATTGCGTGTGCGGTTGGCTGAGACTAAGTGTGACTTAGTGCCATCACAAGGCGAAATTTTGGGTGAGAAAATTAGCCCTGTCACAGCTGGTATCAGAGCAAAAAGGTTCGACCAATGGAAGGTGGTTTGGGTCTTGATGTTGTACGTGAGCGCACAGCCAAGTTCTTTAAGGTACTCGGTGAACTACAGGAGGGTGCAAATTTCACCGTGTTCCCAACGTTGGCGCTCCATGAGCAGTACATAATTGATCTGCAGCGGCAACAAGAGGTGGTGGCCTCTTCAAACACAGCTTTTCGGCTTGAGGAGTTGGCAGCAAAGATAGCCATCCTCAAGAAGGCTGTAGCCTCTCAACCCAGCGGAGGTGTTGTGGAGGGCTCGACCAAGATGAAGGTGCCAAAGACAAAAGCCTTCGAGGGAGCGAGGGATGCCAAAGAGATCGAGAACTTTCTGTAGGATATGGAGCAGTACTTCAAAGCTGCCCGAGTCCCAGACAACGAAAAGGTCAATCTGACCAGCATGTATCTTGCCAAGGACGGTAAGCTGTGGTGGCGGACTTAGTTGGATGACGATGCAAGTGCAGACAGGCCTAAGAGCGAGATCTGGGAGAGCCTAAAGCGAGAGAAGTTAAGTGCCAAGGATAAAGTGAAAGTCGTTTACCGAGAACAAGGTAAAGGCAAAACTAACTCACACAGGGCCAAGGAGTACCCCAAGCAAGAGAAGTTAAGTGCCATAGTTTCTGAGGAGAGTGGCCCCTCGGATGATGTTGGCCCCTCTCATGTCAATCCTCTGCAGTTGGTGAGTGCTGTGCAAGCTGGACGTGCCCCAGAATCCGACTTGATGTTTGTAAAGATCGGGCTCAGTAGAAGGGAGTTGATGGCGATGGCTGACACGGGTGCTACCCACAACTTCGTGGCTGAGAGGATGGTGGAGTCACTGGGTCTAAAAAGTCACCAAGACCAGGAGTCGAATAAAGGCAATCAACTCAGTAGCCCGGGAGCTACTTGGCACGGAACTGGGAGTGGAGGTAACTATGGGCAATTGGTCTGGTAAGCTTAACTTCAATGTGGTTCCGTTTGATGATTTTGATATCATACTGGGGGTTGATTTCTTTGTGAGCGCAAAAGTTGCTCTGTTGCGACATGGGTGTCTCATGTTCATGCTTGAGGATCATCCATATTTCGTTCCTAGGACATTCACTCCCTCTTCCAATATTGGTGGGAAGTCGGGTGGTATGCTATCAGCTATACAGGTGAAGCATGGGCTGAAGAAGGGAGAAGTCACCTACCTTGTGGCTTTGATGGAGATCAAAGAAGGTATTATTGCGGAGGTGCCTGATAGTGTAGTGGATCTGTTTGGAAAGTTGACTGACGTGACGCCTCCTGAACTCCCCAAGTGTCTTCCCTCGAGGCGTGCAACCGACCACAAGATCGATTTGGTGCCCGGTTCTAAACCACAAGCACAAGCCCCATATCGCATGAGTCCGCTAGAGTTGGCATAACTGAGGAAGCAGTTGACGGAGTTGCTGGATGCAGGCCTAATTTAGCACTCCAAAGCGCCATAAGGTGCCCTGGTGTTGTTTCAGAGGAAACACGATGGCTCCCTGTGGATGTGTGTTGATTACAAGGCTCTGAACAAGGTGACGGTAAAGAGCAAGTACCCTATTCCATTGATAGTGGACTTGTTTGACCGGTTCGCGAGAGCCTCATACTTCACCAAGCTAGATCTACGGTCTGGATATTGGCAAGTCAGGATTGCAGAAGGAGATGAGGCGAAAACCACGTGCATCACTCGCTATGGCTCTCACGAATTCTTGGTGATGCCATTCGGTTTCACTAACGCCCCTGCTACTTTCTGTAATTTAGTGAATGATGTGTTTCATGACTTTATTGATCATTTTGTGGTTGTGTATCTGAATGATATTGTTGTGTACAGTGAGTCCTTGGAGGATCACTAGTCCCATCTAAGGTTGGTGTTGTCTAGGAATTGGCGCAAGGTGCCGCTAACTCCTGCATGCCAAGTGTTCATGGGGCTAACAAACCACCCCCACCTGTTGAAGCCAACGTCCTCGTAGGTAAGGTTGATAGGTAGTCTTCCACCTGCTTCTCGAACTGCCATAGAGTCACATCTCTTTCCCAGCTCGCCTCACTATCTAGGGCATTCTTCCACTTCACCAAGTACTCAACCTGCATGTTCTTCTTACTTTGTCCCTGCGTTTGGTGGTCTAGAATTCTCTCCACTTCACACTGGAACTCAGTTCTGATTGTAGGGGGAGCACATCGTGCTTGTTTCCTTGGAGGCTCATCACTCGCTTCCTTGTGGAAGGGCTTCAAGAAACTCACATGGAAGGTTGGATGCACCTTCAACCTTTCTATGAGATTCAACCTGTATTCAACATTGCCAACTTTCTTCACCACTGTGAAGGGACCGTCATACTTTGGAACCAGCCCACGATGATGCAGAGCAGCGGTACTCAGCCCATGAGAAGGAGACGCTGGCAGTGGTGCATTGCCTTCGCACATGGAGGGTGTATTTGCTGGGTACTCGGTTCGGGATTCGGACTGACAATGTGGCTAACACATTCTTTCAGACTCAGAAGAAGCTTTTTGCACGGCAGGCAAAGTGGTAGGAGTGCTTAGCTGAGTATGATTTTACTTGGGAACACAAGCCAAGCAGGCAAAATCAAGTGGCGGATGCCCTAAGTCGTCGACAAGTACAAGAGACGGTTGCTGCCCTCACTCCAGTGCAGAGTGACTTGCTAGACAAAATCAGGGAACAGGCCCGCACGAGTATAAAAGGTGAGATTGCAACAACTAAGCATATTCCTTCCCCACAATAGCATAAAAGGCGAGACGGCAACAACAAAGCATACTCTTTATACGCACAAGTATAAAAGGCAGGATGGCAACAATAAAGCATGCTCCTTACCCGCACGAGCAGAAAAAGCAAGAAGGGAACAACAACAAAACCAGACTCCTTGGCCACACGAGTATAGAAGGCAGGACGGCAACAACAACAAAAGCATGCTCCTTGCTCACAGGAGTATAAAAGGCGAGACGACAACAACAAAGCATATTTCATTCTCGCACAGGTATAAAAGGCGAGTAGGTAACAACAACAAAACTAGACACCTTGCCTGCACAAGTAAAAAGGCGAGATAGCAATAGCAAAGGATTCTCTTTACATGGACGAGAATAAAAGGTGAGACGGCAACAAGAACAAAACCAGACTCCTTGCATGCACAGGTATAAAACGCGAGACGGCAACAACAACAAGAGCAGATACCTGGCCCGCAAGACTATAAAAGGCAAAATGTACAACAAGAAAAGTATCGTCCTTGCCCATACGAGTGTAAAAGGCGAGACAGCAACAACAAAACATGCTCCTCACCTGCACGAATATAAAGGATGAGACAGCAAAAACAATAAATGCAAACTCCTCGCCCGTACAAGTGTAAATAGTGGGAAGGTAAGAACAGCAAAATCATACCTTTTACTCGCACTAGTAAAAAAGGGGAGATGGCAACAGCAAAGCATGCCTGCACGAGTATAAAAGACGAGACGGCAACAGCAACACATACTCCTTTCCTGCACAAGAACAAAAGGCGAGACAGCAACAGCAACAAAATCTGACTCCTTGCCCGCACGGATATAAAAGACGAGACAGTAACAATAACAAAAGCAAATTCTTTGCCGACAAGAGTATAAAAGGTGAAAAGTACAACAACAAAAGTTTACTCGTTGCCCGAACGAGTATAAAAGGCAAGATGGTAACAACAGCAAAGCAGCCTGGTAGTCCGTGCGAGTTTAAAAGGCTAGACAACAAAAACCATAAATGCAGACTCCTTGCCCACAAGAGTATGAAAGTAGACAATCACAACGACAAAAGTATACTCCCAGCCCGCCAGAGTATAAAAGGTAGGACGACAACAACAACAAAACTAGAGTCCTTGCCCGCATGAAGATAAAAGGTGAGACGACAACGACAGCAAAAGTAGACTCCTTGCTCACAATGGTATAAAAGGCAAAAAGTACAACAACAAACATATACTCCTGGACCGTACGAATATAAAAGGGGAGACAGTAGCAACAACAAAGCATACTCCAAGCCCGTGCGAGCATAAAAGTGAGAAAAGTTTGCTCGTTGCCCGTAGAGTATAAAAGGCGAGATGGTAACAACAGCAAAGTAGACTCATAGTCCGTGCGAGTTTAAAAGGCTAGACAACAAAAACAACAAACACCGACTGCTTGCCCACAAGAGTATGAAAGTAGACAATCACAACGACAAAAGTATACTCCTAGCCCGCCAGAGTATAAAAGGTAGGACGACAACAACAGCAAAAATAGAGTCCTTGCCTGCATGAAGATAAAAGGTGAGACAGCAACAATAGCAAAAGTAGACTCCTTGCTCACAATGGTATAAAAGGAAAAAAGTACAACAACAAACATATACTCCTGGCCCATACGAATATAAAAGGGGAGACAGTAGCAACAACAAAGCATACTCCAAGCCCCTGCGAGCATAAAAGTAAGGAAAGTTTACTCATTGCCCGCAGGAGTATAAAAGGCGAGATGGTAACAACAGCAAAGCAGACTCGTAGTCCGTGCAAGTTTAAAAGGCTAGACAACAAAAACAACAAACGCAGACTCCTTGCCCACAAGACTATGAAAGTAGACAATCACAACGACAAAAGTATACTCCTAGCCCGCCAGAGTATAAAAGGCAGGACGACAACAACAACAAAACTAGAGTCCTTGCCCGCATGAAGATAAAAGGCAAGACAGCAACAACAGCAAAAGTAGACTCCTTGCTCACAATTGTATAAAAGGAAAAAAGTACAACAACAAACATATACTCCTGGCCCGTACGAATATAAAAGGGGAGACAGTAGCAACAACAAAGCATACTCGAAGCCCGTGTGAGCATAAAAGTGAGAAAAGTTTACTCGTTGCCCGCAGGAGTATAAAAGGCGAGATGGTAACAACAGCAAAGTAGACTCGTAGTCCGTGCGAGTGTAAAAGGCTAGACAACAAAAACAATAAATGCAGACTCCTTGCCCACAAGAGTATGAAAGTAGACAATCACAACGACAAAAGTATACTCCTAGCATGCCAGAGTATAAAAGGCAGGACGAAAACAACAGCAAAACTAGAGTCCTTGCCCACATGAAGATAAAAGTTGGGACAGGAACAACAGCAAAAGCATACTCCTTGCTCACAATGGTATAAAAGGCAAAAAGTACAACAACAAACATATACTCCTGGCCCGTACGAATATAAAAGGGGAGACAGTAGCAAGAACAAAGCATACTCCAAGCCCGTGCGAGCATAAAAGTGAGAAAAGTTTACTCGTTGCCCGCAGGAGTATAAAATGCGAGATGGTAACAATAGCAAAGCAGACTCGTAGTTCGTGCGAGTTTAAAAGGCTAGACAACAAAAACAACAAATGCAGACTCCTTGCCCACAAGAGTATGAAAGTAGACAATCACAACGACAATAGTATACTCCTAGCCCGCCAGAGTATAAAAGGCAGGACGAAAACAACAGCAAAACTAGAGTCCTTGCCCGCATGAAGATAAAAGTTGAGACGGCAACAACAGCAAAAGCATACTCCTTGCTCACAATGGTATAAAAGGCAAAAAGTACAACAACAAAAATATACTCCTGGCCCGTACGAATATAAAAGGGGAGACAGTAGCAACAACAAAGCATACTCGAAGCCCGTGTGAGCATAAATGTGGGACAACAACAACAACAACTGCAGACTTTATGCCCACGAGAGCATAAAAGGCATGATGGCAACAACAACAAAGGCACACTCCTTGTCCATGCAAGTATAAAAGGTAAGACGGCAACAACAAAGCTTACTCCTTGCCTTTACGAGTATAAAAGGCACGTCGGCAGCAGCAACAAAACTAGACTCCTTTCCCTCACGAGTAAAAGACGAGACGGCAACAGCAAAGCATACTCCTTAACCACACAAGAATAAATGGCGAGACGACAACAGCAGCAAAACCAGGCTCCTTGCATACACAGGTATAAAAGGCAAGATAGTAACAATAACAAGAGCAGACACCTTACCATAAGAGTATAAAAGTCGAAGTGTACAACAACAAAAGTATACTCCTTGCCCGCATGAGTATAAAAAGTGAGACAGCAACAACAAAGCATGCTCCTCAGCCTTACGAGTATAAAAGGCAAGACAGTAAAAATAATAAATGTAGACTTCTTGCTCGTACGTATGTAAAAGGCGAGATGGTAAGAACAACAAAAGCATACTCTTTACTCGCTCGAGCAAAAAAGATGAGACAGCAATAGTAAAGCCTACTCGTTGCCCACACGAGTATAAAAAGTGAGACGGCAATAGCAATGCATACTCCTTATCTGCACAAGAATAAAAGGCAAGACGACAACAACAACAAAATCAGACTCCTTGCTCGCACGGGTATAAGAACGAGACAGTAACAACAACAAAAGTAGACTCTTTGCAGACATCAGTATAAAAGGTGAAAGGTACAATAACAAAAGTTAACTCCTTACCCGAACAAGTATAAATGGCAGGATGGCAATAACAATAAAACATATTCATAGCCCATCCGAGTTTAAAGGCTAGACAACAAAAACAACAAATGCAAACTCCTTGCCCGCAAGAGTATGAAAGGCAACATTCACAACAAGAAAAGTATACTCCTAGCCCGGTGGAGTATAAAGGGCAAGACGGCAAGAACAACAAAACCATAGTCCTTGCCTACGCGAAGATAAAAGGCGAGACGGCAACAACAGCAAAAGTCGACTCCTTGCTCACTAGAGTATAAAGGGCAAAAAATACAACAACAAAAGTATACTCTTTTCCCACACGAGTATAAAAGGGAAAACAGTAGCAACAAGAAATCATACTCCTAGCCTGCGTGAGCATAAAAGTGAGACAGCAACCACAACAAATGCATACTCTATGCCCGTGAGAGTATAAAAGGCAAGATGGCAACAACAACAAAAGCACACTCCTAGCCCATGCAAGTATAAAAAGCGAGACGAAAATATTAAAGCTTGCTTCTTGCCTACAAGAGTATAAAAGGCTAGTTGGCAGCAAAAACAAAGCTAGACTCTTTGCCCACACAACTAAAGGATGAGACGGCAACAGCAAAGCATACTCCTTACCCACACAAGAATAAATGGCGAGACAACGACAACAACAAAACCAGGCTTCTTGCCTACACGGGTATAAAAGGCAAGATAATAATAACAATAAGAGCAGACACCTTGCCTGCAAGAGTATAAAAGGCAAAATGTACAACAACAAAAGTATACTCCTTGCTCGTATGAGCATAAAAGGCGAGACAGCAACAACAAAGCATGTTCCTCACCCGTACGAGTATAAAAGGCAAGATAGCAAAAATAAGAAATGTAGATTCCTTGCCTGTACAAGTGTAAAGGTGAGATGGGAAGAACAACAAAAGCATACTCTTTACTCGCACGAGTAAAAAAGGCAAGACGGCGACAGTAAAGTATACTCCTTACCGGCACGAGTTTAAAAGGTGAGAAAACAACAACAAAGCATACTCCTTACCTACACAAGAATAAAAGGCGAGACGGCAACAACAACAAAATCGAACTCCTTGCCCGAACGTGTATAAAAGGCGAGACAGTAACAACAACAAAAGTAGAGTCTTTGCCCACAAGAGTATGAAAGGCGAAAAGTACAACAACAAAAATATACTCTTTGCCTGTATGAGTAAAAAAGGCGAGACAGTAACAATAGCAAATCAAACTCCTAGCCTGCACGATTTTAAAAGGCAAGACAGCGAAAACAAAAAATGCAGAGTTCTTGTCGGCAAGAGTATGAAAGGCGACAAGCACAACAACAAAAGTATACTCCTAGCCCGCCTGAGTATAAATGTGGGACGGCAACAGCAACAAAACCAAAGTTCTTGCTTGCACGAAGATAAAAGGCAAGATGGCAAAAATAGCTAAAGTAGACTCTTTACCAAGCAAGAGTATAAAAGGCAAAAAGTACAACAACAAAAGTATACTCCATGCCCGAACGAGTATAAAAGTGGAGACAGTAGCAATAACAAAGCATACTCCAAGCCCACATGAGTATAAAGACGAGACGACAACAACAACAAAAGCAGCCCACACGAGTATAAAAGTGGAGACGGTAGCTATAACAAAGCATACCCCTAGCTAGCACGAGTAAAAAGACAAGACAACAAGAACAACAAAACCAGACTCCTTGCCCGCAAGAGTATAAAAGGTGAGACGACAACAACAAAGCATACTTTTTGTGCTATGAGTATAAAAGGTGAGACAGTAACAACAAAGCATGTTGTTTCCTTGCATGAGTAAAAAAGGCGAGACGGCAACAACTACAAAACTAGACTCCTTGTCCTTATGAGTATAAAATGCGAGACAGCAACAACAAAGTGTGCTGCTTGCCTGCACGAGTAAGAAAGCCGAGACGACAGCAAGAACAAAACAAAACTCCTTATCTGTACGAGTATAAAAAATGAGACGGCAACAATAACAAAAGCATACTTGCTGCCCGCACGACTGTGAAAGGCGACACGGCAACAACAAGGCATACTCCTTACCCGCATAAGTATAAAAGAGCGAGACGACAAAAACAAAGTATACGCCTTGGCCACATGAGTATAAAAGGCAGGATGGCAACAACAAAGCATACTCTTTTCTCGTAAGAGTATAAAAGGCGACATAGCAATAGCAACGCATATGCCTTACCCATGCGAGTATAAAAGGCGAGACAGTTCCCTGTCTCTACGAATATAAAATGCAAGATGGCAATGGCAACAGCAAAGCATACTCTTTCCATTCAGGAGTTTAAAAGGCGAGGTAGCAAAAACAAAGCGTACTCGTTACCCGCATGAGTACCACGGCGAGATGGCTAAAAAAAAGCGTACTCCTTGCCCACACGAGTACCATGGCAAGACGACAACAGCAAAGCATTCTTCTCGCCTGCACGAGTATAAAAGGTAGGACAACAACAACAAAGCATTCTCCTCGCCTGTTTGAGTATAAAAGGAGAGACTGCAACAACAACAAAACCAGACTCCTTGCCTGTACGAGCATAAAAGGAGAGATGACAACAACAACAAAAGTATACTCTTTGCTTACATGGGCATAAAAGGCAATATAGCAATAGCAAAGCATACTCCTTGCCTGCACGAGTGTAAAAGGTGAGGCGGCAATAGCAACAAAACTAGACTCTTTGCCAACAGAGGTATAAAATCCGAGATAGTAACAACAACAAATGTAGACTCATTGCCCGCAAGAGCTTAAAAGGCAAAACATACAACAAGAAAAGTATACTCCTTCTTGCTCGTGTATAAGAGGCAACATGGCAACAACAGGAAGGTAGACTCCTAGCCAGCATGAGTACAAAAGGCGAGAAGGCAAAAACAAAAAAAGTAGACTCCTCGCCTGCAAGAATATAAAAAACAACAAGCACAACAACAAAAGTAGACTCCTTGCCCTCCTGAGTATAGAAGGCGGGACGACAACAACAACAAAACTAGTCTCGTTAACTACACGAAGATAAAAGCCGAGACGGAAACAACAACAAAAGTAGATTCCTTGTCAAACAGAGTATAAAAGGCGAGGCGGCAATAGCAACAAAACTAGACTCTTTGCCTGTACAGGTATAAAATGCGAGACAGTAACAACAACAAAATTAGACTCATTACCCGCAAGAGTATAAAAGGCAAAAAGTACAACAAGAAAAGTATACACCTTCTTGCACGCGTTCAAAAAGGCAAGACAGCAAGAACAGCAAAGCAGACTCCTAGCTCAATTAGTGTAAAAGGCGAGAAGGCAAAAACAACAAAACCAGGCTCCTTGCTTGCAAGAGCATAAAAGATGACAAGCACAATAACAAAAGTACACTCCTTGCCCTCCCAAGTATAGAAGGCGGGATGGTAACAACAACAAAACTACACTCCTTGCCCGCACAACGATACAAGGCGAGACGAAAACAACAACAAAACTAGACTCTTTGTCTGCAAGAGTATAAAAGGCAAAAAGTACAACAACAAAAGTATACTACTTGCTCGCAAGTGTGTAAAATATGAGATGGTAACAATAGCAAAGCAGACTCCTTGCCTGCATGAGTATAAAAGGCAAAAAGTACAAAAACAAAAGTATACTCCTTGCCCGCATGAGTATAAATGGCGAGATGGCAACAACAACAAAACCAGACTCCTTGCCATATGAGTATAAAAGGCGAGATGATAACAACGACAAAAGGATGCTCCTTGCTTACATGGGTGTAAAAGGCAAGACAGCAACTGCGCAACATACTCCTTGCTTGCAAATGTATAAAAGGCGAGACAACAACAACAAAGCATACTCCCTGCCCGCACAAGTATAAAGGACGAGACGACAATAACAACAAAACCAGACCCAGTGCTCGTACATATATAAAAGTTGAGATAGCAATAACAACAAAAGCATACTCCTTGCCCGCACGAGTATAAAAGGCGAGACAGCAATAGCAAAGCATATTCCTTTCCTGCAAGAGTATAAAGGGCGAGACGACAACTAAAAAGCATGCTCCTCGCCCGCACGAGTATAAAAGGCAAGATGACAACAATAACAAAACCACACTTCTTGGCCGAACAAGTATAAAATACGAAATGGCAACAACAACAAAAGCACATTCTTTGCTCGCACGAGTATAAGAGGCGAGATGACAATAGCAAAGTATACTCTTGCCCCGCACATGTATGAAAGGCAAGATGAAAACAAAACAAAACAAGAATCCTTTCCTGCACGAGCGTAAAAGGTGAGACAGTAAGAACAACAAAAACATACCCTTTGCTCGCATGACTGTAAAAGGTGAGATGACATCAGCAAAGCATACTCCTTGCCCAAACGAGTATAAAAATTGAGATGGCAACAAGAACAAAACTAGACACTTTGCCTGCAAGTGTATAAAAGGTGAGAAAGCAACAACAAAGCAAACTCCATGTCTACACGAGTATAAAAGGCGAGACGACAACAACAATGTGTGCTGCTTGCCCGCACATGTATAAAAGGCAAGAGGGTAATGACAACAAAATTAGACCCCTTGTCCATACGAGACAGCAACAGCAAAGCATACTATTTGCCTGCATGAGCTTAAAAGCTGATACGGTAACAGCAGAGCATATTCTTTACCCTCCATGTATAAAAGGCGTGTAAAAGTTGAGACAGTAACAACAAAGCACGACTACTTGCCCGTACAAGAATAAATGTTGAGATGGCAAGAACAACAAAAGCATAGTCTTTGCCTGCACAAGTATAAAAGGCACGACAGCTATAGCAAAGGATACTCCTTACTTGCACGAATATAAAGGTGAAACGACAACAACAAAGCATGCTTGTCACCCTCACGAACATAAAAGGCGACACGGAAACAATAACAAAACCAAATTCCTTGCCCTCACAAGTATAAAAGGTTTGATGACAACATTAACAAAGGAACGCTCCTTGCCCGCATGAATATAAAAGGTGAGGCGGCAACAGCAAAGCGCATGCATTGCCCACACGAGCATAAAAGGCATGACGGCAACAACAACAAAACCAAACTCCTTGCTCGCACGAGTGTAAAAGGTGAGATAGTGACAACAACAAAAGCATGCTCTTTGCTCGCTAGTGTATAAAAGGCAAAAGGTACAACAACAAAAGTATACTCCTTGCCCGCATGAGTATAAAAGGCGAGAGGGCAACAACAACAAAACCAGACTCTTTGCTTGCATGGGTATAAAAGGCGAGACAGTAAAAATAACAAAAGCAAACTCCTTGCCTGCAACAGTATAAAAGGCAAAAAGTACAACCACAAAAGTATAGTCATTGCCCGCATGAGTACAAAAGGCGAGATAGTAAACAATAACATAAGCATACACCCTGCCCGCACGAATATGAAAGTCAAGATTCTAATAACAGCAAAGCAGACTCCTAGCCCGCACTAGTAGGAAAGGCAAGACGACAACAACAATAAAAGGAGACTCCTTGCCCGCAAGAGTACAAAAGGCAAAAGGCACAATAACAAAAGTATGCTCCTTGCAAACACGAGTATAAAAGGCGAGACAGCAACAACAACAAAGCCAAACTCCTTACCCACACAAGCATAAAAGGCAAGATGGCAACAATAATAAAAGTAGACTCCTTGCCCGCAAGAGTATAAAAGGCAAAAAGTATATCAACAAAAGTATACTCTTTGCCTGCAGGAGTATAAAAGGCGAGAAGGTAATAATAACAAAACCAGACTACTTACCTGCGAGAGTATAAAATGCAAAAAGTACAACAATGAAGGTATACTCCTCACTCGCCCGAGTATAAAAAGCAAGACGGCAACAACAAAGCATATACCTTGCCCACACGAGTATAAAAGGCAATATGGCAACAACAAAGCTTGCTGCTTGCTCGCACGAGTACAAAAGGCCCGACGACAAGAACAACATACCAGACTTCTTGCTCGTACGAGTATAAAAGGCGACACAGCAAAGGCCAAAAAAGCATAATCCCTGCCTGCACGAGTATAATAGGCAAGGCATCAACAACAACAAAAGTAGACTCCCAGTCGGGACAAGTATACAAGGTGAGACGAAAACAATAGAAAAAGTAGACTCCATGCCTGGAAGAATATAAAGGGCGAAACGTACAAAATCAAAAGTATCCTCCTTGTCTGCATGAGCATAAAAGGTGACACGGTATCAACTGCAAAGCAAAAGCATAGCCTTCACCAGTATAAAAAGCTAGACGACAATAATAACAAAACCAGACTCCTTGCCCGCAAGAGTATAAAAGGCGACAAGTACGACAACAAAAGTATGCTCCTCGCCAGCCCAAGTTCAAAAGGCAAGACGGCAACAATGAAGCTGATACTTGCCGACACTAGTATAAAAAACGAGATGGCAATAACCACAAACCTAGACTCCTTGCCTCTACGAGCATAAAAGGCAAGGCAGCAACAACAACAAAAGCAGACTTCCAGCCTGCATAAGTATAAAAGGCGAGACGACAACAACAACAAAAGTTGACACCTTACCTGCAAGAGTATAAAAGTCGAATGGTACAACAACAAAAGTATACTCCTTGGCTGCACGAGTATAAAAGGCTAAGACGACAACAACAACAAAGCCAGACTCATTGCTTGCACGTGTATAAAATGCGATGCGACAAGAACAACAAAAGTAGACTCCATAACTGCAATAGTTTAAAAGGCAAAAAGCACAACAACAAAAGCATATTCCTTGCCTGCACGAGTATAAAAGGCAACACGGCAACAACAATAGAAGTAGACTATTTTCCCAGAAGAGTATCGAAGGTGACAAGTACAAAACAAAAGTATACTCCTCATCTGTTCGAGTATAAAAAACGAGACGGTAACAACGAAGCATACTCCTTGCCCGCATGGGTATAAAAGGCCAGACGGCAACAACAAAGCATGCTGCTTGCTCTCAGGAGTAAAAAAGGCGAGACGACAACAACAACAAAACCATACTCCTTACCCGTACAAGTATAAAAGGCGAGATGACAAACAACAGCAAATCCATATTTTATACGTTGCTACCAACAATGGAGGTTAAAAGGGAAAGCCAAGAAGGGATGTGAGCAAGGGAAAGAGGCTAACAACACATTAGGGTGCATGCAGCGTGCTGTTTGTTGGTCCAGTAGCGCGCGCAGCAGGCTGGTCGTCGCGCTGCGCATGTTGGTGCCTTTAAGGGAGGTTAGCAAGGCAAGCTAGGAAGGGAGGTTAGCAAGGCAAGCTAGGAAGGGAGGCTAGCAAGGGAAGGGGGCAACCAAGGGAGGCTACCAAAGGAGGGAGGCCAACCAAGGGAGGCAAGCAATGCAAGCAAGGTAAGAAGGCCAAGCAAGGGAGGCTAGCAAGGCAAGCTTGAGAGGGAGGCCAGCAAAGGTGGGGGCCAGCAGCACATAGCATGCTGCTCAACTACCCAATAGCACTCTAGAGTACATAGCGGCAGTTTATTGAGCGCCCAGCATCGGAGATGAGCATGGAAGGCCTGTAAGGTAGGCTAGCAAGGGATATTAGGTGAGTAGGCACTCTAACCGTTGCGTCGGACAACATCCTCGACAGTTGTATGGGGTCGCAGCAAAGAGTTTTGATCCTAGTCCGTCGACCAATGAGCATGATAAAGCTGTTGGCACCCTGCACCAATTCCCTTGTACCAACCTGTTGAATTAGCAAGCAAGGTTATGGGAAGATTGGCTAAGGCATTGGCCACCAAAGAGGGCTGAAAAATGGCCAAGGAATAGACTTGGAGCATGGTTGGCTCCGCACAAGTTGCTGCCCGCAAGCATGCTCCGCACATGTTGCTACCAAAAAAGGTGAAAGAGGAAAGCTAGAAGGGATACGAGCAAGTGAGTGAGGCTAGCAACGTGCTAGGGCGGACGCAGCGTTCTGCTCATTAGGCGGGTTGCTCATTGTGCTACACATATTTGTGCCTTTAAGGGAGGTTAGCAAGGCAAGCTAGGAAGGGAGGCTTGCAAGGTACGGGGGCCAACCAAAGAAGGTTAGCAAGGGAGGGAGGCCAACCAAGGGAGGATAGCAAGGCAAGCATGGGAGGGAGGCCAACCAAGGGAGGCTAGTACAGCAAATTTGGGAGGGAGGATTTAATGGGTGGGGGGCTTGCAGCGTTCTGCTCGTTCGACTAACAACGCACGCACAACGTGCTTGATGGAGCAGCAAGCATGTGCACCGTGCTACGTGCCAACCCAAAAGTTCAGTGAAGTGCGCATGGCACCCAACGTACAGAGCGATCGTCTAGCAGCACGCTGGAGGGACCAGCGCAAGCGCAGCGAGTTGTTTGTTTGGCCAATAGCATGCTGGAGTGCCCAACGGGCTACTCAACGAGCACCCAACATGAGAGGTTTGCGTGGGAGGCTTGTAAAGTAGGCCAGCAAGGGATGTTAGCCGGGTAAGCACTCCAACCACTGTGCCACACAACATGCTCGACAGTTGCATGGGGTGGTAATGAAGAGGTTAGGTCCTAGTCCCTCGACCAAAGAGCATGATAGATTTGTTGCCATGTTGCGCCAACTCCCTTACACCGACTCACTAACTCAGCAAGCGAGGTTATGGGAAGATCGGCCAAGGCATTGGCCACCTAAGAGGGCTGAAAAATGGCAAAACAATAGAGTTGGAGCATGCTTGGCTCCATACAGGTTGTTGGCCATAAGCATGCTCTGCACACGTTAACGCCTGCATGGGAGATTAAAAAGGAAAACTAGGAAGGGATGGGAGCAAGGGAGAGAGGCTTGTAGTGCTCTGGGATGCGTACAGTGTACTACTCATCAGGCCAGCAGTGCTCGCAACGGGTTGCTCATCCTGCTGCACATGTTGGTGCCTCTAAGGGAGATTAGCAAGGCAAGCTAGGAAGGGAGGCCAGCAAGGAGGGGGGCCAACCAAGGGTGGTTAGCAAAGGAGGGAGGCCAACTAGGGAGGTTAGCAAGGCAAGCTTGGAAGGGGGCCTAGTTGTGTGCTGCTCGTCGGGCTAGCAATGCACAACGTGTAGCCCATTTGGCCAACAACGCAGAGGCAACGTGTTGGAGGGAGCAGTAAGCACGCGCAACGGGTTGCTTATCGTGTTGCACATGTTGATGTCTCTAAGAGAGCTCACCAAAGCAAGCGAGGAAGGGAGGCCAGCATGGGAAAGGGGCCAACTAAGGGAGGCTAGCAAGGTGGGGAGGCAAAACAAGGCAGGCTAGCAAAGCAAGCATGGGGGGAAAGCCAACCAATGGAGGCTAGCAAGGCAAGCTTGGGATGCAGCATGCTACTCGTCTGGCCAGCAACTCTCGTGCAGTGTGCTAGAGGGACCAACCTGCGCGAGGAACATGCTGCATATCCGCCCAGTCGTGTGTTGGAGAGCACAACAACTGCATAGCAGGTAGTGCTTATGCCTAGCAACGCGTGGAGGGAACGGTGCGCATGCAACGAGCCGCTCATCTTCCTAGCTATGGGCTGGAGCGCCCAGCGGCCTGGTCATTGGGTGGCCAGTTTGGGAGGTTAGCATGGGAGGCCAGTAAGGTATGCTAGCAAGGGTTGTTAGCCAGGTAAGCACTCTAACCGTTGTGCAGCACTACATGCTCGATAGTTGCATGGGGTGGCAGCGAAGAGGTTTGGTCCTAGTCCCTCGTACAAAGAGCATGATAGAGTTGTTGGCACCTTGCACGAACTCCCTTGCCCCAACCCGTTGACTCAGCAAGCGAGGTTGCGGGAAGATTATCCAAGGCATTGGCCACCCAGAGGGCTTAAAAAGGCTAAGGAATAGACTTGGAGCATGCTTGGCTCCAAACAAGTTGCTACTCGAAAGCATGCTCTGCACACGTTGTTACCCACAAGGGAGGTTAAAATGGAAAGCTTGGAAGGGATGTGAGCAAGGGAGGGGGCTAGCAGTGACCTGGGGCGCGTACCGCGTGTTGTTCGTCTGACCAGCAACGCGCACAATGGGCTACTGATCATGTTGAACATGTTGGTGCCTCTAAAGGAGGTTAGCAAGGCAATCCAAGAGGGGAGGCTAGTAAGGGAGGGGGCCAACCAAGGGAGGTTAGCAAGGAAGGGAGGCTAGCCAAGGGAGGCTCGCAAGGCAAGCTTGGGTGGGAGGCAAGGATTAGAGGGAGGCTAGCAGCGTGCCACTCTTTGGGCCAATAGTGCGCACGCAGCGTGCTGCACGTCTGGCCAACAACACGCACATAGCGTGCTGGAGAAAGTAGAGAGTGCATGCGAGGTACTGCGCTAGTACTGAGCAGCCCACGCCCGGCGGGCAGCGCGTCTGTCCATCAATGGGCTGGAGGGAGCAGCGCACGCGCAGCGAGCCACTCGTCTGCCTAGCAATGACTTGGACCTTGCGGTAGGTTGTTCATTGGGTTTCCAGCATGAGAGGTTAGTAGGGAAGGCCAGTATGGTATGCTAGTAAAGGATGTTAGCCGGTTAAGCACTGTAACCGTTGCGCCGCACAAAATGCTCGACCATTGCATTGGGTCACAGTGAAGAGGTTAGGTCCTACTCCCTCGATCAAAGAGCATGATAGAGTTGTTGGCGCCATGCACTAACTCCCTTACACTGACCCATTGTCTCAGCAAGTGAGGTTATGGGCAGATCAGCCAAGGCATTGACCACCAAAGAAGACTTAAAAATGGCTAAGGAATAGACCTAGAGTATGCTTTGTTTCGCACTAGTTGCTGTGCACAAGCATGCTTCGAACAGGTTGCTGCCCACAAGGCAGGTTAAAAAACAAAGCTAGGAAGGGATGTGAGCAAGGGAGGGAGGCTAGCAGCGCGTTGGGCCACGCACAGCGTGCTGCTTGTCGGGCCTACAGTGGACGCTGTGGGCAGCTTGTCATGCTACACATGTTGTTGCCTCTAAGGGAGGTTATCAAGGTAGGCTAGGAAGGGAATGAGGCCAACCAAGAGAGGCTAGCAAAGCAAGCTTGGGAGGGAGGCTAGCGAGGGAGGGTGGCTAGTCTAGTGTTTCGACTTCTTGGCCCAAGCCTATAGCCCATCTGATGGAGTCCACGAACATGTCGTCTAGCATCTTTTGTTTAACGGAAGCCTTGGTTGGCCATGGGACCAACATGTAGGCCCGTGCCTATGCAGACCCTCTCAGCTTTTACCTTGCCTTATTGAGTGCCCATCCACTCTATAGTCCCATGCTAAAGAATTAGTGTAGGGTGTCGCCAACTCTAGCATGCCAAGTGCTCAAGGGACTAACAAGAGGCCAATAAAGTAGGCTAGCAAGGGATGTTAGCCGCATAAGCACTCTAACGGTTGCATCATACAACATACTCGATACTTGCATAGGGTGGTAGCAAAGAGGTTAGGTCTGAATCCTTCGACCAAAGAGCATGATAGAGTGGTTGCTACCTTGCACCAACTCCCTTGCATCGACTTGTTGACTCAGCAAGCGAAGTTATGAGAAAAAGGCTAAGGCATTGGCCATCAATGAGGGCTTAAAAGCAGGTAAGGAATAGACTTGGAGCATGCTTGGCTCCGCACAAGTTGCAGCCTGCAAGCATGCTCCACACACGTTGCTAGCCTCAAGGGAGATTAAAAAGGAAAGCTAGAAGGAATGCGAGCAAGGATGGGAGGCTAGTAGCATGCTGTGGTGCATACAGTGCGCTGCTTGTTGGGACAGCAGCTAGCACATGTTGGTGCCTCTAAGGGAGGCTAGCAAAGAAAGCTAGGAAGGGAGGCTAGGAAGGGAAGGGGGCCAACCAAGGGAGGCTAGCAAGGCAAGATTGGTAGGGGGGCTTGTAGCGTGCTCTCGTTTGGCCAGCAATGCATGCGCAGCGTGCTTGAGGAAGCAAAGAGCATGCGCAGTGGGCTGCTCTTCTACGCAGCAACGGGTCGAAGGGTAGAGTGTACACCTAGCAGGTAGCGCGTCTGCCCAACAGCACGCTGGAGGGAGCAACGTGCATGCAGCGGGCTACTCCTCTGCCCAGTAGCGCGTTAGTGGACCTGGCAGGCTGCTCATTGAACGCCCAGCATGGGAGGTTAGCACAAGAGACTTGTAAGGTAGTCTAGCAAGGGATGTCAGTCGGGTAAGCACTCTAACCATCATCGCACAACATGCTTGACAGTTGTATGGGGTGGCAGCGAAGAACTTTGGTCCTAGTCTCTTGACCAAAGAGCATGATAGAGTTGTTGGCACCTGGCACCAACTCCCTTGCACCGGCTCGTTGAATCAGTAAGCGAGATTATGGGAAGATCAACTAAGGTATTAGCAACCAAATAGGGTTTAAAAATGACTAAGGAATAGACTTGGAGCATGCTTGTCCCCGCACAAGTTGTAGACTACAAGCATGCTCTGTACATGTGGCTGGCAACACATGTTGGTGCCATGTAGTGCCATGCAAACTTGGCCAAGACCCAGTCTCGTGTTTTGTGCCTCTTGGTCCAAGCCCGTGGCTTATTTGATGGAGCCCATGAACATGTACTCTAGCATCCTTTGTCCAGCCCAAGCCTTGGTCTTCCTTGGGACCCACATGTAAGCCTGTACGTACACTGACCCTCTCAGCTTTCACCTTGGCACAAGGAGTGCCAGGCCACTCTAAAGTCACATGCTAGAATTGGTGCAAGGTACCGCCAACTCTAGCATGCGAAGTGTTCAAGGGACTAGCAAACTACCCCCACCTGTTGAAGCCAACGTCCTCGTTAGTAGGGTAGATAGGTAGTCTTCCAATTGCTGCTCGAATTGCCATATAGTGTCACGTCTCTTTCCTAGCTTGCCTCACTGTCTGAGGCATTCTTCCAGTTGACCAAGTACTCAACCCACCTGTTCTTCTTATTTTGCCCATGCATTCTGTGGTCCAAGATTCTCTCCACTTCATGCTGGAACTTAGTCCTAATTGTAGGGGAGCACGTTGTGCTTATTTCCTTGAAGGCTCATCGCCTACATCCTCGTGGAAGGGCTTCAAGAAACTCACGTGGAAGGTTGGTTGTGCCTTCAACCTTTCTAGGGGTTTGCAACCTGTATGCAACATTACCAACTTTCTTCACCACTGTGAAGGGATCGTCATATTTTGGAACCAGCCCACGATGCACTAACTTGCTGTTAATCTTTTTCCAAATATGGGGAGTAAGTTTGAACCACATTTTATATCCAATTTGGAACTGCACATCCTTCCTTCCTTGGTTCGGATACTTCCTCATTCGTTTGGTTGACTTGTTCAAGCTATCCTGGGCTTCCTCAAGTTGCTCTTGCTTGGAATGGGCAAACTGGTGTTCTGTTAGGGATCTCCCTCTTGAGCTAGTCTTGGCCCTATCATTAGGAACAAGGGGCTACTGCTCCATAGCTAGCTCGAAAGGACTCATACCTGTGGAAGAGGACTTATGAAGATTGTAACAAAATTGGGCCGAATCCAACAACTCAACCTAATTCCTCTGGCTTGCAGTCACGTAGTGTCGAAGATTCTCCTCTTGTAGGCCATTGATTTGCTTCATCTGGCCATCAGTTTGAGGATGGTTGATAGTAGAGAACTGCAACTCCGAACCCATCATGTGGAACTATAAGGTCCAGAACCTGCCTGTGAAATGAGGATCATCCCGATCGCTCACAATATCTTCAAGCAACCCAAAATACTTTACCACTTGTTTGTAGAAAGAGTTTCATGGTTGTCTCTGGTTAATATGATGAGGGGGCAGGAATGAACACTGCATACTTGGAGAAATGATCAACCACCACCATGATAGATCTCATGCCATCAACCTTCGGGAACCCGCCAATGAAATCCATAGAAACTGACGCCCATGGTTTCGTTGGAATGGGTAGCTACTACAACAAACCTGGCTCTTTCTGTTGCACTACCTTGTCCTACTAATAAGTGATGCACTTCTTGACATATGCCTTGGTATCATCTTCAATCTTTGACCAATAGTAGTTGTGCGATAGCAAGGCCATCATCCTCTCAACAACAGGATGACCAGCCTACTATGAATTATGGGACTCCCGCAATTTTTCCTTCTTAAGTCCTATACTACTGGGAACATATACACGATTACGCTTGGCATGCAATAAATCATTGTCAAGCCAATATCGTCTTACTGTACCCACATTGACTTGTTGTACCACTTGCTGATACTTGGCATCATGAGGGGCCTATGACCTGATTTTGTCCAGCAGGTCACTTAGCACTAGAGTAAGGGCAGCAACTGTCTCTTGTATTTGTTGACGACTTACGCCATCTGCCACTTGATTGTGCCTTCCTGGCTTGTGTTCCCATGTGAAGTCATAGTTAGCCAAAACTCGTGCCACCATGCCTGTCATGCAAAAAGCTTCTTTTGAGTCTGAAAGAATGTGTTCGCCACATTGTCAGTGTAAACCATGAACCTAATACCCAACAAATACACCCTCTAGGTGCGAAGGCAATGCACCACTACAAGCATCTCTTTCTTGTCGACTGAGTACCGCTGCTCTGCTTCGTTGAGCTTCTGGCTTTCGTAGGCAATGGGGTGACCTTCCTGCACTAACACATCACCAATGGCTTTGTCTGATAAGTTAGTCAGCACACAGAAAGGCAATTCAAAGTCTGGTAGCCTCAGGACCCGCTTAGTAGCCAATGCTGCCTTCAACTTGTCAAAGGCTTCTTGGCAGTCAGTGGTCTACCTCAATAGTCTGTCCTTCTTGAGCAAGTCCATCAATGGGGCCACCTTTTTAGAGTAACCCATCACAAACTTCCTGTAGTAATTAAACAAGCCATGAAAAGACCTTAACTTCGACACCTTTGTAGGGGGTGACCACTCCACTATTGCCTAGACTTTTCTCTCATCCATTTTTACTTGCCCTTGACTCACCCTATGCCAAAGGTGCCAAAAAGTCTAGCAAACTCACACTTTTCCTTTTTCACATACAATTGGAGCTTTCTCAACCCAGACAACACCAACCTCAGGTGGGACAAGTGATCCTCCAAGGACTCGTGGTAAACCACAATGTTATCAAGATATACTACCACAAAGCGATCGATAAAGCCATAAAACATATCATTCATTAAATTATAAAAAGTAGCAGGGGCATTAGTCAAACCGAATGGCATCACTAGAAATTCATAGCAGCCATAGCGAGTGATCCACGTGATTTTCCCTTCATCTCCTTCTGCAATTCTGACTTGCCAATATCCGACCACAGATCTAGCTTGGTGAAATATGAGGCTCTTGCCAAGCTATCAAACAAGTCTACTATTAATGGGATAGGGTATTTGTTCTTGGCCGTCACCTTGCTCAGAGCCTTGTAATCCGCACACATATGTAGGGAGCCATCGTGTTTCCTCTGAAACAACACCAGGGCACCATATGGCACTTTGGAACAGAATCAGTCCTTCATCCAGCAACACCATCAACTGCCTCCTCAGTTCTACCAACTCTAGCAGACTCATGCGATATGAGGCTTTGTTGTTAAAAGCATAATCATTGCCCGCAGGAGTATAAAAGGCGAGATGGTAACAATAGCAAAGCAGACTCGTAGTCCGTGCGAGTTTAAAAGGCTAGACAACAAAAACAACAAACGCAGACTCCTTGCCCACAAGAGTATGAAAGTAGACAATCACAACGAGAAAAGTATACTCCTAGCCCGCCAGAGTATAAAAGGCAGGACGACAACAACAAAAAAACTAGAGTCCTTGCCCGCATGAAGATAAAAGGTGAGACAGCAACAACAGCAAAAGTAGACTCCTTGCTCACAATGGTATAAAAGGCAAAAAGTACAACAACAAACATATACTCCTGGCCCGTACGAATATAAAAGGGGAGACAGTAGCAACAACAAAGCATACTCCAAGCCCGTGCGAGCATAAAAGTGAGAAAAGTTTACTCGTTGCGCACAGGAGTATAAAAGGCGAGATGGTAACAATAGCAAAGCAGACTCGTAGTCCGTGCGAGTTTAAAAGGCTAGACAACAAAAACAACAAATGCAGACTCCTTGCCCACAAGAGTATGAAAGTAGACAATCACAACACCAAAAGTATACTCCTAGCCCGCCAGAGTATAAAAGGTAGGACGAAAACAACAGCAAAACTAGAGTCCTTGCCCGCATGAAGATAAAAGTTGAGACGACAACAACAGCAAAAGCATACTCCTTGCTCGTAATGGTATAAAAGGCAAAAAGTACAACAAAAATACAATCCTGGCCCGTACGAATATAAAAGGGGAGACAGTAGCAACAACAAAGCATACTCCAAGCCCGTGCGAGCATAAAAGTGAGAAAAGTTTACTCGTTGCGCACAGGAGTATAAAAGGCGAGATGGTAACAATAGCAAAGCAGACTCGTAGTCCGTGCGAGTTTAAAAGGCTAGACAACAAAAACAACAAATGCAGACTCCTTGCCCACAAGAGTATGAAAGTAGACAATCACAACACCAAAAGTATACTCCTAGCCCGCCAGAGTATAAAAGGTAGGACGAAAACAACAGCAAAACTAGAGTCCTTGCCCGCATGAAGATAAAAGTTGAGACGGCAACAACAGCAAAAGCATACTCCTTGCTCGTAATGGTATAAAAGGCAAAAAGTACAACAAAAATACAATCCTGGCCCGTACGAATATAAAAGGGGAGACAGTAGCAACAACAAAGCATACTCCAAGCCCGTGCGAGCATAAATGTGGGACAACAACAACAACAATGCAGACTTTATGCCCACGAGAGCATAAAAGGCATGATGGCAACAACAACAAAGGCACACTCCTTGCCCATGCAAGTATAAAAAGTAAGACGGCAACAACAAAGCTTACTCCTTGCCTTTACGAGTATAAAAGGCCCGTCGGCAGCAGCAACAAAACTAGACTCCTTTCCCTCACGAGTAAAAGACGAGACGGCAACAGCAAAGCATACTCCTTAACCACACAAGAATAAATGGCGGGACGACAACAGCAGCAAAACCAGGCTCCTTGCATACACGGGTATAAAAGACAAGATAGTAACAATAACAAGAGCAGACACCTTGCCATAAGAGTATAAAAGCCGAAGTCTAGAACAACAAAAGTATACTCCTTGCCCGCATGAGTATAAAAAGTGAGACAGCAACAACAAAGCATGCTCCTCACCCGTACGAGTATAAAAGGCAAGACAGTAAAAATAATAAATGTAGACTTCTTGCTCGTACGAATGTAAAAGGCGAGATGGTAAGAACAACAAAAGCATACTCTTTACTCGCTCAAGCAAAAAATGTGAGACGGCAATAGTAAAGCCTACTCCTTGCCCACGCGAGTATAAAAAGTGAGACGGCAATAGCAATACATACTCCTTATCTGCACAAGAATAAAAGGCAAGACGACAACAACAACAAAATCAGACTCCTTGCTCGCACGGGTATAAGAACAAGACTCTAACAACAACAAAAGTAGACTCTTTGCAGACATCAGTATAAAAGGTGAAAGGTACAATAACAAAAGTTAACTCCTTACCCGAACAAGTATAAATGGCAAGATGGTAATAACAGCAAAACAGATTCGTAGCCCATCTGAGTTTAAAGGCTAGACAACAAAAACAACAAATGCAGACTCCTTGCCCGCAAGAGTATGAAAGGCAACAATCACAACAACAAAAGTATACTCCTAGCCCGGTGGAGTATAAAGGGCAAGACGGCAAGAACAACAAAACCATAGCCCTTGCCTACGCGAAGATAAAAGGCGAGACGGCAACAACAGCAAAAGTCGACTCCTTGCTCACTAGAGCATAAAAGGCAAAAAATACAACAACAAAAGTATACTCTTTTCCCACACGAGTATAAAAGGGAAAATAGTAGCAACAACAAAGGATACTCCTAGCCTGCATGAACATAAAAGCGAGACAGTAACCACAACAAATGCAAACTCCATGCCCGTGAGAGTATAAAACGCAAGATGGCAACAACAACAAAAGCACACTCCTGGCCCATGCAAGTATAAAAAGCGAGACGACAATAGTAAAGCTTGCTTCTTGCCTACAAGAGTATAAAAGGCGAGTTGGCAGCAAAAACAAAGCTAGACTCTCTGCCCATACAACTAAAGGATGAGGCGGCAACAGCAAAGCATACTCCTTACCCACACAAGAATAAATGGCGAGACAACGACAACAACAAAACCAGGCTTCTTGCCTACACGGGTATAAAAGGCAAGATAATAATAACAATAAGAGCAGACACCTTGCCTGCAAGAGTATAAAAGGCAAAATGTACAACAACAAAAGTATACTCCTTGCTCGTATGAGCATAAAAGGCGAGACAGCAGCAACAAAGCATGTTCCTCACCCGTACGAGTATAAAAGGCAAGATAGCAAAAATAAGAAATGTAGATTCCTTGCCTGTACAAGTGTAAAGGTGAGATGGCAAGAACAACAAAAGCATACTCTTTACTCGTAGGAGTAAAAAAGGCAAGACGGCGACAGTAAAGTATACTCCTTACCGGCACGAGTTTAAAAGGTGAGAAAACAACAACAAAGCATACTCCTTACCTACACAAGAATAAAAGGCGAGACGGCAACAACAATAAAATCAAACTCCTTGCCCGCACGGGTATAAAAGGCGAGACAGTAACAACAAAAAAAGTAGAGTCTTTGCCCACAAGAGTATGAAAGGCGAAAAGTACAACAACAAAAATATACTCCTTGCCTGTATGAGTAAAAAAGGCGAGAAAGTAACAATAGCAAATCAAACTCCTAGCCTGCACGATTTTAAAAGGCAAGACAGCAAAAACAAAAAATGCAGAGTCCTTGTCGACAAGAGTATGAAAGGCGACAAGCACAACGACAAAAGTATACTCCTAGCTCGCCTGACTATAAATGTTGGACGGCAACAGCAACAAAATCAAAGTTCTTGCTTGCATGAAGATAAAAGGCAAGATGGCAAAAATAGCTAAAGTAGACTCTTTACTAGCAAGAGTATAATAGGCAAAAAGTACAACAACAAAAGTATACTCCATGCCCGCACGAGTATAAAAGTGGAGACGGTAGCAATAACAAAGCATACTCCAAGCCCGCACGAGTATAAAGACGAGACGACAACAACAACAAAAGCAGCCCACACGAGTATAAAAGTGGAGACGGTAGCTATAACAAAGCATACCCCTAGCCAGCACGAGTTAAAAGACAAGACAACAACAACAACAAAACTAGACTCCTTGTCGGGAAGAGTATAAAAGGTGAGACGACAACAACAAAGCATACTTTTTGTCCTATGAGTATAAAAGGTGAGACAGTAACAACAAAGCATGTTGTTTCCTTGCATGAATAAAAAAGGCGAGACGGCAACAACTACAAAACTAGACTCCCTATCCTTATGAGTATAAAATGCGAGACAGCAACAACAAAGTGTGCTGCTTGCCTGCACGAGTAAGAAAGCCGGGACGACAGCAAGAACAAAACAAAACTCCTTATCTGTACGAGTATAAAAAATGAGACGGCAACAATAACAAAAGCATACTTGATGCCCGCACGACTGTGAAAGGCGACACGGCAACAACAAGGCATACTCCTTACCCGCATAAGTATAAAAGGCGAGACGACAAGAACAAAGTATACGCCTTGGCCACATGAGTATAAAAGGCAGGATGGCAACAACAAAGCATACTCTTTTCTCGTAAGAGTATAAAAGGCGACATAGCAATAGCAACGCATACGCCTTACCCATGCGAGTATAAAAGGCGAGACAGTTCCCTGCCTGTACGAGTATAAAATGTAAGATGGCAATGGCAACAGCAAAGCATACTCTTTCCATGCAGGAGTTTAAAAGGCGAGGTGGCAAAAACAAAGCGTAATCCTTACCCACATAAGTACCACGGTGAGATGGCAAAAAAAAAGCGTACTCCTTGCCCACACGAGTACCATGGCAAGACGACAATAGGAAAGCATTCTTCTCGCCTGCACGAGTATAAAAGGTAAGACAACAACAACAAAGCATTCTCCTCACCTGTTGTGAGTATAAAAGGAGAGACTGCAACAACAACAAAACCAGACTTCTTGCCCGTACGAGCATAAAAGGAGAGATGACAACAACAACAAAAGTATACTCTTTGCTTACACGGGCATAAAAGGCAATATGGCAATAGCAAAGCATACTCCTTGCCTGCACGAGTGTAAAAGTCGAGGCGGCAATAGCAACAAAACTAGACTCTTTGCCAGCAGAGGTATAAAATGCGAGATAGTAACAACAACAAATGTAGACTCATTGCCCGCAAGAGCTTAAAAGGCAAAACATACAACAAAAAAAGTATACTCCTTCTTGCGCGTGTATAAGAGGCAACATGGCAACAACAGCAAGGCAGACTCCTAGCCCGTATGAGTGCAAAAGGCGAGAAGGAAAAAACAAAAAAAGTAGACTCCTTGCCTGCAAGAATATAAAAAACAACAAGCACAACAACAAAAGTAGACTCCTTGCCCTCCTGAGTATAGAAGGCAGGACGACAACAACAACAAAACTAGTCTCCTTAACTACACGAAGATAAAAGCCGAGACGGAAACAACAACAAAAGTAGATTCCTTGTCAGATAGAGTATAAAAGGCGAGGCGGCAACCGCAACAAAACTAGACTCTTTGCCTTCACAGGTATGAAATGCGAGACAGTAACAACAACAAAATTAGACTCATTACCCGCAAGAGTATAAAAGGCGAAAAGTACAACAAGAAAAATATACACCTTCTTGCACGCGTTCAAAAAGGCAAGACAGCAACAATAGCAAAGCAGACTCCTAGCTCACACTAGTGTAAAAGGCGAGAAGGCAAAAACAACAAAACCAGGCTCCTTGCTTGCAAGAGCATAAAAGATGACAAGCACAATAACCAAAGTACACTCCTTGCCCTCCCAAGTATAGAAGGCGGGATGGTAACAACAACAAAACTACACTCCTTGCCCGCACAACGATACAAGGCGAGACGAAAACAACAACAAAACTAGACTCTTTGTCTGCAAGATTATAAAAGGCAAAAAGCACAACAACAAAAGTATACTACTTGCTCGCAAGAGTGTAAAATATGAGATGGTAACAATAGCAAAGCAGACTCCTTGCCTGCATGAGTATAAAAGGCAAAAAGTACAAAAACAAAAGTATACTCCTTGCCCGCATGAGTATAAATGGCGAGATGGCAACAACAACAAAACCAGACTCCTTGCCATATGAGTATAAAAGGCGAGATGACAACAACGACAAAAGGATGCTCCTTGCTTACATGGGTGTAAAAGGCAAGATAGCAACTGCACAACATACTCCTTGCTTGCAAAAGTATAAAAGGCGAGACAACAACAACAAAGCATACTCCCTGCCCGCACAAGTATAAAGGACAAGATGACAATAACAACAAAACCAGACTCAGTGCCCGTACATATATAAAAGTTGAGATAGCAATAACAACAAAAGCATACTCCTTGCCCGCACGAGTATAAAAGGCGAGACAGCAATAGAAAGCATATTCCTTTCCTGCAAGAGTATAAAGGGCGAGACGACAACTAAAAAGCATGCTCCCCGCCCGCACGAGTATAAAAGGCAAGATGACAACAATAACAAAACTACACTCCTTGGCCGCACAAGTATAAAATACGAAATGGCAACAACAACAAAAGCACATTCTTTGATCGCACGAGTATAAGAGGCGAGATGACAATAGCAAAGTATACTCTTGCCCCACACATGTATGAAAGGCAAGATGAAAACAAAACAAAACAAGAATCCTTTCCCGCACGAGCGTAAAAGGTAAGACAGTAAGAACAACAAAAACATACCCTTTGCTCGCATGACTGTAAAAGGTGAGATGACATCAGCAAAGCATACTCCTTGCCCAAACGAGTATAAAAATTGAGCTGGCAACAAGAACAAAACCAGAGACTTTGCCTGCAAGTGTACAAAAGGTGAGAAAGCAACAACAAAGCAAACTCCATGTCTACACGAGTATAAAAGGCGAGACGACAACAACAAAGCTTGCTGCTTGCCCGCACATGTATAAAAGGCAAGAGGGTAATGACAACAAAATTAGACCCCTTGTCCATACGAGACAGCAACAGCAAAGCATACTATTTGCCTGCATGAGCTTAAAAGCCGATACGATAACGACAGAGCATATTCTTTACCCGCACATGTATAAAAGGCGTGTATAAAAGTTGAGACAGCAACAAGAAAGCTCGACTACTTGCCCGTACAAGAATAAATGTTGAGATGGCAACAACAACAAAAGCATAGTCTTTGCCTGCACAAGTATAAAAGGCACGATAGCTATAGCAAAGGATACTCCTTACTTGAACGAATATAAAGGTGAAACGACAACGACAAAGCATGCTTGTCACCCTCACGAACATAAAAGGCAACACGGCAACAATAACAAAACCAAATTCCTTGCCCTCACAAGTATAAAAGGTTTGATGACAACATTAACAAAGGAATGCTCCTTGCCCGCATGAATATAAAAGGTGAGGTGGCAACAGCAAAGCGCATGCATTGCCCACACGAGCATAAAAGGCATGACGGCAACAACAACAAAACCAAACTCCTTGCTCGCACGGGTGTAAAAGGTGAGATAGTAACAACAACAAAAGCATGCTCTTTGCCCGCTAGTGTATAAAAGACAAAAGGTACAACAACAAAAGTATACTCCTTGCCCACATGAGTATAAAAGGCGAGAGGGCAACAACAACAAAACCAGACTCTTTGCTTGCATGGGTATAAAAGGCGAGACAGTAAAAATAACAAAAGCAAACTCCTTGCCTGCAACAATATAAAAGGCAAAAAGTACAACCACAAAAGTATAGTCATTGCCCGCATGAGTACAAAAGGCGAGACAGCAAACAATAACATAAGCATACACCCTACCCGCACGAATATGAAAGTCAAGATGCTAATAACAGCAAAGCAGACTCCTAGCCCGCACTAGTAGGAAAGGCAAGACGACAACAACAATAAAAGGAGACTCCTTGCCCGCAAGAGTACAAAAGGCAAAAGGCACAATAACAAAAGTATGCTCCTTGCAAACACGAGTATAAAAGGCGAGACAGCAACAACAACAAAGCCAGACTCCTTACCCACACAAGCATAAAAGGCAAGATTGCAACAATAATAAAAGTAGACTCCTTGCCCGCAAGAGTATAAAAGGCAAAAAGTATATCAACAAAAGTATACTTTTTGCCTGCACGAGTATAAAAGGCGAGAAGGTAATAATAACAAAACCAGACTACTTACCTGCGAGAGTATAAAATGCAAAAAGTACAACAATGAAGGTATACTCCTCACTCGCCCGAGTATAAAAAGCAAGACGGCAACAACAAAGCATATACCTTGCCCACACAAGTATAAAAGGCAATATGGCAACAACAAAGCTTGCTGCTTGCTCGCACGAGTACAAAAGGCCCGACAGCAAGAACAACATACCAGACTTCTTGCTCGTACGAGTATAAAAGGCGACACAGCAACGGCCAAAAAAGCATAATCCCTGCCCGCACGAGAATAATAGGCAAGGCATCAACAACAACAAAAGCAGACTCCCAGCCGGGACAAGTATACAAGGTGAGACGAAAACAATAGCAAAAGTAGACTCCATGCCTAGAAGAATATAAAGGGCAAAACATACAAAATCAAAAGTATCCTCCTTGCCTGCATGAGCATAAAAGGTGAGACGGTATCAACTGCAAAGCAAAAGCATAGCCCTCACGAGTATAAAAAGCTAGACGATAATAATAACAAAACCAGACTCCTTGCCCGCAAGAGTATAAAAGGCGACAAGTACGACAACAAAAGTATGCTCCTCGCCAGCCCAAGTTCAAAAGGCAAGACGGCAACAATGAAGCTGATACTTGCCGACGCTAGTATAAAAATCGAGATGGCAACAACCACAAACCTAGACTCCTTGCCTCTACGAGCATAAAAGGCAAGGCAGCAACAACAACAAAAGCAGACTTCCAGCCTGCATAAGTATAAAAGGCGAGACGACAACAACAACAAAAGTGGACTCCTTACCTGCAAGAGTATAAAAGTCGAAAGGTACAACAACAAAAGTATACTCCTTGGCTGCACGAGTATAAAAGGCGAAGACGACAACAACAACAAAGCCAGACTCATTGCTTGCACGTGTATAAAATGCGATGTGACAAGAACAACAAAAGTAGACTCCGTAACTACAATAGTTTAAAAGGCAAAAAGCACAACAACAAAAGCATATTCCTTGCCTGCACGAGTATAAAAGGCGACACGGCAACAACAATAGAAGTAGACTATTTTCCCAGAAGAGTATCAAAGGTGACAAGTACAAAAACAAAAGTATACTCCTCATCCGTTCGAGTATAAAAGACAAGACGGTAACAACGAAGCATACTCCTTGCCCGCATGGCTATAAAAGGCCAGACGGCAACAACAAAGCATGCTGCTTGCTCGCATGAGTAAAAAAGGCGAGACGACAACAACAACAAAACCATACTCCTTACCCGTACAAGTATAAAAGGCGAGACGACAAACAACAACAAAACCATATTTCTTGCCTGTAGGAGTATAAACAGCGAGGGGGCAACAACAACGCATGCTTCTTACCCGTATGAGTATAAAAGGTGAGAAGGCAACATTAAAGCTTACTCGTTGCCGACACGAGTATAAAAGGCAAGACGGCAACAACAAAACATACACCTTGTCCACAAGAGTATAAAAGGCGAGACAGTAGCAATAAGAAAGTAGACTCTTGGCCCATACATGTATAGAATGTGAGACGGCAACAGCAAAAAAAGCAGTCTCATTGGCTGTAAGAGTATAAAAGGTGACAAGTGCAACAACAAAAGTATAATCCTCGACCCCCTAAGTATAAAAGGCGAGAAGACATCAACAACAAAAGCAGACTCTTTGCTTGCACAGTTATAAGGATGAGACGGCAACAACAAAAAAAGTAGACTCCTTGCCCAAAAGAATATAAAGAGCGAAAAGTACAACAACAAAAGTATACTCCTTGCCCACATGAGTATGATAGGCAAGACGACAACAACAGCAAAACTAGACTCCTTTCCCACAAGGGTATAAAAAGCGAAAAGGACAACAACAAAAGAATACTCCGTGTCTGCATGAGTACAAAAGGTGAGACAACACCAACAACAAAACCAGACTCTTTACTAGCATGACCATAACAGGTGGGACAACAATAACAACAAAACCGGACTCCTTGCCCGCAAGAATACAAAAGGCGAGACGGTAACAACAACTAAAGCATACTCCTTACCTACGCAAGTATAAAAGGTGAGATAGTACCAACAACAAAGTAGACTTCTAGCCCACTAGAGTGTAAAAGGTAAGACCGCAACAACAAGAAAAGTAGACTCCTTGCCCGCAAGAATACAAAAGACGAGACGGTAACAACAAAGCATACTTCTTGCCTGCACGAGTATAAAAGGCAAGGCGGCAAGAGCAAAGCATATTGTTTTCCCATATGAGTATAAAAGGGCAAGACAACAACAACAACAAAACTGGACTCCTTGCCCGTATAGGTATAAATGGCGAGACGACAACAGCAAAGCAAGCGCCTAGCCCTCACTAGGGAGACGACAACAATAACGACAAAAGCATACTCCCTGCCCGTATGAGTATAAAAGGTGAGACAGCAACAACAAAGCAGACGTGTAGCGCTCACTAGTGAGATCACAACATCAACAACAAAAACAGACTCCTTGCTTGGAAGAGCATAAAAGGCGAGATGGCAATAACACCGTATACTTCTAGCCCGCACAGCTATAAAAGGCGAGACGATAGAATTAAAGCATGATGCTTGCCTGCACGAATATAAAAGGCAAGACGACAACAACAAAGCAGGCTGCTTGCACACACAAGTATAAAAGGCGACACGATAACAACAACAATAAAAGACACCTTGCCAACAAGAGTATAAAATGCGAGACAGCAATAAAAATGCATACTTCTTGCCTGCACGACTATTTAGGGCAAGATGGCAAGAACAAAGCATGATGCTTGCCCGCACGACTATAAAAAGTGGGGTGGTAACAACAAGGCATACTCCTTACCCGCATGACTATAAAAGGCGAGACGGCAACAATAAAGCAAGCTGCTTTCCCGCACAAGTGTAAAAATCGATTCGGCAACAACAATAAACCCTGACTCCTTGCCTGTACAAGTATAAAAGGTGAGAAGGTAACAACAACAAAAGTATACTCCATGCCCGTGCGAGTATAAAAGGTGAGACGGCAACAACAAAGCATACTTCTAGGTTGCAAAAGAATAAAAGGCGAGACAGCAGTAACAACAAAAGCATATACCCGGCTTACACGAGTATAAAAGGCGAGGCGGCAACAGTAAAGCATACTGCTTGCCCAAACGAGGATAAAAGGTAAGGCGGAAACAACAAAGCACACTCTTTACTCACACGAGTTTAAAAGCGAGATGGCAATAACAACAAAATTAGACTCCTTGTCCGCACAAGTATAAAAGGCAAGATCGCAATAACGACAAAAGAATACTCCTTGCCCGCAAGAGTATAAAAGGCATGATGACAACGTCACCAAAACTAGACTCCTTGCCTGTACAAGCATAAAAGGCTAGACGGCAATAACAACAAAAGCATATTTTGTGCTTGCACGGGTATAAAAGGTGTGACGACAACAATAGCAAAGTAGACTTTTAGCCCGCAAGAATATAAAAGGCAAAATGCCAACAACAACAAAACTGGACTCCTTGCCTGCATGAGTATAAAAATTAAGACAGTAACAACAGCAATAGTAGACTCCTTGCCCGCAATAATACAAATGTGAAAAGGAACAAAAAAGAAAGCATACTCCTTCACTGTACAAGCGTAAAAGGCGAGGCGGTAACAACAACAAAGCAAACGCTTAGGCCGCACGAGTATAAAAGGCAAGACGGTAATAATAACAAAAGTAGAATCCTTTCCTGTAAGAGTTTAAAAGGCGAGACGACAACAACAAAGCATACTTCTTGCCCGGACGAGTATAAAATGTGAGACAGCAACAACAAAGCTTGTTGATTGCTTGCAGGAGTATAAAAGGTAAGCAGGAAACTACAACAAAACGAGACTCCTCACTCGTGAGAGTATAAAAGGCCAGAAGTACAACAACAAAATTATACTCTTTGCCTGTTTGAGTGTGAAATGTGAGACGACAACAACAACAAAAACAGACTCCTTACCCGCACGAGTATGAAAAGTAAGACAGGAGCAACAACAAGAATAGACTCCTTGCCCGCAAGAATAGGAAACGCAAAAAGCACAACAACAAAAGTATACTCCTTGCCCATACGAGTATAAAAGGGGAGAGGGCAACAATAGCAACGCTGACTCCTAGTTCGCACGAGTATAAAAGGCAAGACAACAACCACAATAAAAGTAGACTCCTTGCTCAAAAGATTACAAAAGGTGAAAAGTACAATGATAAAAGCATACTCATTGTGGCACGAGTGTAAAAGGTAAGACAGTAAGAACGACGAAGTAGACTCGTAGCATGCATGAGTATAAAAGGCGAGACAGGAACAACATCAAAGTAGACTCCTAGTACACACGAGTATAAAAGGCGAGACGACAACAACAACAAAAGTAGACTCCTTGCCCGCACGAGTATAAAAGCTGAGACAATAACAACAACAATGGTAGACACCTTGCCCGCAAGAATACAAAAGACAAAAAGTACAAAAATAAAAGTATACTCCTCGCCCACATGAGTATAATGGGCAAGATGGTAATAGCAGCAGAGCTGACTCCTAGCACGCACGAGTATAAAAGGCGTGACGACAACAACAATAAAATCAGACTCATTACTCACAAGGATATAAAAAGCGAGACAGTGAGAGTAACAAAAGCAAAGTCATTACCCGCAAGAGTATGAAAAGAGACAAGTACAACAACAAAAGTATGCTCCTCGCCTGCCCAAGTATAAATGGCGAGACGGGAACAACAAAGCATACTCCTCTCTTGTATGAGTGTAAAAGCCGAGAAGGCAACAAACGAGCATTCTCTTTTCTTGCACGGGTATAACATGGGAGACAGAAATAACAACAAAACCAGACTCCTTTCCCAAATGAATACAAAAGGCGAGACGGCAACAACAACAAAAGCATTCTCCTTGCTCGCATGAGTAGGAAAGGCGAGATGGCAATAGCAAAGCATACCCCTTGCCTACACGAGCATAAAAGGCAAGATGGCAGCAACAACGAATACTAACCCCTTGCCCACGTGAGTATTGAAGGCGAGACAGCGACAACAACAAAACCAAACTCTTTGCCCGCACGAGTATAAAAGGTGAGACGACAAAAACAACAAAAGCATACTCCTTGGCGGCACGAGTATAAAAGGCAAGACAAGAACTACAACAAAACCAGACTCCTTGCCTGAAGGACAGCAACAACAAAAGCATACTCCTTGCCCGCACGAGTATAAAACGCGAGACGTCGATGACGAACCATATTCCTTGCTCGTATGAGCATAAAAGGAAGGACAACAACAACAAAGCATGCTCATTGCCCGCACGAGTATAAAAGGCGAGCCAGCAACAACAACAAAACTAGACTCCTTGCCCGTACGAGTATAAAAGGCGAGACGACAACAACAACAAAAGCATACTCCTTTCTCACACGAGTATAAAAGGCTTGATAGCAACAGCAAAGCATACTCCCTGCTCAAACGAGTATAAAAGGCGACTTGGCAACAACAACAGAAGCAGACTCCTTACCCACAAGAGTATGCAAGGCAGGACGACAACAACAAAGCATACTCCTTGCACTCATGAGTATAAACGGCAAGATGGCAACAACAAAGCAAACTCCTTACTCACACGAGTGTAAAATGCAAGACGGTAGCAACAAAGCATGCTTCTAGCCGCACAAATATGAAAGGCAAGACAACAACAACAACAAAACCTGACCCCTAACCCACACAAGTATAAATGTGTGACGGCAAGAACAACAGCATACTCGTTGCTCGCATGAGTATAAAAGGTAAAACGACAATAGCAAAGCATACGCTTTAGCCGTACGAGTATAAAAGGCAAGAGGACAACTACAATAAAAGCAAACCCCTTGCCCGTGTGAGTATAAAAGGAGAGGCGACAACAAGAACAAAAGCATACTCCTTACACGCACAAGAATAAAAGGCGAGACGGCAATAGCAAAGCATACTCCTTGCCCGCATGAGTATAAAAGGCGAGTCGATAACAACAACAAAACTAATATCGTTGCCCGCATGAGTATAAAAGGCAAGATAGCAACAACAACAAAAGTAGACTCTTTGCCCGCAAGAGTGTAAAAGGCAAAAAGTCCAACAACAAAAGCATACTCAATGCCCACAAGAGTATAAAAGGCGAGGCAATAACAATAGCAAAGCAGACTCCTAACCCGCAAGAGTGTGAAAGGCGCGACGACAGCAACAACAAAAACAATCTCCTTGCCCGCAAGAGTAAAAAAGGCAACAAGTACAACAACAAAACTAGACTTGTTGCCTACCTAAACATAAAAGTCAAGACAACAACTGTAGTAAAAGTAGACTCTTTGCCTGCAAGAGTTTAAAAGGTGAAAAGTAAAACAACTAAAGTATACTTCTTGCCTGCATGACTATAAAAGGAGAGACGGTAACCATAACAAAACCGACTCCTAGCTTGCATGAATTAAAAGTCTAGACATCAACAACAACAAAAGCAGACTCGTTGCCTACAAGAGTATAAATGGCAAGGTAGCAACAACAAAGCATACTCCTTGCCCGCATGGGTTTAAACAACAAGACGACAATAACAAAGCATGCTGCCTACCTGCATGAGAATATAAGGCAACACATTAACAACAACAAAAACACGCTTCTTGCTCATACGAGTATGAAAGGCAAGACTACAACGACAATAAATGCATACTCACTGCCAACAATAATATAAAAGGCAACAGGACAATAGCAAAGCATACTCTTTGCCCACATGAGTATAAAAGGCGAGACGGCAATAATAACAAAACTAGACTCCTTGCCTGCAAGAGCATAAAAACCAAGAACTATAACAACAATTGTACGCTCTTTACCTACACGAGTATAAAAGACAAGATGATAGCAGCAACAAAACCAAACTCCCTACCTGCACGGGTATATGAGGCGAGACAATAATAACAACAAAAGCAGACTCCTTACCTGTAAGAGTATAAAAGGCAAAAAGTATAACAACAAAAGTATGCTCTTTGCCTACACTAGTATAAAAGGCAAGACAGCAACAACAGCAAAGCAGACGCCTAGCCTGCACGAGTATAAGAGGCAAGACAGCAACAACAACAAAAGCAAACTCCTTGCCTGTAATAGTATAAAAAAGGATAAGTACAACGAAAAAAGTATACTCTTTACCCGACCGAGTATAAAAGGTGAGAGCACAACTACAACAAAAGCAGACTCCTTGCCCATGTGGATATAAAAGGTGAGACGGCAACAACAACAAAAGTATAGTCCTTGCACGCATGGGTATAAAAGGTGAGACGGCAACAACAAAGCATACACCTTGCCAACAAGAGTATAAAAGCGGAGACGACAACAACAAAGCATGCACCTTACCTGCATGTGTGTAAAAGGCGATGCAGCAACAACAACAAAACCAAACTCCTTGCCCATGCGAGTATAAAAGATTAAACCACACGAGTATAAAAAGTCGAGATGACAATGACAACAAAAGGAAGCTCCTTGCCCGCAAGAGTGTAAAGACTACAAGTACAACAAGAAAACTATAGTCCTTACCGAACCAAGCACAAGAGGCAAGAGGACAACTACAATGGAAGCAGACTCCTTGCCCATGCGAGTATAAAAAGGGAGATGGCAACAACAACAAAAGCATACTCCTTGCCCGCAAGAGTATAAAAGGTGAGACGACAATCACAAAGCATGTCCTTTACCCGCACGAGTACAAAAGGCCAGACAGCAACAACAACAAAACTAGATGCCTTGCTGCACGAGTATAAAACACGAGACCACATGAGTATAAAAGGCGGGACGACAACAACAACAAAAGCATACTACTTGCATGCACGATTATAAAAAGCAAGATAGCAACAACAAGAAAAGTAGACTCCTTGCTTGCAAGTTTATAAAAGGCAAAAAGTCCAACAACAAAAGCATACTTAATGCCTGAATCAACCGGCAGACGTAATGATGAAGGTTATTACAGTACCTTCAGTGATGGTTAGTGAAAACTTATTAAAGGCTCCCTGATTGTGGTCGGTGGTAAAAAATGCTCTAGTTTATATATCATACAAGCTTTCATCTTCAGAAATGTTGTGAATGCAATGGAGAATGAGAAAACCACTGCGTTGTGGTATAAGCAGCTCAACCATATGAGTGAACATGGGATAATTACTTGACAGGGAAAAACTAGCTTCCAGGTTTGAGGAGGGCGGTTTTGAAAAAGTGTCCTCACTATTTGGCTATGAAACAAACTAGAGTTACATTCAAGAGTCACATTCAAGAGTCACCTACCTTCTAGGAAGTCAAAGTTGCTTGAGTTGGTGCATTTTGATGTTTGTGGTCCTTTGAAGGTATGCTCACTTAGTGGTGCTCTTTATTTTGTGACTTTTATTGATGATCACTCTAAGAAGCATTGGGTTGATACTTTGAACACTAAGGATCAAGTTTTGATATTTTCAAGAAATTTTATGCCTTGATTGAGAGACAAACAGGAAAGAAGCTTAAATGTGTTCGTACTGATAATAGTGGTGAGTATAGTGGCTTATTTGATGAATATTATCAGGCTCATTTGATGAATATTGTCAGGCTCATGGGATTCAACACCATAGGACACCTCCCTAAACACCACAGTTGAATGACTTAGCTGAAAGGATGAACATAACACTAATTGAGAGAGTTAGATATCTACTCTTAGATGCGGAGGTGATCCTCTGTGGCCAGCTTCTTAGAGGGACTATGGCCTTCTAGGCCAAGGAAGTTTGAGGCAATAACAGGTCTGTGATGCCCTTCGATGTTATGGGCTACACGCGCGCTACACTGATATATTTAACGAGTCTATAGCCTTGGCCGACAAGCTCGGGTAATCTTTGAAATTTCATTGTGATGGGGATAGATCATTACAATTGTTGGTCTTCAATGAGGAATTCCTAGTAAGCGCGAGTCATCAGCTCGCGTTGACTACGTCCTTGCCCTTTGTACACACTGTCCGTCGCTCCTACCGCTTGAATGGTCTGATTGAATGGTCCGATTGCCTGGGTGTCGCACAACATTGCCCACCCCACCCCCGAATTGATGGGGTTGTGTTTGGTGGCGGAAGATGGCCTCCCGTGTGCCTGGCATCACGGTTGGCCCAAAAACCATGACCCCGACGACGTTCGCCTCGACAACGGTGGTTGAGAGACCCTGGCACAGTGTCATGAGGCCGCGTCGTTGCTCCGAACTCTTACGAACCCAACCCTTTCTCACATTGTGACCCAAGGTCAGGCAGGATCACCCACTGAGTTTAAGCATATCAATAAGTGGACGAAAAGAAACTTACGAGGATTTCCTTAGTAACAGCAAGCGAACCAGAAATAGCCCACCTTGAGAATCGGGCCCCCCCAGTGTCCGAATTGTAGTCTGGAGAAGCGTCCTCAGCGGCAGACGGGGCCCAAGTCCACTGGAAGGGGGCACTAGAGAGGGTGAGAGCCTCGTCGTGCCCGGACCCTGTTGCACAATGAGGCGCTGGCTGCGAGTCGGGCTGTTTGGGAATGTAGCCCCAATCGGGCAATAAATTCTGTCCAAGGCTAAATATGGGCGAGAGACCGATAGCGAACAAGTACCGCGCGGGAAAGATGAAAAGGACTTTGAAAAGAGAGTCAAAAAGTGCTTGAAATTGTCGGGAGGGAAGCAGATGGGGGTCGGCGATGCACCTCGCCGGTCCACCGATCGGCTCGGAGCATTGACCGATGCGGATTGCGGGGGCATCCCAAGCCCGGACCCTTGAAACACCCGAGGAGACGTTGCCCTCGTGATCGTGGACACAACACACACCGTCACAGCGTGCCTCGGCAACCGCATGCTCTAGGCATCAGCCTGCGGGCTCCCCATTCGACCCGTCTTGAAACACGAACCAAGGAGTCTGACATGTGTGTGAGTCAACAGGCGAGTAAACCCGTAAGGTGCAAGGAAGCTGACTTGGCAGCATCCCCTCAAGGGTTGCACCGCCGACCGATCTTGATCTTCTGAGAAAGGTTCGAGTGGGAGCATGCATGTCGGGTTCCGAAAGATGTTGAACTATGCCCAGAGGGGCAAAGCTAGAGGAAACCCTCGTGGAGGCTCGCAGTGATATTGACGTGCAAATCGTTCGTCTGACTTGGGTATAGGAGTGAAAGACTAATCGAACCGTCTAGTAGCTGGTTCCCTCCGAAGTTTCCCTCAGGATAGCTGGAGCTCGGTGCGAGTTCTATCAGGTAAAGCCAATGATTAGAGGCATCGGAGGCGCAACACCCTCAACCTATTCTCAAACTTTAAATAGGTAGGATAGTGCGGCTGCTCCGTTGAAGAGTCAAGCGGCTGCTCAGTGGGAGGAAGGGTCCAGCGGCTGGAAGAGCACCGCACGTCGCGCGATGTCCGGTGCGCCCCCGGCGGCCCTTGAAAATTTGAAGGACGTAGTGCCTACCGCGCCCGGTCATACTCATAACCTCATCAGGTCTCCAAGGTGAACAGCCTCTTCTCAATGAAATAATGTAGGCAAGGGAAGTCGGCAAAATGGATCCGTAACCTCGGCAAAAGGATTGGCTCTGAGGACTGGGCTCGGGGGTCCCAACCCTGAACCTATCGGCAGACTGCTCGAGCTGCTCCAGCGGTGAGAGCGAGCCGCCGCGTGCCAGCTGGGGGACGGACTGGGAACGGGCCCTTCAAGGCCCTTCCCTGGGCTTCGAACAGTCGACTCAGAATTGGTCCAGACAAGGGGAATCCTACTGTTTAATTAAAATAAAGCATTTCGATGGTCCCTGCGAATGCTAACGCAATGTGATTTCTATCTAGTGCTCTGAATGTCAAAGTGAAGAAATTCAACCAAGCGCAGGTAAACGGCGGGAGTAACTTTGACTCTCTTAAGGTAGCCAAATGCCTCGTCATCTAATTAGTGATACGCATGAATGGATTAACGAGATTCCCATTATCCCTGTCTACTATCCAGCGAAACAACAACCAAGGGAACAGGCTTGACGGAATCAGCGGGGAAAGAAGACCCTGTTGAGCTTGACTCTAGTCCGAATTTGTGAAATGACTTGAGAGATGTAGGATAAGTGGGAGCCGGTCCCCCAGCGAAAGTGAAATACAACTAATTTTAACGTTATTTTACTTATTCCGTTAATCGGAGGTGGGGCATCGCCCCTTCTTTTGGAACGAAGGCCATTTGGCGGGCCAATCCGAGTGGAAGACATTGTCAGGTGGGGAGTTTGTCTAGAGTGGCACATCTGTTAAAAGATAATGCAGGTGTCCTAAGATGAGCTCAATGAGAACAGAAATCTCGTGTGGAACAAAAGGGTGAAAGCTCGTTTGATTCTGATTTCCAATACAAATATGAACCGTTAAAGCGTGGCCTATCGATTCTTTAGACCTTCGAAATTTGAAGCTAGAGGTGTCAGAAAAGTTACCACAGGGATAACTAGCTTGTGGCACCCAAGCGTTCATAGCGACGTTGCTTTTTGATCCTTCAATGTCAGCTCTTCCTATCATCGTGAAGCAGAATTCACCAAGTGTTGGATTGTTCACCCACCAATAGGGAATGTCAGCTGGGTTTAGGCTGTTGTGAGACAGGTTAAGTTTACCCTACTGATGACGACGTCGCAACAGTAATCCAACCTAGTACGAGAGGAACCGCTGATTCGCACAATTGGTCATCGTACTTGGTTGAAAAGCCAGTGGTGCGAAGCTACCAAGCGCTGGATTATGATTGAATGCCTCTAAGTCAGAATCTAGGCTAGAAGCGACGCGTGCGCTCGTCGTTCGATTGCCAACCTGCAGTAGGGGTCCAATGGCCCCCAAACGCACGTGTCGTGGCCCAAGCACCTGCACCGAACGAGTTGCGGCTGCCGCCATGAATTACAATTTCTACCGATCGACGAGTAGAATCCTTTGTAGACGACTTAAATATGTGACGGGGTATTGTAACTGGCAGAGTGGCCTTGCTGCCACGATCCACTAAGATTCAGTCGTTTGTCGCTTTGATTCGTCCCACCCTCTCCCCTCAAATCACTTTTTCAACTTTTCTTGGGCTGGCTGGGGAGGCTAGCGTGTGGGCTTGGAAATCCCTAATTTGAGCCCCGCACAAGAAGCTAGATAGTTGCGTAGTGTTTTCGAGAAGGCCCGCAATGAGGAACCCCCTGCAGCATGCTTGCACCAAGCACCGAGGAGGTTAGGTGTTGGACCCTCTAGCCAAGAGCCCAATAGAGTTGTTGGCACATTTCTTGGACTCGTAGAATGGGCATGGGCATGGGCATGGGTTGGGCATAAGCAAGGTGATGGGAAAATCGGCTAAGGCATTGGCCACCGAAGAAGGCTTGAAAAAGGCAAATGAATGGATTGTTGGCAGCTTGCAGCAACTCGTTGAATAAGCATGTGCTTGCCATGTCAGCAAGGTAAGCGATGGGAAAATTGGCTGGGCATGAAACCGACCATGGAATGGACTGTTGGCACCTCGGACCGACTCTCCTTGAATGGGCGTGGACATGGGCTGGGCATGTCCACGAGCAAGGTGATGGGAAAATCGGCTAAGGAATTGGTCATCGAAGAAGGCTTGAAAATGGCCAAGGAATGGATTGTTGGCAACTTGCACCAACTCGCTATATGGGTATTTGCTGGGCATGTCAGCAAGCAAGGTGACGGAAAATCGGCCACGGCATGAAAACGGCCAAGGAATGGATTGCTGGCAACTTGCACCAACTCGTTGAATGGGCATGCGTTGGGCTTGTCAGAAAACAAGGTCATGAGAAAATCGGCAAACGCACGAAAACGACCAAGGAATGGATTGTTGGCACCCTGCATCAACTCGCTGAATGGACATGGACATAGGCTGGGCATGTCAGCAAGCAAGGTGTTGCTCACTTCGGCCAAGGCACTGGCCACCAAAGGGGGATTCGAAACGACAAAGGAATGGACTCGGAGCTCGCTTGGCTCCGTACATGCTGCTGCCAGCATGGGAGGTTAGCTGGGGAGGCCAGTGAGGCAGGCTAGCAAGGGATGTTAGCCGGGTAGGCACCCTAACCATTGTGCCGCACAACACGCTCCACGGTTAGCCCCTAGTCCCTCGTCCAAAGAGCACGATAGAGTTGATGGCACCTTGCACCAACTCCCTTGCACCGACCTGTTGAATCAGCAAGCGAGGCTATGGGAAGATCGGCCAAGGCATTGGCCACCTGAGCGATCTTAAAAAAGGGCCAAGGAATAGACTCTAAGCATGCTCAGCCCCGCACATGTTGCTGCCAGCAAGCATGGTCCGCACACGTTGCTGCTCGTGAGGGAGGTTAACAAAAGCTAGGAAGGCACCCGAGTAAGGGAAGGAGGCTAGCAGCGCGTTGGGCCGCGCGCAGCATGTCGGGCCGCGCGCAGCATGTCGCTCGTTGAGCCAACCACATGCGCCACGCACCGCCAGTAGGAGAGAACAGGTCGCGGGTGTAACATGTTGCTCGTCCGCCCAGCTGCAGCGCGCTCGGCCTGCTGCTCGTACGGCCTGCTGCTCGTAGTGAGCTTCTCGTCGGGCTAGCAGCGGCCTGGGGGATGGGCTCAGGGATGCAGTGCGCGCGCGGCCTGCTGCTCGTACGGCCAGCATCGCTCGCAATGAGCTTCTCGTCGGGCTAGCAGCGGGCGCGCGTTCCTCGTTTGGCTGGCAGCGCGCGGTGACCTTAGGGGAGCAGCGCGTGCACGCCGAGGTTGCTCATCCGGCCTGCACGGGCGCGCTCGCTTGGGGGAGCAGCGCTCTTGGTGGGCTTGGGGGAGCAGCGCGCTGTGGGCGCCAGTACGCGCGCATCGTGTGCTGCGTGTCGGGCCTACCGCGCACGAGCAAACCTCCCAGTGCGCATGCAGGGCCTCCCGCCTGTGCGCGCAGTACTACCAACACGTGCACACAGCGCTCGGCGCGTCGGGCTAGGTGGGAACAGTCCTCCCAACGCGCACGCACAGCGAGCTGCGCATCGGGCCTGCCGCGGTCGCGAACAACTAGCCAAGCGGGCGCGCGGGCACGCCAGCGGGCCGCTCCGGCGCCCCGCTCTCATTATCGTCCCCCGATCGGTCTCCGTTTTTGGGCCAAATGAACAACCACATGCACCATAATTTTCCGCATATTTTTCTAGACGTCCACACAAATTTTTCGCAATTCAGCCCTTTTTTCCATTTTTTACGATTTTCTGTATTTTTTGGCTTCGAAAAATAAAAAATATATCTCCAGCTTTCGAAAAATTTTCAACTTTTTTCCCAAGGTCTATTACATTTTTGTCGGTGTTCCCTCAAAATTTCAGCTCAAAACTCCAAGTATTCAATTTTTTAAAGATGGTGTGACCACTCATACATTCCAATGTGTCCTCCTACCAAAGGGCCAAAAACCCTAATGCTCTTTTGGGGGGAGGTGCATGTTTCACCCCCAACTAGCCTTACTAGCTTCAAGCTAGTGAGCTTGTGGGGGATGTTGCTTGCACCTAGGTTGGTGATATGATGCGCAGATGGAAAAGGATTGGTACCGATGATCGACGGACAAATTCCCCAATACCCCGACCATGCCGAGCCCCCCTTTGGTCGAAAGTCACGCGGGGTCTGGCTCGCCGATTTTTGTCCCAAAAAATGAAAATTTGCCCCGACGCAGGAAAAACTGCTACGAATTCAAAGAAAGCGGCCCCGAGGTGAAATTCTTTGTTGATAATTTCATTTTCGGCTCGGTTTGCCAATTTTTGCCTCGAAAAATGAAATTTTTCCCTGATGTTGGAAACGATGTTCGGAATCAGAAAATTGGTGCCGAATGATGAAATTATTTGCCAAGGATTCCATTTTCGGCTCGAACGAAGCATAAGCATTGGCCATTGGCACTGACCCCAGTGACTTGGTAAGCCCAAATGCCCTTCGGCAAGGGGGAGCTGGGTGCAACGACACTGTTCTTAATCAAAATTGGGGGATTACTCGCGGTTCCACCATTCAATTGATGTTGTGGGAGCCAAGATTCCGAAGCAATGCAGTGTCTCGCACGTTGCCGCGCTACGGTTGATTAGTAACCATAACCCAATTGGTCGTGCCGAAGGAACTCCCAACGATGGTTGAGTGTTGTGCCATGCACCCTTGCCTCATTCAACGCGGGGTGGCCCGAGGTGCCCCTAGTCATGGCTCGAGGCCCCCTTTGCTGATGCAACGGTTGTTCCTCACAAAAAATGTGAAAATTCACGTACGATCTCTTGCGCTCAGTGGTGCAGGCAGCCATTCTCTCGAGCGCTTCCACATTCCCCGCAGCTCATCAAGCCACGCGGGCGTGTGTTATGCTTGGGGGAGGTTGTTGCCTAGTGTACGTGATTGCGCATGAGTGGTGATGGGATTGAAAGGGTTTGTAGGCTCCACACTAGAGCATCGAACTGTCAACCCTCGATCCTCTGTAAACTTGCACCTGAGTGCTTCCAATTCGCCTTAAGGTGAAAGACAAGGGTTCCTGTGCTGCGTTCTTTCCAATTCAGAAATCGTTGTGATGCTTTTGTGCCTTCTCATCCTTCACTTCCTAGAGGGTACGGGGTGGACCTCATGTCGTCGCCCGTGTCCCTGGCATGCCTATTGCAGTTGGTTTGGTGCATGGTTTGACGGTCGTGCTATCGGATTCGGAACATTACTCGGGCAATGGAACTGTCATTCCACTCCACCTTTGCTCAAACGGAGCCTTTGTCCCTCTATAGCACGACTGCCATGCCCGTTTCATCATCGGTTGCCCCCTACCATTTGGTTGGGTTCGTGTCGTGCGTGCGGTCACGGGCATCATGAAGGAATGCTACCTGGTTGATCCTACCATTAGTCATATGCTTGTCTCAAAGATTAAGCCATGCATGTGTAAGTATGAACTAATTCAGACTGTGAAACTGCAAATGGCTCATTAAATTAGTTATAGTTTTTTTGATGGTACCTGCTACTCGGATAATCGTAGTAATTCTAGAGCTAATACATCCAACAAACCCCAACTTCTGGAAGGGATACATTTATTAGATAAAAGGTCGACATGGGCTCCTGCCCGTTGCTCTGATGATTCATGATAACTTGACGGATCGCACGGCCAACATGCTGCCAACGCATCATTCAAATTTCTAGCCTATCAACTTTCGATGGTAGGATAGAGGCCTACTGTTAGCCCCTCGAACACTTGGCATGCGGGAGATGGCGGCACCTTGCGCCAATTCCTACCATGGGACTTTAGAGTGGCTGGGCACTCCCTAAGGCAAGGTAAAAGATGAGAGGGTTAGCGTAGGCACAGGCCGACATACGGGTCCCAATGTGAACCAAGACTTTGATTGGACAAAGGATACTGGGCTACATATTCATGGGCCCCATCAGATGGGTCATGGGCTTGAGCCAAGAGGCCAAAAACACAAGACTAGGTCTTGGTAAAGTCTGCATGGCACTGGATGGCACTTCGTGGCACTAAGTCTCCTACGACGTGTGGAACGTGGGGACGTGCGAGTGTTGCTCTATTCAGTTGGCCGAGCATTAGGATAATGTTCATCAGATCGTGCTTGGCAAAGGATCATGGGTAGATAAGGCTTATCAAGATCAAGTGATGGATGATCGTGGGAGATAAGGCTTATCAGGATCGAGCCATGGATGAGAACGTGGAAAGATGATGATTATCAGCCACGATAGAGATCATCCGGAGATAATGTTTATCTCCAACACCTAGATAGCTAGGGGTGTCAGCTATATATAGACCCTATGAGTTTGTCATTTATACTCGGTAAGAGAGAAATCATTGAGCGAGAAAGAGTGAAACACTATCGAGAGTTCAGTGGCTGTTCCTTTGTATTACTTTAAGTTAAAGTAATAAAGGTTGGGAAAGGTTCTTGTATATTCTGTTGTGCCTCTTTTCGGTGTGTGAGTTGTGTGCCTACTTACAAAGTTATATTGTGCAAATCGTTGTGTGTGCGGTTGGCTGAGACAAAGTGTGATTTAGTGCCATCACAAGGCGAAATTTTGGGTGAGAAAATTAGCCCTGTGACAGCTGGTATCAGAGCAAAAAGGTTCGACCAATGGCAGGTGGTTTGGGCCTTGATGCTGTACATGAGCGCCTAGCCAAACTCTTTGAGGTACTCGGTGAACTTCCAGAGGATGCAAATTTCACCGTCTTCCCAACGTTGGCGCTCCATGAGCAGTACATAATCGATCTGCAATGGCAATATGAGGTGGTGGCCTCTAAGAGTACAGCTTTTCGGGTTGATGAGATGGAAGCAGAGATAGCCATCCTCAAGAATGTTGTAGCCTCTCAACCAAGCGGAGGTGTTGTGGAGGGCTCGACCAAGATGAAGGTGCCAGAGCCTAAAGCCTTTGAGGGAGCGAGGGATGCCAAAGAGATCAAGAACTTTCTGTGGGATATGGAACAGTACTTCAAAGTTGCCCGAGTGCCAAACGATGAGAAGGTCAATCTGACCAGCATGTATATGGCTAAGGACGCCAAGTTGTGGTCGCGGACTTAGTTCGATGACGATGCAAGCACGGGCAAGCCTAAGATCGAGACATGGAAGAGCCTAAAGAAGGAATTGAAGGACCAGATTTTGCCCTACAACACGTCATGGGTTGCGAGGGAGTCCTTAAAGAAGTTGAAGCAAAGTGGCACGGTGCGTGACTATGTGAAGGAATTCAATTCCTTGATGCTTGACATCCGAAACATGTCGAATGAGGACAAGCTTTTCAACTTCCTATCCAGTCTTCAACCCTGGGCTCAACTCGAGCTTAGAAGGCAAGGTATGAAGGACCTTCCTTCAGCAATGGCTGCGGCTGATGGTTTTTTTGATTTTCGGATCAACAAGTCTCCTAATTTTGATGCTGGGAAGCAGCCCAAAGAAAAGGGCAAGAAGAAGAAGGAAGGCAAGAACGATAAGCACAACGGTGGCAGCAAGGATAAAGGCAAAGCCGTCTACCAAGAACAAGGTAAAGGCAAAACTAACTCGGGATGTTTCATTTGTAATGGACCACACAGGGCCAAGGAGTGCCCGAAGCGGGAGAAGTTAAGTGCCATAGTTGCTGAGGAGAGTTGCCTCTCAAATGATGTTGGCCCCTCTCGTGTCAATCCTTTACAGTTGGTGAGTGTTATGCAAGCTAGACGTGCCCCACAATCTGGCTTGATGTATGTGAAGATCGGGCTCAGTAATAAAGAGTTGATCGTAATGGCTGACACAAGTGCTACCCACAACTTTGTTGCTGAGAGGATGGTGGAGTCACTGGCTCTGAAAGTCACCAAGACTGGGGGTCGAATGAAGGCAATCAACTCGGCAGCTCGAGAGGTGCTTTGCACGGCACTGGGAGTGGAGGTAACTATGGGCAATTGGTCTGGTAAGCTTAACTTCACTGTGGTTCCATTAGATAATTTTGATATCATACTTTGGGTTGATTTCTTTGTGAGCTCAAAAGTGGCTCGGTTGCCTCACTTGGGTGGTCTCATGATCATGTATGAGGATCATCCATGTTTTTTTTTTGGAACGTTCACTCCCTCTTCCAGTATTGGTGGGAAGTCAGGTGGTATGCTGTCAATTATGCAGGTAAAGCATGGGCTGAAGAAAAGAGAAGTCACCTATCTTGCGGCTTTGATGGAGATCAAAGAAGGTATTGTTGCAGAGATGCCTAACAGTGTGGCGAATCTTTTGGGAGAGTTCACTGACGTGATGCCTCCTAAACTCCCTAAGTGTCTTCCTTCAAGGCGTGCCATTGACAACAAAATCAATTTGGTGCCCAGTTCCAAACCACCAGCACAAGCCCCATATCGCATGAGTCCGCTAGAGTTGGCAGAACTAAGGAAGCAGTTGACAGAGTTGCTGGATGCAAGCCTAATTCAGCCCTCCAAAGCGCCATATGGTGCCCCGGTGTTGTGTTAGAGGAAACACGATGGCTTCCTGCGGATGTGTGTTGATTGTAGGGCTCTGAACAAGGTGACGATAAAGAACAAGTACCCTATTCCATTGATAGCGGACTTGTTTGACAGGCTATCAAGAGCCTCATATTTCACCAAGCTGGATCTGCGGTCTGGATATTGGCAACTCAGGATTGCAAAAAGAGATGAGGAAAAAACCACGTGCATCACTTGGTATGGCTCCTACGAATTCTTGGTGATGCCATTGGGTTTGACTAACGCCCCTGCTACTTTCTGTAATTTAATGAATGATGTGTTTCATGACTTTATTGATCATTTTGTGGTTGTATATCTGGATGATATTGTTGTGTATAGTGAGTCCTTGGAGGATCATTTGTCCCACCTAAGGTTGGTGTTGTCTAGGTTGAGAGAGCACCAATTATATGTTAAAAAGGAAAGATACGAGTTTGCCCGGCGAGAGATTATGTTCCTTGGGCATAAGGTGAGTCGAGGGCAGGTTAAAATGGACAAGAGAAAAGTCCAGGCAATAGTGGAGTGGAAGGCCCCTACCAAAGTGCCTGAGTTGAGATCCTTTCTTGGTTTGTCTAACTACTACAGGAAGTTTGTGCAGGGTTACTCCAAAAAGGTGGCCCCATTGACAGACTTACTCAAGAAGGATAGACCATGGAGGTGGACCACAGATTGCCAAGAAGCCTTGGACAAGTTAAATGCAGCGGTGTCCACGGAGCTGGTCCTGAGGCTGCCTGATTTTGAGTTGCCTTTCAGTGTGCTAACTGACGCCTTAGACAAAGACATAGGATGTCTGTTGGTGCAGGAAGGCCACCCCATTGCCTATGAGAGTCAGAAACTCAATGATGTAGAGCAGCGGTACTCAGCCCATGAGAAGGAGATGCTGACAGTGGTGCATTGCCTTCGCACATGGAGGGTGTATTTGCTGGGTACTAGGTTCGTGGTTCGGGCAGACAATGTGGCTAACACGTTCTTTCAGACTCAGAAGAAGCTTTCTGAACGGCAGGCACGGTGGTAGGATTTCTTGGCTGAGTACGATTTTACTTGGGAACACAAGCTAGGAAGGCAAAATTAGGTAGCAGATGCCCTAAGTCGCCGACAAGTGCAAGAGACGGTTGCTGCCCTCACTCAAGTGTGAGTGACTTGCTAGACAAAATCAGGGAGCAGGTCCCACATGATGCCACATATCAGCAAGTGGTACAGCAAGTCAGGGAGGGTGTGGTAAGGTGATACTTGCTCGATAATGATTTATTGCGTGCCAAGGGTAATCGTGTATATGTTACTAGTGGTGCATGCCTTAGGAAGGAGATACTGCGGGAGTCCCATGATTCACAGTGGGCTAGTCATCTTGGCGTCGTAAGGATGATGTCCTTGCTATCCCGCAACTACTACTGGTCAAAGATGGATGATGACGTCGAGGCATATGTCAAAACGTGCATCACTTGTCAGCAGGACAAGATGGAGCGGTAGAAGGAGGCGAGTTTATTGCAGCCGCTACCCATTCCTTCGAAGCCATGGGTGTCGGTTTCGATGGATTTTATTGGCGGATTCCCGTAGATTGATTGCATGGGATCTGGCATGGTGGTGGTAGATCGGTTTTCCAAGTATTCGGTGTTTATTCCTGCCCCCTCTTCATGTCAAGCAGAGACATTCGCTGAGCTTTTCTACAAGCAGGTAGTAAAGTACTCTGGGTTGCCTAAAGATATTGTGAGCGATCGGGATCCTCGTTTTACTGCTAGGTTCTCGACGTCATTGTTCAATAATGATGTTAACTTGTTAGCGGGTCGTTTTGCTGGGCAGAGGTTTCGACAATGATCCTTCCGCAGGTTCACCTACGGAAACCTTCTTACGACTTGTCCTTCCTCTAAATGATAAGGTTTAGTGGACTTCTTGCGACGTCACAGGTGGCGAACAGCCATGTCATCGCGATCCGAACACTTCACCGGTCCATTCAATCGGAAGGAGCAACAGGCGGTGTGTACAAAGGGCAGGGACATAGTCAACGCGAGTTGATGACTAATGCTTACTAGGAATTCCTCGTTGAAGACCAACAATTGCAGTGATCTATTCCCATCATGGTGAAATTTCAAAGATTCCCCAAGCCTGTTGGCCAAGGCTATAGACTCATTGAATACATCAGTGTAGCGTGCGTGCGGCCCAGAACATCTAAGGGCATCATAAACTTGTTATTGCTTCAAACTTCCTTGGCCTAGATGGCCATAGTCCCTCTAAGAAGCTGGCCACGAAGGATCACTTCCGCATAGCTAGTTAGAAGGCTAAGGTCTCGTTCATTAACGGAATTAACTAGATAAATCCTTCCACCAACTAAGAAAGAGCTCTCAGTCTGTCAATCCTCACTATGTCTGGACCTGGAAAGTTTCCCCATGTTGAGCCAAATTAAGCCGCAGGCTCCAATCCTGGTGGTAACCTTCCGGCAATTCCTTTAAGTTTCAGCCTTGCGACCATGCTCCCCTCGGAACCCAAAGACTTTGATTTTTCATAAGGTGTCGGCAGAGTCCTAAAAGCAACTTCCGCTGATCCCTAGTCGGCATCTTTTATGGTTGAGACTAGGACGGTATCTAATAGTCATCGAGCCCCCAACTTTCATTCTTGATTAATGAAAACATCCTTGGCAAATGCTTTCACAGTTGTTCGTCTTTCATAAATCTAAGAATTTCACCGCTAACTATGAAATACAAATGCCCCCGAATGTCCCTGTTAATCATTACTCCGATCCCGAAGGCCAACACAATAGGATCGAAATCCTATGATGTTATCCCATGATAATGTATCCAGAGTGTAGGGTTGCTTTGAGCACTCTAATTTCTTCAAAGTAACAGCATTGGAGGCACGACCCGGCCAGTTAAGGCCAGAAGTGCATCACCAGTAGAAGGGACGAGGTGAAAGGTGCACACCAAAAGGCGGACCGATCGACCCATCCCAAGGTCCAACTATGAGCTTTTTAACTGCAACAACTTAAATAAACACTATTGGAGCTAGAATTACCGCGGCTGCTAGCACCATATTTGCCCTCCAATGGATCCTCGTTAAGATATTTAGATTGAACTCATTTCCAATTACCAGACTCGTAAGAGCGCAATATTGTTATTTATTGCCACTACCTCCCTATGTCAGGATTGGGTAATTTGCGCACCTGCTGCCTTCCTTGGATGTGGTAGCCGTTTCTCAGGCTCCCTCTCCGGAATTGAATCCTAATTCTCCGTCACCTGTCACCACCATGGTAGCTGTCACAGGGCTAGTTTTCTCACCCAAAATTTTGGCTTCTGATGACACTAAGTCACACTTAGTCTCAGCCAGTCGCACACACACAAAGATTGCACAATGGAACTTTATAAGTAGGCACACAACTCACACACTCAAAAGAGACACAAGAGCATATACGGGAACCTTTCCCAACCTTTTATTACTTAACTCAAGTAATACAAATGAACGATCAGCGGAACTCTCAATAGTGTTTCACTCTTTCTCTCTGAGTGCTTTCTCTTTCACTGAGTACAAATGACAACCCATAAGGTCTATATATAGCCGACACCCCCAGCTATCTAGGGCTTGGAGATAATCATTATCTTCCCACGATCTCTATCGTGGCTGATAATCCTCATCTTCTCACGATCTCATCCATGACTTGATCCTGATAGGTCTTATCTCCCACGATCCTCCATCACTTGATCTCGATAAGCCTTATCTACCCACGATCCTTTGCCATGCATGATCTGATGAGCATTATCTTGATGCTCAGCCAACCGAATAGAGCCACACCCACACGTCCCCATGTTCCACACATTGTAGGAAACTTGGTGCCTTACAGTGCCATGCAGACTTGGCCAAGACCCAGTCTCGTGTTTTGGGTCCCTTGGCCCAAGCTCATGACCCATCTAATGGAGCCCACGAACATGTAACCCAATATCCTTTGTCCAACCCCAGTCCTGATCCTTTGGCCCAAGCTTATGACCCATCTAATGGAGCCCACGAACATGTAGGCCAGTGCCTACGTTGACCCTCTCAGTTTTCACCTTGCCTTAGGGAGTGCCTAGCCACTCCAAATTCCCATGTTAGGAGTTCGCGCAAGGTGCCGCCAACTCCTGCATGCCAAGTGTTCAAGGGGCTAATAGTAGGTGTCACAGGGCTGATTCTCTCACCCAAAATTTTGCCTTGTGATGGCACTAAGTCACACTTAGTCTCAGCTAACCGCACACACAACGATGTGCACAATGGAATTTTATAAGTAAGGTACACAACTCACACACTCAAAAGAGACACAAGAGCATATACGGGAACCTTTCCCAACCTTTTATTACTTAACTCAAGTAATGCAAAGGAATAATCACTTGAACACTCAACAGTGTTTCTCTCTTTCTCTCTGAGAGATTTCTCTTTCGCTGAGTACAAATGACAACCCATAGGGTCTATACATAGTTGACACCCCCAGCTATCCAGGGCTCAGAGATATACATTATCTCCCCACGATCTCTATTGTGGTTCATAATCCTGATCTTCCCACGATCTCATCCATGACTTGATCCTGACAAGCCTTATCTCCCACGATCATCCATCACTTGATCTTCGATAAGCCGTATCTACCCACGATCCTTTTCCATGCGCGATCTAATGAGCATTATCCTGATGCTCGGCCAACCGGATAGAGCCACACCCACACATCCCCACGTTCCAAACGTTGTAGGAGACTTGGTGCCACGCAGTGCCATGCAGACTTGGCCAAGAGCCAATCCTGTGTTTTGGGCCCTAGGCCCAAGCCCATGGCACATCTGATGGAGCCCACGAACATGTAGCCTAGCATCCTTTGTCCAACCCAAGTCTTTGTCCACACTAGGACCCGCATGTAGGCCCATGCCTACACTGACCCTCTCAGCTTTCACCTTACTTCAAGGAGTGCCCAGCCACTCCAAAGTCCCATGCTAGGAATTGGCGCAAGGTGCTGCCAACTCTTGCATGCCAAGTGTTCATGGGGCTAACAAACCACCCCCACCTATTGAAGCCAACGTCCTTGTTGGTAAGGTTGATAGGTAGTCTTCCACCTGCTTCTCGAACTACCATAGAGTCTCATCTCTTTCCTAGCTCGCCTCACTATCTGGGGCATTCTTTCACTTAACCAAGTACTCAACCCGCCTATTCTTCTTACTTTGTCCCTACGTTTGGTGGTCTAGAATTCTCTCTAATTCACGCTGGAACTTAATTCTGATTGTAGGGGGAGCACGTCGTGCTTGTTTCCTTAGAGGCTCATCGCCTGCTTCCTCGTGGAAGGGTTTCAAGAAACTCACGTGGAAGGTTGGATGCACCTTCAACCATTCTAGGAGCTACAACCTGTATGCAACATTGCCAACTTTCTTCACCACTGTGAAGGGATCGTCATACTTTGGAACCATCCCACAATGCACTATCTTGCTGCTGATCTTCTTTCAAATTTGGGGAGTAAGTTTTAGGAACACCTTATCCCCAACTTGGAACTCCAAGTCCCTCCTTCCTCGGTCTGCATACTTTTTCATCTGCCTAGCTGCCTTGTCCAAGTTATCTTGGGCCTCCTCTAGCCGCTCTTGCTTAGAATAGGCAAACCGGTGTGCTGCCGGACATCTCGCTCCTGAGCTAGTCCTGGCCATATCATTAGGAGTAAGGGGCTATTGCCCCATAGCTAGCTCAAAGGGACTCATACCTGTGGAAGAGGACTTATGAAGATTGTAGCAAGATTAGGCAAAATCCGACAACTCAAGCCAATTCCGCTGGCTCTCCGTCCCGTAATGTTGAAGATATTCCTCAAGTAGGCCATTGATCCGCTCCATCTGGCCATCAGTCTGAGGATGGTTGGCAGTAGAGAATTTCAATTCTGAACTCATCATGTTGAACAATGATGTCCAGAACCTGCCAGTGAAATGAGGATCCCGATCGCTCACAATATCTTCAGGCAACCCAAAGTACTTTACTACCTACTTGTAGAAAAGCTCAGCGGCTGTCTCCGCTTGACATGAAGAGGGGGCAGGAATAAACACCGCATACTTGGAAAACCGATCTACCACTACCATGACAGATCCCATGCCATCAACCTTTGGGAACCTGCCAATGAAATCCATCGAAGCCAACACCCATGGCTTCGTAGGAATGTGTAGCGGCTGCAACAAACCTGCCTCATTCTGCCGCTCTGTCGTGTCTTGCTGACAAGTGATGCACGTCTTGACATATGCTTCGATGTCATCTTCCATTTTTGGCCAGTAGTCGTTGCGAGATAGCAAGGCCATCATCCTTTCGATGCTAGGATGACCAGCCCACTGTGAATCATGAGACTCCAACAGTATCTCCTTTCTAAGGCTTGCACCACTGGGAACATATACACGATTACCCTTGTCATGCAATAAATTATTATCGAGCCAGTGTCGCCTTACCACACCCTCTTTGACCTGCTGTACCACTTGCTGATATGTGGCATCATATGGGGCCTGTTCCCTAATTTTGTCTAGCAAGTCACTCGGCACTTGAGTGAGGGTAGCAACCCTCTCTTGCCCTTGTCGACGACTTAGGGCATTTGCCACCTGATTTTGCCTTCCTGGCTTGTGTTCCCAAGTAAAATCACACTCAGCCAAGAACTTCTGCCACCATGTCTGCCGTGCAGAAAGCTTCTTCTGAGTCTGAAATAATGTGTTAGCCACATTGTCGGTCCGAACCAAGAACTGGGCACCCAACAAATACACCCTCCTGGTGCGGAGGCAATGCACCACTGCCAGTATCTCCTTCTCATGGGCTGAGTACCGCTGCTCTGCATCATTGAGTTTCTAGCTCTCATAGGCAATGGGGTGGCCTTCTTGCACCAACACACCTCCAATGGCTTTATCTGAGGCGTCAGTTAGTAAACTGAAAGGCAACTCAAAATCAAGCAGCCTCAGGATCGGCTCCGTGGACACTGCTACCTTCAACTTGTCAAAGGCTTCTTGGCAATCTTTGGTCCACCTCTAGGGTCTATCATTCTTGATTAAGTCTGTCAATGGGGCCACCTTTTTGGAGTAACCCTACACAAACTCCTTGTAGTAGTTAGACAGACCAAGAAAGGATCTCAACAAAGACACTTTGGTAGGGGCCTCCAACTTCACTATTGCCTGGACTTTTCTCTCGTCCATTTTAACTTGCCCTCGACTCACCCTATGCCCAAGGAACATAATCTCTCTCCAGGAAAACTCGCATTTTTCCTTTTTCACATATAATTGGTGTTCTTTCAACTTAGACAATACCAACCTCAAGTGGGACAAGTAATCCTCCAAGGACTCACTATACACAACAATATCATCCAGATATACAACCACAAAATGATCAATGAAGTCATAAAACACATCATTCATTAAATTACAGAAAGTAGTAGGGGTGTTAGTCAAACTGAATGGCATCACCAAGAATTCGTAGGAGCCATAGCGAGTGATGCACGTGGTTTTCCCTTCATCTCCTTCTGCAATCCTAACTTGCCAATATCCAGACCGCAGATCTAGCTTGTTGAAATATAAGGCTCTCGCTAGCCTGTCAAACAAGCCCGCTATCAATGGAATAGGGTACATGTTCTTTACTGTCACCTTGTTCAGAGCCCTGTAATCAACACACATCCACAGGGAGCCATCGTGTTTCCTCTAAAACAACACCAGGGCACCATATGGTGCTTTGGAGGGCTGCATTTGGCCTGCATCCAGTACTCCGTCAGGGACAACAATAACAACAAACCCAGACTCCTTGCCGGTGCGAGTACAAAAGGCAAGGTAAAAACAACAACTAAAGCAGACTCCTTACCTGCAAGAGCATAAAAGGCAAACAGTACAACAACAAAAGCATACTCCTTGCTTGCACAAGCATAAAAGGCGAGACAACAACATCAGCAAAGTGGACTCCTACCCTGCAAGAGTGTAGAAGATGAGATGGTAACAACAACAAAACCAAACCTCGTGTCTGCAAGAGTATAAAAGGCGACAAGTACAACAACAAAACAAAACCCTTTACCTGCCTAAGTATAAAAGGTGAGACGACGACAACAACAACAAAACCAGACTCCTTGCTCACAAGTGTATAAAAGGTTAGACGATAATAGTAGTGAATGTAGACTCCTTTCCTAGAGTAATATAAAGGGCGAAAAGTGCAAAAACAAAAGTATACTCCTTGCCCACAAAAGTGTAGAAGGCAATACGACATCAACAACAAAAGCAGACTCTTTGCCTGTAAGAGTATAAAGGCAACTAGTACAACAACAAAAGTACAGTTGTCACCCACCAGACTATAAAAGGCCAGACGGTAACAACGAAGCATACTCCTTGCATGCACGGCTATAAAAGGCGAGACGATAAAAGAACAAAGCATGATGCATGCCCACACGAGTATAAAAGGTAAGATGGTAACAACAAGGCATATTCGTTACCCGCATGACTATAGAAGGGATGACGACAACAACAAAGCATGATGCTTGCTCGCACGAGTATAAAAGGCAAGACGACAACAACAACGAAACCAGACTACTTGTCCGGATGAGTATAGAAGGTGACACAGCAACAACAACAATAGTATACTCCCTACTCGCACGAGTATTAAAGCAGACTCCTTCCATACAAGAGTGTAAACGACTATAAAAACAACAACAAAAGTATACTCATCGCTTGCCCGAGCATGAAAAAAAAGACGGAACAACAACAAAGCTAGACTGCTTGCACACGCGGGTATAAAATGTGAGACAGCAACAACAGGAAAAGTAGACTCTTTGCTCGCAAGAATATAAAAGGGAAAACTTGCAAAAACAATAGTATACTCCTTGCCCGCACGAGTATAAAAGCTGATACGTTAATAATAGCAAAGTAGACTCGTAGCCTCCACGAGTATAATGGGCGAGATGGCAACAACAAAGCATGCTCTTTGCTTGCGTGAGCATAAAAGGCGAGAAGACAACAACAACAAAACAGCATAGATTGCTAGCACGAGCAAAAAAGGTATGACGATAATAGCAAAGCATGCTTCTTGCCCGCACGAGTATAAAAGTTGAGACGACAACAACAACAAAACTAGACCCCTTACCCTTACGAGTATAAAAGACGATACGGTAACAACAACAAAAACGGACTCCTTGCCTACAAGAATCTAAAAGGAGACACGGTAGCAACAAAGCATTTACGCATGAGCATAAAAGGTAGGCCGGCAACAACAAAGCATGCTGCTTGCTGCACGAGTATAAAAAGTAAGACGGCAACAACAAAGCATACTCCTTGCCCGCATGAGCACAAAAGGCGAGATGGCAACAACAACAAAACCAAACTCCTTGTCCATACAAGTATAAATGGCGAGATCGCAGCAGCAACAAAAGCCGACTCCTTGCGCGCAAAAGTATAAAAGTCGAGACGACAACAACAAAGTATGTTGCTTGCCTACAAGAGTATAAAAGGCGTGACGACAACAGTAACAAAACCAGACTACTCACCTGGACGAGTATAAAAGGCGAGATGGGAACAACAACAAAAGAATACTCCTTGCCTGCATGAGTATTAAAGGCATGACAATAATTGCAAACCATACTCCTTTCCCACACGAATATAAAATACGAGACGATAACAACAAAGCATACTCCTTGCCCACATGAGGATAAAAGGCGAGACAAAAACAATAAAGGATGCTGCTTGCCCGCATGAGTATGAAAGGCGAGATAGCAACAACAACAAAACCATACTACTGGTCCAGATGAGCATAAAAGGCGAGACAACAATAACAACAAAAGCATACTTCCTACCGCATGGGTATTAAAGGCATGACGGCAACTCCAAACCATATTCCCTACCCGAACGAGTATAAAATATGAGATGGCAACAACAAGGCCAGCTGCTTGCCCGCACGACTATAGAATACGTGACGGCATCAACAATAGAACGAGACTTCTTGCCCGAACGAGCATAAAAAGCAAGACGACAACAACACTAAAGCAAACTCCTTGCACGCAAGAAAACAAAAGGCAACAAGTACAACCACAAAAGTATACTTGTCGCTTGCCTGAGTATAAAAGGAAAGATGGCAACAACAACAAAGCTAGACTCGTTCCATGCATGGGTATAAAAGGCGAGACGGCAACAACAAACCATGCTCCTTGCCTGCACTTGTATCAAAGGCGAGCTGGCAGCAACAACAAAAGTGCACAGTTTGCTCGCACATGCAAAATAGGCATGACGGCAATATCAAAGCATAACCCGTGCCCGCACGAGCATAAAAGCGAGACGAAAACAACAGCAAAACCAAACTCGTTGCCCATGCAAGTATAAAAGGCAATATGGCAACAACAACAAAAGCCGACTCTTTGCCTGCAAGAGTATAAAAGGCAAGGCGGCAACAACAAAGCATGCTACTTGCCCACACGAGTATTAAAGGCGAGACGACAACAACAACAAAAGTTGACTCTTTGCTCTCAAGAGTATAAAATGTGAGACGGCAACAACAAAGTATACTCTTTACCTGTACTAGTATAAAATGCGAGAGAGCAATCGCAAAGCATCTGCTTGCCCGAACAAGTTTAAAAGGCAAGACAGCAACAACAAAAAAACCAAACTCCTTGCCCATATGAATATAAAAGGCGAGACGGGAATAACAACAAAAGCTTACTCCCTGCCCGCAGTAGTATAAAAGGCAAGACAGTAACCGTAAAGAATACTCCCTACCCACGCGAGTATGAAAGGCAACTAGTAAAAAGAGCAAAACCAGGCTCTTTGTCTACATAAGAATAAAACGCGACACAACACCAACAACAAAAGTAGACTCCTTGTCCGCAAAAGTATAACTGGCAAAAAGTACAATAACAAAAGCATACTCTCCTCCCGCATGGGTATAAAAGGCGAGGCGGCAACGACAGCAAAACAAACTCCTAGCTCGTATGAGTATAAAGGCAAGATGGCAACAATGACAAAAGCATACTCCTTGCCTACACAAGTGTAAAAGGCGAGACAATAATAGCAAAGCATACTTTTTACTCATTGCCCACACGATTATAAAAGGAAAGATGACAATGATAACAAAACCAAACTCCTTTCCTACACGAGTATAAAAGGCAACATAGCAATGACAACAAAAGCAAACTCCTATCCTGTAAGAGTATGAAAGGCAAAAAGTACAGCAACAAAGGTATTCTCGTTGCCTGCACGAGTATGAATGGCAAGACAACAACAACAGCAAAGCAAGCTCCTAAATTGCACCAGTGCAAAAGGTAAGACAACAACAACAACAAAAATAGACTCCTTGCCTGCAAGGTGTGAAAAGCGACAAAGTACAACAATAAAAGTATATTGCTCACCCACTCAAGTGTAAAAGGCGAGACAACAATAAAAACAAAGCCAAACTCCTTGCCTGCACATATATAAAAGGCGAGATAGCTACAACAACAAAAACATACTTCGTGCCCCTAAGAGTATAAAAGGCGAAAAGTGCAGCAACAAAAGTATACTTCTTGCCCACACGAGCATAAAAGGCGAGACGGCAATGACAGCAAAGTAGAGTCCTTGTCTACAAGAGTATAAATGGCGAGACGATAACAATAACAAAGCTAGACTCCTTGGCCCACGAGTATAAAAGGTGGGACACCAGCAATAGCAAATGCAAACTCCTTGCCTGCGTGAGCATGAAAGGCGAGACGACAACAACAGCAAAATAGACTCCTTGCCGGCTCGAGTATAAAAGACAAGACAGTAACAACAACAAATGCAGATTCCTTGCCCACAAGAGTATAAAATACATCAAGTGCATCAACAAAAGTATACTCATAGCCTACTCGAGTATAAAAAGGAAGACGGCAAACACAACAAAACTAGAATCCTTGCCCGCACGAGTATAAAATACGAGACGGCAACAATAGCAAAAGTAGATTACCTGCCTGCAAGAGTATAAAAGGCTAAAAGTACAACAAAAAAAGTATAAGCCTAGCCCGCACGAGTATAAAAGGCAAGACGGCAATAGCAAAGCATGCTGCTTGCTCGCACAAGTGTAAAAGGCAAGACGGCAACAACAACAAAAGCAAATTCCCTGCACGTAGGAGTACAAAAGGGGAAAAGTACAACAACAAAAATATGCTCATCGTCCACCTGAGCATACTCTTTCCCCACACGGGTAGAAAAGACAACACGGCAATAGTAAAGTATACTCCTTGCCAGCACGAGTATAAAAGGTAAGATGGCGACAACAACAAAACCAGACTCCTTGTCCGTACGGGTATAAAAGGCGAGACAGCAACAACAAAGCATACTCTTTGCCAGCATGAGGATAAAAGACGAGATGACAACAATAAAGCATACCCCTTACCCACGAGAGTACAAAAGGCGAGACAACAGCAACAAAGCATGCTCCTTGACCAGCCGAGTATAAAAGGTGAGATGGCAACAACAACAAGACTAGACTCCTCGCCCATACTAGTATATAAGTCAAGAAGCCAACAACAACAAAAGCATATTCATTTCCTGCACGAGTCAAAAAGGTGGTATGGCAACAGCAAACCATATTCCTTGCCTGCACGAGTATAAAAGGCAAAACGGCTACTCGTGCGAGACGACCACAACAAAGCGTGCTCCTTGCCCACACGAGTATAGAAGGCGAGATGACAACAACAACAAAACCAGACTCCTTACCCGCATGTGTATAAAAGGCGAGACAACATCAACTGCAAAGTGGTCTCCTTGACCGCACGAGTATAAAAAGTGAGACGGCAACTAGAGCAAAAGTAGACTCTTTTCCTGCACGAGTATAAAAGGTGAGATAACAACAATAACAAAAGCAGACTCCTTGCCCGCAAGAATATAAAAGGAAAAAAGTACAACAATAAAAGTATGTTCCTTGGGAGCACGGGTAAAAAAGGCGAGACAGCAACAATAACATAGCAGACTCCTCGCCCACAAGACTTTAAAAGGCAAAATGGTAATAATAACCAAACCAGACTCCTTGCCCGCACGAGTATAAAACGCGAGACAACAACAACAACAAAAGAAGACACCTTGCTAGTAAGAGTATAAAAGAAACAAAGCACTACAACAAAAGTGTACTCGTTATCCGCACGAGAATAAAAGCCGAGACGACAATAATAGCAAAAACATACTCCTTGCTCGCACGAGTACAAAGGGTGAGACAACAACAATAACAAAACCAGACTACTTACCCAGTGGAGTATAAAAGGCGTGGCATCAACAACAACAAAAATAGACTCCTTGTCGCCAAGAGTATAAAGGTAAAAAGTGCAACAACAAAAGTATACTCCTTGCCTAAACGAGTATAAAAGGCCATATGACAACAACAACAAAGAAGACTCTGAGACTGCACGAGCATAAAAGGGGCGACGGTAACAACAACAAAAGCAAACTCCTTTCTCACAAAAGTGTAAAAGGTGGCAAGTACAATAACAAAGGTATACTCCTCCCCTGCCTGAGTGTAAAACGGGAGGCGGCAACAACAACAAAACCAGACTCCTTGCCCGCACGAGTATCAAAAGCAAGATGACAACAACAACAAAAGTAGAATCCTTGCCCACAAAAGTATAAAAGGTGACAAGCACAATGACAAAATTAGACTCCTCATTCACCTGAGTGCAGAGGCGAGACAGCCACAATAACAAAAACAAACTCCTTGCCCGCAAGAGTACAAAAGGTGAGACGCCAACAACCAAGCATGCTGTTTACTCGTACGAGTGTAAAATGCGAGTTGGCAACAACAACAAAATTGGACACCTTGCCCGTACGAGTATAAAGAGCGAGACGACAACAACAATAAAAGCAAACTCCTTTCCTACACGAGTATAAAAGGCGAGACAACAACAACAAAGCACACTCCTTACCCACACAAGTATAAAAGGCTAGATGACAAAAACAAAGCATGCTGCTTGCCCGTACGAGTATAAAAGCCGAGACGACAACAACACCAAAGCCACACCCTTTGCCCGTATGAGTGTAAAAGGGGACATGGCAACAACAACAAAAGTAAACTCTTTCCCAGCAAGAGTATAAAAGGCAACAAGTACAACAATAAAAGTATACTCCTCGCTTACTCGAGTATTAAAGGTGAGACAACAACAACAACAAAACCAGATGCCTTGTCGTACGAGTGTAAAAGATCAGAAGGAAATAGCAACAAAAACCAACTCCTTGCCTGCAAGAGTATGAAAGGCAAGAAGTGACAACAAAGAATACTTTTTGCCTGCATGAGTGTAAAAGGTGGGGCGGCAACAACAAAGCATGTTGCTTGTCCGCACGAACATAAAAGGCGAGAAGACAACGAAAACAAAACTAGACTCATTACCCGTATGAGTATAAAAGGTTAGACGGGAACAACAACAAAAGCATACTCCTAACCACGCTAGTATAAAAGACGAGATGACAATAGTAAAGCATACTCCTTACCCGTACGAGAATAAAAGGTGAGACGACATCAACAATAAAACCAAACTCATTACCCACATGAATATAAAAGGTGAGATAGCACTAACAACAAAAGTAGATGCCTTACCTACAAGAGTACAAAAGGCGAAAAGTACAATACCAAAAGTACACTCCTTGCTCGTGCGAGTAGGCGACACGAGGACGATAACAAATCAAACTCCTTGCTTGCACAAGAATAAAAGGCAAGACAAAAACAGAAAAGAATGCTCTTTACTCATTGCCCACATGATTGTAAAGGGCAAGACGGCAACATAACAAAACCAAAATCCTTGCCCACGGTAGAAAAAAAGTGAGACAGTAACATGAACAAAAGCGAGACGACAACAATGGCAAAACTAGAGTCCTTGCTCGTATGAAAATAAAAAGTGGGACGACATTAACAACAAAAGCATACTCCTTGCCCACGCTAGTATAAAAGGCAGAACGACAACAACAAAGTATATTCCTTGCCCGCACGAATATAAAAGGCAAGACGATAATAACATCAAAACCAGACTCCTTGCCCGCATGAGTATAAAAGGCATGACAGTAACAACAATAAAAGCAGACTCCTTGCTCGCAAGGGCATAAAAGGCAAATAGTACAACAACAAAAGCATATTCCTTGCTCATGTGAGCATAAAAGGCTAGAGAACAAAAACATCAAAGTAGACTCTTAGCCCCCACGAGTATAAAATGTGAGATAGCAACAACGACAAAAGTAGACTCCTTGCCTGCAAGAGTATAAAAGGCGGAAGTACAACATCCAAATTATACTCCTCATGCGCCCGAGTATGAAAGGTGAAATGGCAACAGCAACAAAATCAGACTTGTTGTTCAAACGAGTATAAAAGGCAAAATGGCAACCACAGCAAATGTAGACTCTTTGTCCAGAAGAATATAAAAGGCAAAAAGCACGAAAACAAAAGTATTCTCCTTGCCCGAATGAGTATAAACGGCAAGATGGAAACAATAGCAAAGCAGACGCCTAGCCCTCACGAGTATATAAGGCGAGACGACAAGAAAAACAAAATCAAACACTTTACCTGCAGGAGTATAAAAGGCGACAAGTACTAAAATGAAAGTTTGCTTCTCCGCCGCCCGAGTGTAAAAGCAAAGACAAAAAAGCATACTTCTTGCCTGCATGACTATAAAAGGTGCGACAGCAACAAGAAAGCCTGCTGATTACCAACACGAGTATAAAAATCGAGGTGGCAATAACAAGAAACCTAGACTCCTTGCCAAAACGAGTATAAAAGGCGAGACGACAACAACAGCAAAAGCATAGTCCCTGTCCGCACGAGTATAAAATGCAAGGTGGGGACGACAAAGCTTAATCCTTGCCTACACGAGTATAACAGGCGAGAGGACGACAACAAAGTGTACTCCTTGTCCACATAAGTATAAAAGGTGAGACGGTAACAACAAAGCATGCGCCTTACCTACACGAGTATAAAAGGCGAGACAACAGTTACACTAAAAGGAGGCTCCTTGCTCATACGAGTATAAAAGACAAGACAACAACAACAACAAAAGCATACCCCTTGCACGTACGAGTATAAAAGCCGAAAGGGCAACAACAGCAAAGTAGACCCCTAGCCCGCTCGAGTATAAAAGGCGAGATAGCAATAACAACAAAAGCAGGCCCCTTGCCTCCAAGAGTATAAAAGGCGACAAGTACAAAAACAAAAGAATACTCCACGCCTGCCTGAGTGTAATAGAGGAGACGACAAAAAGAACAAAACTAGACTCCTTCCTGAACGAGTATAAAAGCCAAGATGGTAACAACAGCAAAAGTAGACTCCTTGCCCGTAGGGATATAAAAGGTAAAAAGCACAAAACAAAAGTATAATCCTTACCTGCACGAGTATAAAAGGTGAGATGGGAACAACAGCAAAGCAGACATCTAGCCCGCACGAGTACAAAAGATGAGACGACAACAACAATAAAAGCACACTCCTTGCCTGCTAGAGTCTAAAAGGTGACAAGTACAACAACAAATGTATACTCTTCCCCTGCCCGAGTACAAAAGGCGAGACGGCAACAACGAACTATACTGCTTGCCTGCATGACTATAAAAGGCGAGATGACAACAACAAAGCTTGCTGCTTGCTCGCACGAGTATAATTGGTGAGACGGCAGCAACAACAATCCTGGACTCTTTACCCGTGCGAGTATAAAAGGCGAGACGACAACAACAACAAAAATATACTCCCTACCCACACGAGTGCAAAAGGCAAGACAAGAATGACAAAGCACACTCCTTGCCCGCACGAGTATAAAAGGCAAGACGGCCATAGCCAAGCACTCTCCTTGCCCAAAAGAGTGTAAAAGGCGAGATGGCAGCAACAAAGCATACTCCTTGTTTGCACTAGTGTAAAAGGCAAGTCGGTAACAACAATGCATACTCCTTACTTGCACAAGTACAAAAGACGAGACCACAACAACAATAAAAGCATACTCCTTGCCCGCGCGAGCATAAAATTCGGGGCAACAACAATAGCAAAGCAGGCTTATTGCCAGCAAATGCATAAAAGGCGGGACGATGACAACAACAGAATTAGTCTCCTTCCTTTCAAGAGTACTAAAAGTGAGAGACAGCAGGAAAGCATACTCTTTAACCACACGAGTATAAAAGGCGAGACGACAACAACAAAGCCTGCCACTCGCCCGTACGAATATAAAAGGCAAGATGGCAATAATAACCAAACCAGAGTCATTGCTTGTACGTGTATAAATGGCGAGACGATAATAAAAACAAGAGCATACTACTTGGTTGCATGAGTTGAAAAGGCTAGATGACAACAGCAACAATAAGGTACACTCCTTACCCACACGAGTATAAAAGGCAAGACAACAACAACAACAAAACCATACTCCTTGCTGGCGCGAGTGTAAAAGGCAAGGTATCAACAACAACTAAAGCAGACTCCTTGTCCGCAAGAGCATAAAAGGTAAATAGTACAACAACAAAAGCATACTCCTTGCTTGCACGAGCATAAAAGGCGAGACGACAACGTCAGCAAAGTAGACTCCTACCCCGCAGGAGTATAGAAGGCGAGACGGCAACAACAACAAAAGCAGACTCCCTGCCTGCAAGAGTATAAAATGCGACAAGTACAACAACAAAAGTATACTCTTTACCTGCCCAAGTATAAAAGGTAAAATGACAACAACAATAAAACTAGACTCCTTGCTCACATGAGAATAAAAGGTGAGATGATAACAGCATTGAAAGTAGACTCCTTGCCCAGACAAAAACAGAAAAGAATGCTCTTTACTCATTGCCCACACGATTATAAAAGGCGAGACAGCAACAATAACAAAACAAGACTCCTTGCCCACGGTAGAAAAAAAGCGAGACAGCAACATGAACAAAAGCAGACTCTTTGCCCACAAGAGCATAAAAGGCGAAAAGTACAACAACAAAAGTCTACTCCTTGCCCACGCGAGTATAAGAGGCAAGACAGCAACAACTGTAAAGCAGACTCCTAGACCACACTGAAATAAAAGGCAACATCGTAACAGTAAAGTAGACTCCTAGCCCGCTTGAGTATAAAAGGTGAGACAGCAACAACAGAGGTAGGCTACTTGCCCGCAAGAGTATAAAAGCCGAAAAGTAAAACAATAAAAGTATATTCCTTGCTCATATGAGTGAAAAAGACAAGACGCTAACAACATCAATGTAGACTTCTAGCCAACACGGGTGTAAATGGCGAGACGACAACAACAACAAAAGTCGTCTCCTTCCTTGCAAGAGTATAAAAAGCGAAATGGTAGCAACAAAGCACACTCCTTGCCCGCATGAGTACAAAAGGCAAGACAATTGCAACAAAGCATGCTGCTTGCCCACAAGAGTATAAAAGGCAAGACGGCAACAATAGCAAAACTAGAGTCCTTGCTCGTACGAAAATAAAACGCGGGATGACGATAACAACAAAAGCATACTCCTCGCCCATGCTAATATAAAAGGCAGAACGGCAATAGCAAAGAAGACTCCTTGCCCGCACGAGTATGAAAGGCAAGACGACAATAATATCAAAATCAGACTCCTTGCCCACATGAGTATAAAAGGCATGATAGTAACAACAATAAAAGCAGACTCCTTGCTCGCAAGGGCATAAAAGGCAAACAGTACAACAACAAAAGCATATTCCTTGCTCGCGCAAACATAAAAGGCTAGACAGCAATAACAACAAACCAGACTCTTAGTCCCCACGAGTATAAAATGTGATATAGCAACAACGACAAAAGTAGACTCTTTGCCTGCAAGAGTATAAAAGGCGGCAAGTACAACATCAAAATTATACTCCTGGCGTGACCAAGTATGAAAGGTGAAATGGCAACAACAATAAAATCAGACTTCTTATTCGAACGAGTAGAAAAGGCAAAACGACAACAACAGCAAATGTAGACTCTTTGCCCAGAAGAATATAAAAGGCAAAAAGTACGAAAACAAAAGTATACTCCTTGCCCGAATGAGTATAAACGGTAAGATGGTAACAATAGCAAAGCAGACGCCTAGCCCTCATGAGAATATAAGGCAAGATGACAACAACAACAAAATCAAACTCCTTGCCTGTAAGAGTATAAAAGGCGACAAGTACTACAATGAAAGTTTGCTTCTCGCACGCCCAAGTGTAGAAGCAAAGACAACAACAAAAACGCATACTTCTTGCTCGCATGACTATAAAAGGTGTGATGGCAACAAGAAAGCCTACTGCTTGCCAGCACGAGCATAAAAAGCGAGACGGTAATAACAAGAAACCTAGACTCCTTACCCAAATGGGTATAAAAGGCGAGACGGCAACAACAGCAAAAGCATAGTCCCTGTCTGCACGAGTATAAAAGGCGAGGCAGGGACGACAAAGCTTACTCCTTGCCCACACGAGTATAACAGGCGAGAGGACGACAACAAAGTATACTCCTTGTCTGCAAGAATATGAAAGGAAAAAAGTACAACAACAAAAGTGTATTCTTTGCCCAAACAAGTATAAAAGGCAAGAGGGCAACAACAGCAATGCTGACTCCTAGCCCGCACGAAAATAAAAGGTAGGATGACAACAACAACAAAATCAAACTCCTTGCTCGAAAGATTATAAAAATCGAAAAGTACAACAATAAAATCATATGCCTTGCCGACAAGAGTATAAAAGGCAAGACGGTAAGAACAGTAAAGTAGATTCCTTGCACGCACGACAATAAAACGCGAGACGACAGCAACGTCAAAGCAGACTCCAAGTCCACATGAGTATAAAAGGCGAGATGGCAACAACAACGAAACCAAACTCCTTGCTCGCACGAGTATAGAAGCGAAGACAGTAACAATGGCAAACGTAGACTCTTTGCCTGGAAGAATACAAAAGGCAAAAAGTACAACCGCACGAGTATAAAGGCAAAATGGTAATAACAGCAGAGCAAACTCATAGCACGCACGAGTATAAAACACGAAATGGTAACAACAACAAAATCAGACTCCTTACTAGCAAGAGTGTACAAGGCGAGACAGTAACATTAACAAAAGCATAGTAGTTGCCCACAAGAGTATAAAAGGCGACGAGTACAAGAGCAAAAGTATACTCCTCACTTGCACGAGTATAAAAGTCGAGAAGGCAACAACAAAGAATATTCCTTGCTCGTACGTGTGTAAAAGGCAAGAAGATAACAAAAAAGCATGCTCTTTGCCTACACAAGTATAACAGAGGAGATGGCAGCAACAACAAAACCAGACCCCTTGCCCGAACGAGTATAAAAGGTGAGACGGCTGCAACAACCAAAGCATACTTTTTACTTGTATGAGTATAAAAGGCAAGATGGCAACAGCAAAGCATACCCCTTGTCCACACCAGTATAAAAGGCGAGATGACAACTATAACAAAAATAGACTCCTTGCCTGAATGAGTATAAAATGCAAATTGCTAACAACAACAAAAGCATTCTCCTTGCCTACACGAGCATGAAAGTCGAGAAAATGACAACGACAAAGCTAGACTACTTGCCCACACGAGGGTAAAAGGCGAGACTACACGAACAGTAAAAGCATACTTCTTGCCTGCACGAGTATAAGAGGTGAGACGATAACTTCAACAAAACCAGACTCCTTGCCCACACGAGTATAAAAGGTGAGACGACAACAACAACAAAAGCATACTCTTTACCTGTACAAGTATAAAGAGCGAGGCGGCGACAACAAAGCGTATTCCTTGCTCGTGCGAGCATAAAAGGTGCCACGACAACAATAAAGCATGTTCCTTGCCTGCACGAGTATAAAAGTGAGCCAGCAACAACAACAAAAGCAGACTCCTTGCCTACACGAGTATAAAAGGCGAGATGACAACAACAGCAAAATCATACTCCTTGTTCATACGAGCATAGAAGGCAAGACGGCAACAGCAAAGTATGCTCCTTGCCCGCACAATTATAAATGGTGAGTTGGTAACAACAACAAAACTAGAATTATTGCCGACACGAGTATAAAAGGAGAGATAACATCAACAACAAAAGCAGACTCCTTGCCCGCAAGAATATATATGGCAAAATGTAGAACAACAGAAGTATGCTCCTTGCCAGCATGAGTATAAAAGGCAAGACAGCAACAACAGCAAAGAAAACTCCTAGCCCGCATAAATATAAAAGGTGAGACAGTAACAACAACAAAATTAGACTCTTTGACTGTAAGAGCAAAAAATGCGACAAGTACAACAACAAAACCAGTCTATTTCCCCGAACGAGCGTAAAAGGTCAGACGACAATGATAGTAAAAGTAGACTCTTTGCCCGCAAGAGTATAAGAGGCTAAAAGCACTTTAACAAAAGTATACTCATTACCTGCATGAGTAGAAAAGGTGACACGACAACAACAAAAAAGCAAAGTCCTTTGCCTACACTAGTTAGAAGGCTAGACGCTAGCAAAACAAAAGCAGACTCCTTTCCCACATGGATATAAAAGGCGACACGGCAACAACAAGGAGTGCTGCTCGCCTGCACGAGAATAAAAAGTGACAGAGCAATAACAACAAAGCCTGAATCCTTGCCTATACGATTATAAAAGGCGAGATGGCAGCAACAACAAAAGCATTCTTCCTGCCAGCACGAGTATGAAAGGAGAGACAACAACAACAACAAAGCATGCCCGTTGCTCGCATGAGTATGAAAGATGAGACAGCAGCAACAACAAAACCTGATACCTTGCTCGCGATAGCATAAAAGGTGAGACGAAAATGACAGCAAAAGTAGACTCCTTGCCCTCAAGAGTATAAATGGCAAAAAGTATAACAGTAAAAGTATACACCTTGTCCGCACGAGAATAAAAGGTGAGACGGTAACAACAGCAAAGCAGGATCCAAGCGCGCTTGAGTTCAAAGGCTAGACGACAACAACAGCAAAAGCAGATTCCTTCCCAGCAAGATTATAAAAGCCAAGATAGCAACAACAAAGCATACTGCTTGCCCGCACAAGTGTAAAGGACGATATGGGAACATCAACAAATCCAGACTACTTGCCTGTACAAGTATAAAAGACGAGACGGGAATAACAACGAAAGCATACTCCCTTCCCGCACGAGTATAAAAGGTGTAACAGCAACAACAAAGCATACTCCTTACCCGCATGAGTGTAAAAGGCAAAATAGCAACAACAACAAAACCAGACTCATTGTCGGCATGAGTATAAAAGGCTAGACAACAACAACAACAAAAGTAGATTGCTTGTTTACAAAAGTTTAAAGGCAAAAAGTATAGTAACAAAAAGTATACTCCTTACATGCACGAGTATAAAGGGCGCGACGACAACAACAAAGCATACTCTTTGCTCACACGGGTATAAAAGGTGAGACGGCAACGACAAAGCATGCTCCTTGCCAGCACGAGTATAAAAGGCGACATGGCAACAACAACAAAACTAGACTCTTTACCCATATAGGTATAAAAGGCGAGATGGCAACAACAACAAAAGTGTACTTCCTATCCGCATGAGTATAAAAGGCATGACGCCAACAGCAAAGCATACTCCTTGCCTGTATGAGTATAAAAGGCGAGGCGACAACAACAACAGAAGCAGACTCTTTGCTCGAACAAGTGTAAAAGGAAAGATAGCAACAAGTACAACGACAAAAGTATACTCCTTGCCTACACAACCATAAAAGACGAAACAGCAACAACAAAGCATACTCATTGCTCGCACGAGCATAAAAAGCGTGGTGGCAACAACAAAGCATTCTCTTTGCCTACACGAGTATGAAAGACGAGCTGGCGCAACAACAAAACTAGCTCCTTGCCCTCATGAGTACAAAATGCGAGATGACAACGACAGTAAAAGCATACTCCTTGCCTGCAAGAGTATAGAAGGTGAGACAGCAACAACAAAGAATACTCCTTACCTGTATAAGTATAAAAGTCGAGTCGGTAACAATGACAAAACTTGAATCCTTGCTTGCATGAGCATAAAAGGCGAGATGGCAACAACAACAACAAATGTGGACTCCTTGACCGCAAGAGTATAAATGGCAAAAAATAAAACAACAAAACTGTACTCCATGCTAGCACAAGTATAAATGGCAAGACGACAACAGTAGCAAAGCAAACTCTTAACCTGGACAAGTATCAAATGCGAGACGACAGTAACAGCAAAAGTAGACTCTTTGCCTACAAGAGTAAAAAAGGCGACAAGTGCAATAGCAAAACCAACCCACTTGCCTGCACGAGCATAAAAGGTGAGATGGCAACAACAGTAGAAATAGACTCTTTGCTGCAAGAGTATAAAAGGCTAAAAGTACAACAACAAAAGTATACTCCTTCCCCGTATAAATGAAAAAAAGGCAAGACGGGAATAACAGCAAAGCAGACTCCTAGCTCGCATGAGTTAAAAGCCTAGACGCCAGCAACAACAAAAGTGGACTCCTTGCCCACACAACTATGAAAGGCGAGATGGCATCAACAAAGCATGCTGATTGCCCGCTCAAGAATAAAAAGCAACACGGCAACAACAGTAAAACCAGACTCCTAGGCCGTAAGAGCATACTCCCTATTACCACAAGTATAAAAGGAGAGACAACAACAACAAAGCATAATCCTTGTTGGCATTAGTATAAAAGGCGAGCCAGCAACAGCAAAGCATAATCCTAGCCCGTATGAGTATAAAAGACGAGACTACAAAAATAAGAAAACTAGACACCTTGCCTATGAAATCATAAAAGGTGAGATGACAACCACAGTAAAAGTAGATTCTTTGCCCGCAAGAGTACAAACGACAGAAAGTACAATAACAAAAGTGTACACCTTGCCCACATGAGAATAAAAGACCTGACGATAACAACAACAAAGCAAAGTCCCTGACCACACGAGTTAAATGGTTAGATGGCAACAACAACAAAAACAGATTCTTTGCCTGCAAGAGTATAAAAGGCGTGACGGCAACAACAAGGCACACTACTTGCCCTCACGAGTGTAAAAGGTGGCAAGGCAACAAAACAAAACCAGACTCCTTGCCCGTTCCATTATGAAAGGTGACAAAACAATAATTACAAAAGTATACTCCCTGCTTGCACGAGTATAAAAGGCGAGATAACAACAGTAAAGCATATTGCTTGTCCACACGAGTATAAAAGACCATACACCTTGCCCATATGAGCATAAAAGGTGAGACGGCAACAACAACAAAAGTTGACCCCTTGCCGGTAAGAGTACAAATGGCAAAAAGTACAATAATTAAAGTATACACCTTGCCAACGCAAGACTAAAAGGCCAGACAGTAAGGATAGCAAGGTAGACTCCTAGCCCGCACGAGTGAAAAAGGTAGATGACAACAACAACAAAAGTAGATTCCTTGCCTACAAGAGTATAAAAGGGAAAACAGCAATAACAAAGCATGCAGCTTGCCTACATGAGTGTAAAAGGTGACACGACAACAACAACAAAACCATACTCCTTGGCCGCACAAGTATGAAAGGCGAGACGGCAACAACAACAAAACCAAACTCCTTGCCTGCACAAGTATAAAAGGCGAGATAGCAACAACAACAAATGTAGACTGCATTTCTGCAAGAGTCTAAAGGTGAAAAGTGCAACAACAGAAGCATACTCCTTACCTACACGAGTATGAAAGGTGAGACAGCAACAACAAAGCATACTCCTGGCTCGTACGAGCATAAAAAGTGAGACGGTAACAACAGAGTATGCTCCTTGCCTACACAAGCATAAAAGGCGAGCCAGCAATAGCGAGAAAACTAGACTCCTTGCCCACACAACTATAAAAGGTGAGAGGACAACAACAACAAAACCAAACTCCTTACCCCCGCGAGTGTAAAAGGCGATACGGCAACAACAAAAAAAGTAGAATCCTTGCCCGAAAAAGTCTAAAAGGTGAAAAGTACAACAAAAATATACTCCTTGCCCACACGAGTATAAAAGGCAAGATGGTAACAACAACAAAGCAGACTCCTAGCCCGCACGAGTTAAAAGGCTAGACTGCAACAACAATAAAAGCTGACTCCTTTCCTGTAAGAGTATAAAAGACGACAAATAAAACAATAAAAGTATACTCCTTGCCAAACCAAGGATAAAATGTTAGACGACAACACCAACAAAAGCAAACTCCTTTTCTGTAAGAGTATAAAAGACGATACGACAGCAACAAAGCACACTCCTTGTTAGTACAAGTATAAAAGGCGAGACAACAACAACAAGGCATGCTGCTTGCCGGACGAGTACAAAAGGCAACACATCAACAACAAGAAAACCAGACTCCTTACCCGTATGGGTATTAAAGGTGAGACGACAACAAAAACAAAAGCCTACTCCCTATCTACATGAGTATAAAAGGCGAGACGTCAACAACAAAGCATACTCCTTGCCCACATGACTATAAACGACAAGACGATAACAGCAATAAAATCAAACTCCTTACCCGCATAAGTGTAAAAGGTAAGATAGCATCAACATCAAAAGTAGACTCCTTGTACGCAAGAGTGTAAAAGTCAAAAGTACGACAACAAAATTTTACCCCTAGCCCACACAACTATAAAAGGGAACACAGCAACAACAACAAAACTTGTCTCCTTGCCTGCATGAGTAGAAGAGGCAAGACGATAACAATAACAAAACCAAAATCCCTATCCACACGAGGATAAAAGGCGAGACAACAACAACAGCAAAAGCAAACTCTTTGCCAACAAATGCAAAAAAGGCAACAAGTACAACAACAAAACCAGCCCACTTGCCCGCACGAGCATTAAAAGTGAGACGGCAACAACAACAAAAGTCGACTTTTTGCCCTCAAGAGTATAAAAGGTGAAACGTATAACAACAAAAGCATACTCCTTGCCGCATGAATATAAAAGGCAAGACAATAACAACAGTAAAGCAGACTCCTAGCTTGCACGAGTTAAAAGGGTAGACGCCAGCAACAACAAAGGCAGACTCCTTACCCACACAAGTATAAAAGGCGAGATGGCGTCAATAAAGCATGCTGCTTGCCCGAACGAGAATAAAAGGTAACACGGAAACAAGAACAAAACCAGACTCCTCGACCATACGAGTATAAAAGGCTAGACGATAGCAACAATAAAAGTACACTCCCTACTAGTACGATTATAAAAGAGAGACAGCAACAACAAATCATAATACTTCCCTGCATAAGTATGAGAGGCAAGACGACAACAACAGCAAAACCAAACTCCATATCCACACGAGGATAAAAGGAAAAACGACAACAATAGCAAAAGTAGACTCTTTTCCCACAAGAGTAAAACAAGTGACAAGAACAACAGAAAAACCAACCCACTTACCCGCACGAGCATTAAAGCCGGGACAGCAACAACAGCAAAAGTAGACTCTTTGCCCTCAACAGTGTAAAAGGCAAAAAGTACAACAACAAATGCATAGTCCTTGCCAACATGAATATAAAAGGCGAGACGATAACAATAGCTAAGTAGACTCCTAGCCCGCACGAGTTAAAAGGCTAGACGCCATCAACAACAAAGGCAGACTCCTTGCCCACACGAGTATAATAGGTGAGATGGCATCAACAAAGCATGCTGCTTGCCCGCATGAAAATAAAAGGTGACACGACAACAAGAACAAAACCATAATCCTCGATTGTACGAGTATCAAAGGCAAGATGATAGCAGCAATAAATGCACACTCGCTGCCAGCACGAGTATAAAAGAGAGATAGCAGCAGCAAAGCATAATCTTTGCCCGCATGAGTATAAATGATGAGACAGCAACAACAAGAAAACCAGACACCATGCCCGCACAAGGATAAAAGGTGATATGGCAAGAACAACAAAAGTAGACTCTTTACCCGCAAGAGTACAAACAGCAGAAAGTATACGCATTGCTTGCGCAAGAATAAAAGGCCAGACAATGACAACAGCAAAGCAGGCTCCTAGCATGCACGAGTTAAAAGGCTAAACGACAACAACAAGAAAGACAGATTCCTTGCTTGTAAGAGTATAAAAGGTAAGGCGACAAAAACAAAGCATATTGCTTGCCTGCACGAGTGTAAAAGGCGACAAGGCGACAACAACAAAACCAGGCTCCTTGCCCATACGAGTGTGAAAAGCGTGATGACAATAACAACAAAAGCATACTCCCTACCTGCATGAGTATAAAAGGCGAGACGATAAAAGCACAGCATAGTCCTTCCCCGCATGAGTGTAAAAGGTGAGACAGCAACAGCAGCAAAACCAGGCTCCTTGCCCGCACAAGTATAAAAAGCAAGACACCAATAATAACAAAAGCAGACTACTTGTTTGTAAGAGTTTAAAGGTGAAAAGTATAACAACAAATGTATACTCCTTCCTTACACGAGTATAAAAGGCGAAACGACAACAACAACGCATACTCCTTTCTCGCACGAGCATAAAAAGCGGGATAGTAACATAGAGCATGCTCCTTACCTGCAGGCGCATAAAATGCGAGCCAGCAGCAACAACAAAACCATACTCCCTGCCCACACGAGTTTAAAAGGTGAAACAACAACAACAACAAAACTAGACTTCCTGCCCGAACGAGTATAAAACGCGAGACGACAACAATAACAAAAGTAGACTCCTTGGCCGCAAGAGTATATAAGGTAAAAGGTGCTGCAACAAAAGTATACTCCATGCCTGCACAGTATCAAAGGCACGGGGGTAATAACAGCAAAGCAAACTCTGAGCTCGCACAAGTTAAAAGCCTAGACAACAACAATAACAAAAATAGACTCCTTTCCTGTAAGAGCATAAAAGACGACAAGTGCAATAACAAAATATTCCTTGCCTGACCCAGTATAAAAGGTTAGACAGCTACAACAACAAAAGTATACTCCTTTTCCAGAAGAATATAAAACGCAATACGGCAACAACAAAGCATATTCCTTGCCTGCACGAGTAGAAAAGCCGAGACAGCAACAACAAAGCATGTTGGCTGCCCGCACGAGTATAAAAGGCAACACGGCAACAACAACAACACTAGACTCCTTACCGTACTGGTGTAAAAAGCGAAATGACAACAACAACAACAAAAGCATACCCCTTGCCCGTGCGAGTATAAAAGGTGTGACGTCAACAGCAAAGCATACACTTTGCCTACATGAGTATAAAAGGTGAGACAAAAACAAGAATAAAACCAGGCTATTTGCCTGCACAAGTGTAGAAGGCAAGACAGCAACAACAACAAAAGTAGACTCCTTGTCTGCAAGAGTGTAAAAGGCAAAAAGTGCGCCAATAAAATTATACTGCATGCCCGCACAAGTATAAAAAGCGAGACGATAACAACAACGAAACCAAACTCCTTACTTGCACGAGTATAAAAGGCAACATAGCAACAGCTACAAGTTCTGACTCCTTGCCCACAAGAGTATAAAATGCAAAAAGTACAGTGACAAAAGTATATTCCTTGCCCACATGAGTATAAAAGGCATAACGACAACAACAACAAAACCAAACTCCCTACCCGCACGAGTACAAAAGCCGAGACGACAACAACAATAAAAGTTGACTCCTTGCCGGCAAGATTATAAAATGCAAAAGGTAAGACAACAAAAAGTATACTCCTTACCCGAGCGAGTGTAAAAGGCAAGATGACCACAACCGCAAAGTAGACACCTAACCCACACGAGTATAAAAGCCGAGACAAAAACAACAACAAAAGCAGACTCCTTTCCCGTAAGAGTATAAAGGGCGAGACGACAACAACAAAGTATACTCCCCGCTCGGATAAGTATAAAAGGTGACATGGCAACTACAAAGTGTGGTGCTTGCCCATGCGAGAATAAAAGGCAATTTGGTTACAATAACAAGACTAGACTCCTTGCTCGTACAGGTGTGAAATGAGAGACAACAACAACAACAAAAGTAGAATCCTTGCCCGCAATAATATAAAAGGTGAAAAGCACAAAAATAAAAGCATACTCCTTACCCTTACAAGTATAAATGGCGAGACGGTAACAATAACAAAGCATACGCCTAGCCCTCACGAGTGTAAAAGACAAGACGACAATAATAGTAAAAGTAGACTCCTTATCAACAAGAGTATAAAAGGTGAGGCGACAGCGATAAAGCACACTCCTTGCTCGCATGAGTATAAAGGATGAGACAGTAACAATAAAGCATGCTGCTTGCCTACACGAGTATAAAAGGCGACATGACAACAATAACAAAACCAGACTCCTTGCCCGTACGAGTATAAAAGATGAGACGACAACAATAAAAGTATACTCTTTGCTTGCAAGGATATAAAAGGCAAAAAATGTAAAAATAAAAGTATAATCCTTGCCTGGACGAGTATAAAAGCAAGATGGTAACAATAGCAAAGTAGGCTACTAGCTCGCAAGAGTATAAAATGTTATATTGTAACAACAACAAAAGTAGACTCCTTGCCTGTAAGAATATAAAAAGTGAAAAGCACAAAAATAAATGTATACTCCTTGCCTGCATGAGTATAGAATGAGAGATGGTAACAATAGCTACGCAGACGCCTATCCCTCACGAGCATAAAAGCCAAAATGGCAACAACAACAAAGGTAGACTCCTGGCTCGTAAGAGTATAAAAGGCGAGACGACAACAACAACGCATACTCCTTACTCACTTGAGTATAAACGGCAAAACGACAATAACAAAGCAAACTCCTTGGTCGCACGAGTGTAAAATGCAAGACGGCAACAACAAAGCATGCTCTTAGCCAGCACAACTATAAAAGGTGAGTCAACAACAACAACAAAGCCAGTCCCCTTGCCCGCATAAGTATAAAAGGTGAGACGGCAACAACAACTGCATACTCCTTGTTCGCACAAGTATAAAAGGTGAGATGACAACAATAAAGCATGCTCCTTACCCGTACGACTATAAAAGGTGAGATGACAACTGCAACAAAAGTACACTCCTTAGCAGTACGAGTGTAAAAGGCGAGATGACAACAACAAACAATGCATACTCCTTGCTTACACAAGTATAAAAGGCGAGAAGGCAACAGCAAAGCATACTCCTTGCTCACAAGAGCATAAAAGGCGAGACCGCAACAACAAAGCATGCTCCTTTCTTGCACGAGTATAAAATGTGAGGCGGCAATAGCAAAGCTTAGTCTTTGCCCGCATGAGTATAAAAGGCGACTCGGTAACAACAACAAAACTAGTATCCTTGCTAGCACGAGTATAAAAAGCGATACAACAACAACAACTAAAGCAGACTCGTTGGCAGCAATAGTATAAAAGGTAAAAGTCCACAACAAAAGCATACTTAATGCCCATATAAGTATAAAAGGTGAGACGGGAACAATAGCATAAACTGCACGAGTGTAAAAGGCAAGACAGCAACAACAGCATAATCAGACTCTTTGCCCGCAAGAGTAAAAAAGGGGACGAGTACAATAACAAAACCCAACTCTTTGTCTGCACGAGCATAAAAGTCAAGATGGCAGTAGCAGCAAAAGTAGACTCTTTGCCTACAAGAGCATAAAAGGCAAAAAGTAAAACAACTAAAGTATACTCCTTGCCTACATGATCAGAAAAGGAGAGATAGTAACCACAAGTGAGGCGACAAGTAAAACAGACTCTTAACCTGCACAAGTGAAAAGGCTAAACGACACCAACAACAAAAGCAAACTCTTTGCCCACATGAGTATAAAAGATGAGAGAGCAACAACAAAGCATACTCTTTGCCCGCACAAGTATAAACGGCATGACGACAACAACAAAACATGCTGCTTGCCCACACAAGAATAAAAAGCAGCACATTAATAATAACAAAACCAAGCTCCTTGCCCGTACGATTATAAAATGCGAGACTAAAACAACAATAAAAGCATACTTGTTGCCAACATGAGTACAAAAGGCGACACGACAACAGTAAAGCATACTCCCTACCCGCAGGAGTATAAAAGGCGAGACTACAACAACAATAAAAGCATACTTGTTGCCAACATGAGTATAAAAGGTGACACGGCAACAGCAAAGCATACTCCTTATCCGCATGAGCATAAAAGGCGAGACAGCAACAACAACGAAAGCAGACTGCATGTTGGCCTGGGTAATCTCTGAAATTTCATCATGATGGGGATAGATCATTACAATTATTGCTCTTCATTGAGGAATTCCTAGTAAGTGTGAGATATAAGGTTGTGTTGACTACAACCCTGCCCTTTGTACACACTACCCATCCCCCATCCTTGCCCACGTAAAATCATACTCAAACAAGAACTCCTACCACTGAGGTTATTGTGCACAAAGCTTTTTCTGAGTGTGAAAGAATGTGTTTGCCACATTGTCGGTCTGAACCACGAACTTGGTACCCAGTAGGTACACCCTCCAAGTGCAAAGACAATGCACCACTACAAGCATTTCCTTCTTATGAGACAAGTATTACTGCTCTGCTTTATTGAGTTTCTAGCTCTCATAGGCAATAGGGTGGTCTTCTTGCACCAATACCCCTCCAATGGCTTTTTCTAGGACGTCAATCAGTACCAAAAAAGGCAACTCGAAGTCTGGTAGCCTCAAGACCAACTCTGTGGACACTGCTACCTTCAACTTGTCAAAGGCTTCCTAACAATATGTGGTCCACCTCTATGGTCTACCCTTTTTAGCAAGTCTATTGATGGGGCCACCTTTTTGGAGTAACCCTGCACGAACTTCCTGTAGTAGTTAGACAAGCCAAGAGAAGACCTCACCTCCAACACTTTTGTAGGTGCTTACCACTCCACTATTATCTGGACTTTTCTCTGATCCATTTTTATGTGCCCTTGACTTGCCCTATACCCCAAGAACATAATCTATCACTGAGCAAACTCACACTTTTTTTTCTTTATGTATAATTGGTGTTCTCTCAACCTAGACAACACGAACCTCAGGTGGGACAAGTGATCCTCTAGGGACTCACTATATACAATAATATCATCAAGACAAATGACCACAAAATGATCGATAAAGTCATGAAATACATGATTCATCAAATTACAAAAAGTAGCAGGGGCATTACCAACCAAATGACATCACTAGGAATTTGTAAGAGCTATAGCAAGTGATGCATGTCATTTTCCCTTCATCTCCTTCAGTAATTCTGACCTGTTAATATCCAGACCGCATATTCATCTTGGTGAACTATGAGGCTTTGGCCAATCTATCGAACAAGTCAGCAATTAATGGAATAGAATACTTGTTCTTCACTTTTACTTTGTTTAATGCCCTGTAATCTACACACATTTGTAGGGAGCCATCGTGTTTCTTCTAAAACAATACTAGGGCACCATATGGCTCTTTGGAGGGCAAAATTAGGTGTACATCTAGTAACTCTGTCAACTACTTCCTTAGTTCTGCTAACTCTAGCATACTCATGTGGTATGGAGCTTGCGTTGGTGGTTTTGAACTAGGCACCGAATTGATCTTGTGGTCAGTGGCACACCTCAGAAGAAGACACTTGGGGAGTTCGAGAGGCATAACATCATTGAACTCACCCAACAGATCTGCAACACTATTAGGCACCTCCGCAACAACGCCTTTTTTGATCTCCATCAAAGCTACAGGGTAGGTGACTGCTCCCTTCTTCAAACCACACTCCACCTTCATAGCTAATAGCATACTACCCGACTTCCCACCAATACTGGAAGAGGGAGTGAATATTTCAGAAACATAACGTGGATAATCCTCATGCATGCTCATGAGACCACCCGAGTGAGCCAACAGAGCAACTTTTGCACTCACAAAGAAATCAACTCCAGTATTATATCGAAATCATCTAAAGGCACCACAGTGAAGTTAAGTTTACTAAACCAAGTACCAATAGTTACCTCCACACCTAATGTCATCCCAAGCACCTCACGAGCTGCTCAGTTGACTGCCTTCATTCAACTTCTAGTTTTGGTGACTTTTAGATCCAATGACTCCACCATCCTCTTAGCAACGAAGTTGTGGATAGCACTCGTGCCATCCATCTCCATCAACTCCATATTACTGAGCCCAATCTTTACATACATCAGGCCGAATTATGGGGCATGTCCGGCTTGCACAGCACTCACCAACTAAAGAGGATTGACCCGAGAGGCGCCAACATCATCCAAGATGCTGCTTCTGCCACTCTCCTCAACAACTATGGCACTTAACTTCTCCCTCTTTGGACATTCTATTGCCTTGCATGGTCCATTATAGACAAAACAACCAAAGTTAGACTTGCCTTTATCTTGTTCTTGGTGGACGACTGTGCCTTTATCCTTGCCACCACTATTGTACTTACCCTTCTTGCCCTCCTTCTTATTTTTGGCCTTATCCTTGGGCTGCTTTCTAACATCTAAATCAGAGGACTTGTTGATCCAAAAATCAACTAAACCATTAGCAGCAACCATTGCAGAATGTAGGTCCTTCACACCTTGCCTTCTAAGCTCGAGTTGAGCGTAGGGTTGTAGACTGGAAAGGAAGTTGAATAGCTTGTCCTCATCCGACATATTCTGGATGTCAAGCATCAAGGAACTGAATTCCTTAACATAGTCATGTACTATGCCATTTTGCTTCAACTTCTTCAGGGACTCGCTCGCAGCCCATGACATATTACAAGGCAAAAACTAGTCCTTCAACTCCTTTTTGAGGCTCTCCCACATCTTGATCTTAGACTTGCCTGCACTTCCATTGTCATCCAACTGAGTCTGCCACCATAGCTTGGTGTCCTTGGCTAGATACACGGTGGTCAGATTGACTTTCTTGTCATCTAGCACTCGGACAGCCTTGAAATACTGTTCCATGTCTCATAGAAAATTCTTAATCTCCGTGGCATCCCTTGCTTCCTTGAAGGCTTTAAGCTCCAGCACCTTCATCTTGGTCGAGCCAACCATAACATCTTTGCCTGGTTGAGAGGCTACACCCTTCTTGAGGATGGCTATTTCTACTACCATCTCATCAAGCCAAAAACTTGTGTTTGAAGAGGCCACCACCTCATGTTGTCGCTGCAGATCGATTATATACTTCTCATGGAGCGCCAAAGTTTAGAACATGGTGAAATTTGGATCCTCTGAAAGATCACCAAGTATCTGAAAAAGCTTGGCTATGCAGACACAAACTGCATCAAGACCCAAACCACCTGCCATTAGTCAAACCTTTATCCTCTGATAGCTATCACACCGCTAAATTTTTCACTCGAATTTTTCCTTGTGATGGAACTAAGTTGCACTTAGTCTCAGCCAATCACGCACACAAGGATTGTACAATGGAACTTTATAACAAGCACACAACTCGCACACTCAAAAGAAACACAAAAGCATACAAGAACCTTTCCCAACCTTTATTACTTTAACTCAAAGTAATACAAAGGAACAAATCATTGAACTCTCGATAGTGTTTCACTCTTTCTCTCTAAGTGATTTCTCTCTCACTAAGTACAATTGACAACCCATAAGGTTTGACATCCCCAACTATATAGGGCTGGGAGATAAACGTTATCTCCCCACGATCTCTATCATGGCTGATAATCTTCCCACGATCTTATCCACGACTCGATCTTGATTAGCCTTATCTCCCACGATCATCAATCACTTGATCTCAATAAAACCCTATCTACCCACGATCCTTAGCCATGCATGATCTAATGAGCATTATCGTGATGCTCTGCTACAAGATAGAGCCATACTCGCACGTCCCCACATTCCACACGTCACAAGACACTCGGTGCCATGTAGTGCCATGCAATGCCATGCAGTGCCATGCAATGCCATGCAGACTTGGCTAAGACTCATTCTTGTGTTTTTGGGCCTCTTGGCCCATGCCCATGACCCATTGGATGGAGCCCACGAATCTGTAGCCCAATCCATGCCTTGGTCCACCTTGGGACCCACACGTAGGCCCGTGCCTACGCTAAACCCTCTCAGCTTTCACCTTGCCTCAAGAAGTGCCCAGCCACCCCAAAGTCCAATGCTGGGAATTTACAGAAGGTGCCACCAACTCTAGCATGCTAAGTTTTAAAAGGACTAGCACCTACCGTGGCGGTAATGGGTAACGGAGAATTAATGTTTGATTCTAGTGAGGGAGCCTAAAAAATGGTTACGACATCCAAGGAAGGCAGTAGGTGCACAAATTACCCCATCCTAACACGAGGAGGTGGTGACAATAAATAACAATACCGAGCTCTTGCGAGTCCGGTAATTGGAATGAATACAATCTAAATCCTTTAACGAAGATCAGTTGGAGGTCAGGCTTGGTGCCAGCCGTCATGGTAATTCCAGTTCCAAGAGCGTCTTTTTAAGTTGTTGTAATTAAAAAGCTCGTAGTTGGACCTTGGGATGAGTTGATCAGTCTGCCTTTGGTGTGCACCTTTCGCCTCATCCCTTCTATCGGCGGCGCACTCTTGGCCTTAATTGGCCGGGTCATGCCTCTAGTGCTGTTACTTTGAAGAAAATAGAGTGCTCAAAGCAAGCCTATGCTTTGGATACATTGGTATGGGATAACATCGTAGGATTTTGATCCTATTATGTTGGCCTTTGGGATCAGAGTAATGATTAACAGGGACAGTTGTGGGCATTTGTATTTTAAAGTCAGAGGTGAAATTCATGGATTTATGAAAGACAATCAACTAAAAAAGCATTTGCCAAGGATGTTTTTATTGATCAAGAACGAAGTTTGGGGGCTAAAAAATGATCAATACTGTCTTAGTCTCAACCATAAGCGATGCTGACCAAGGATCGGTAGAAGTTGCTTTTAGGACTCTGCCAGCACCTTATGAGAAATCAAAGTCTTTGGGTGTCGGGGGGAGTATGGTCGCAAGGCTAAAACTTAAAGGAATTGACGGAAGGGCACTACTACGAGTGGAGTCTACGACTTAATTTGACTCAATAGGGGGAAACTTATCTGGTCCAGACATAGTAAGGATTGACAGACTTAGTGTTTTTTTTTTATTCTATGGGTGGTGGTGAATGGTCGTTCTTTGTTGGTGGGGCAATTTGTCTGGTTAATTTAATTAACGAATGAGATCTCAGCCTGTTAACTAGCTAGGTAGAGATGATCCTCCATTGCTAGCTTCATAGAGGGACTATGGCCTTCTTGGCCAAAGAAGTTTGAGGTAATAGCAGGTTTGTGATGCCCTTAGATGTTTCGGACCAAAAGTGTGATACATCGATTTATTCAATGAGTCTATAGCCTTGGTCGATAGGCCTGGGTAATCTTTGAAATTTCATCGTGATGGGGATGGATCATTGCAATTGTTGGTCTTTAATGAGGAATTCTTAGTAAGTACGAGTCATTAGCTCGTGTTGACTATGTCCCTACCCTTTGTACACACCGTTTATCGCTCTTACTGATTGAATGGTCTAGTTAAGTGTTCGGATAGTGGCGATGTGGGCGGTTCGCCACTTTCGCCACTGACGACGTCGCAAGAAGTCCACTGAACCTTATTATTTAGAGGAAGGAGAAGCAGTAACGAGGTTTCTATAGGTGAACCTACGGAAGGATCATTGTCGAAACCTCTACCCAGCAGAATGACCTAGGAACAAGTTAACATCACATAACGCAGGGCGTGCGTTGGTCCATGGACACCCGCACGCTGTAGTGTCTGTCGTGATGCCGATAGCTCGTCGGTCACCCTCGCAGCACGAACAACAAATCCTCAACGTAGGTCGTGACATGGAAATCAAAAATTGAAAGGCAATGTCTCATCACCCCAGGAACGGAGTGTAGGCGGGGCATTGCACCTCTATAATGAGAATCAAAATGACTCTCGGTAATGGATGTCTCAGCTCCCGTATCGATGAAGAATGTAATGAAATGCGATACTTGGTGTGAATTGTAGAATCTCATGAATCATCAAGTCTTTGAACGCAAGTTGTGCTCGAAGCCTTCTAGCCAGGGGCACGTCTGCCCAGGAATCACACAACATTGCCCACCCGACCCCCAAATAGATGGGGTTGCGCTTGGTGGCGGAAGATGGCCTCCTGTGTGCTCGGCATCTCGGTTGGTCCAAAAATCACGTCCCTAACAACGTTCGCCTCGAAAATTGTCGTTGAGAGACCCTCACACAGTGTCATGCGGTCGTGTCGTCGCTTAAAACTTTGATGAACTTGACCATTTCTCGCATTGTGACCCTAGGTTAGGTGGGATCACCCGCTGAGTTTAAGCATATCAATAAGCGGAGGAAAAGAAACTTATAAGGATTCTCTTAGTAATGATTAGCTAACCTGGAATAGCCCAGCTTGAGAATCAGACACCCTCGACATTTGAAGTGTAGTCTGGAGAAGCGTCCTTAGCAAAGGATTGCGCCCAAGTCCCTTGGAAGGGGGCCCTAGAGAGGGTCAGAGCCCCGTTGTTTCTAGACCCTATCGTACCACGAGGCGGTGTCTATGAGTATGGTTGTTTGGGAATGTAGCCCCAATCAGAGGGTAAACTCCGTCCAAGACCAAATATGGGTGAGGTAAGGAGTGTACTTTATTGTTGTACAGTTTGCTTTTTTTACTCTTGCAGGCAAGGAGTCTACTCTTATTGTTGTTACTATCTTGCCTTTTATACCCGTGTAGGCAAGAAGCCTGGTTTTGTTGTTGTCGTCGTCTCATCGTTTATTCTTGTGTGGGTAAGGAGTATGCTTTGCTATTGCTGTCTCGTCCTTGAGTGTTGTGGGCAAAGAGTCTAGTTTTGTTTCTGCTGCCAACTCTCCTTTTATAATCTTGTAGGCAAGAAGTGAGCTTTACTATTGTCGTCTCGCTTTTTATACTTGCATGGGCTAGGAGTGTGCTTTTGTTGTTGTTGCCATCTTGCCTTTTATACTCTCGCGGGCATGGAGTATGCATTTGTTGTGGTTGCTGTCTCGCTTTTATGCTCACATAGGCTAGGAGTATGCTTTGTTGTTGCTACTGTTTTCCCTTTTATACTCATGTGGGAAAAGAGTATACTTTTGTTGTTGTACTTTTTGCCTTTTATACTCTAGTGGGCAAAGAGTCTACTATTGTTGTTGTTGCCGTCTCGCCTTTTATCTTCGCGTAGGCAAGGACTATGGTTTTGTTGTTCTTGCCGTCTTGCCCTTTATACTCCAGCGGGCTAGGAGTATACTTTTGTTGTTGTGATTGTCGCCTTTCATACTCTTGCGAGCAAGGAGTCTGCATTTGTTGTTTTTGCTGTCTAGCCTTTAAACTCGCATGGGCTACAAATCTGTTTTACTGTTATTATCGTCTCGCCATTTATACTTGTGCAGGTAAGGAGTAAATTTTTGTTATTGTACCTTTCACCTTTTATACTGATGTCTGCAAAAAGTCTACTTTTGTTGTTGTTGTCGTCTTGCCTTTTATTCTTGTGTAGATAAGGAGTATGCTTTGCTATTGCCGTCTTACCTTTCAAACTCATGCGGGCAAGGAGTAGGCTTTGCTATTGCCGTCTCGCCTTTTTTACTCGAGTGAGTAAAGAGTATGCTTTTGTTGTTCTTACCATCTCGCCTTTTACATTCGTACGGGCCAAAAGTCGACATTTATTATTTTTACTGTCTTGCCTTTTATACTCGTACGGGTGAGGAGCATACTTTGTTGTTGTTGTCTCGCTTTTTATACTCATGCGGGCAAGGTGTATACGTTTGTTGTTGTACACTTCGCCTTTTATACTCTTATGGCAAGGTGTCTGCTCTTGTCGTTGTTACTGTCTTGCCTTTTATCCCCGTATATGCAAGGAGCCTGGTTTTGCTGCTATTTTCGTCTAGCCATTTATTCTTGTGTGGTTAAGGAGTATGCTTTCCTGTTGCCACCTCATCTTTTACTCGTGAGGGAAAGGAGTCTAGTTTTGTTGTTGCTGCCGACGGGCCTTTAATACTCGGAAAGGCAAGGAGTAAGCTTTGCTGTTGCCGTCTTACTTTTTATACTTGCATGGGCAAGGAGTGTGCCTTTGTTGTTGTTGCCGTCTTGCCTTTTATGCTCTCGTGGGCACAGAGTCTGCAGTTGTTGTTGTGGCTGTCTCACTTCTATGCTCGCACGGGTTGGAGTATGCTTTGTTGTTGCTACTGTCTCCCCTTTTATATTCGTACGGGCCAGGAGTATATGTTTGTTGTTGTACTTTTCGCCTTTTATACCATTGTGAGCAAGGAGTCTACTTTTGCTGTTGTTGCCGTCTCACCTTTTATCTTCATGTGGGTAAGGACTCTAGTTTTGTTGTTGTTGTCGTCCTACCTTTTATACTCTGGTGGGCTAGGAGTATACTTTTGTTGTTGTGATTGTCTACTTTCATACTCTTGTGGGCAAGGAGTCTGCATTGTTGTTTTTGTTGTCTAGCCGTTTAAACTCGTACGGACTACGAGTCTGCTTTGCTGTTGTTACCATCTTGCCTTTTATACTCGTGCGGGCAACGAGTAAACTTTTGTTGTTGTACTTTTCACCTTTTATACTCTTGTCGGCAAAGAATCTGCTTTTGTTATTATTACTGTCTCGTTTTTATACCCGTGCGGGCAAGGAGTCCGATTTTGTTGTTGTTGCTGTCTCGCCTTTTATTCTTGTGCATGCAAGGAGTACGCTTTGCTGTTGCCATCTCGCCTTTTATACTCGTGCAGGCATGCTTTGCTGTTGCCATCTCGCCTTTTTTACTAGTGCGAGTAAAAAGTATGATTTTGCTGTTCTTACCATCTCCCCTTTTATACTCGTAAGGGCGAGGAGTTTGCATTTATTGTTTTTGCTGTCTCACCCTTTATATTCGTGCAAGTGAGGAGCATGCTCTGTTGTTGCTGTCTCGCCTTTTATACTCGTATGGGCAAGGACGATATTTTTCTTTTTTTACATTTTGCCTTTTATAGTTTTGTGGGCAAGCTATCTGCTCTTGTTGTTGTTGCGTCTCGCGTTTTATACCCATGCAGGCAAGAAGTTTGGTTTTGTTCTTGTTGCCGTCTCGCCTTTTATTCTCGTGCAGGTAAGGGTATGCTTTGCTATTGCTATCTCGTCTTTTTACTTGTGCAAGCAAGGAGTCTAGTTTTGTTGTTGTTACCTACTCGCCTTTTATACCTGTGCGAGAATGAAATATGCTTTGTTGTTGCCGTCTTGCCTTTTATACTCCTACGAGCAAGGAGCATGCTTTTGTTGTTGTTGTCATCCTGCCTTTTATACTCGTGTGGGCAAGGAGTCTGGTTTTGTTGTTGTTCCCTTCTCGCTTTTTCTGCTCATGCGGGTAAGGAGCATGCTTTGTTGTTGCCATCCTGCCTTTAATACTTGTGCGTGTAAAGATGACAAGCACAACAAAGGGTACTCCTTGCCCACACGAGTACCATGGCAAGATGACAACAGCAAAGCATTCTTCTCGCCCGCATGAGTATAAAAGGCAAGACAACAACAACAAAGCATTCTACTCACCCGCTTGAGTATAAAAGGAGAGACTGCAACAACAACAAAACCAGACTCCTTGCTCGTATGAGCATAAAAGGAGAGATGATAACAACAACAAAAGTATACTCTTTGCTTGCACGGGCATAAAAGGCAAGAAGACAATAGCAAAGCATACTCCTTGCCTGCACGAGTGTAAAAGGCGAGGCGACAATAGCAGTAAAACCAGACTCTTTGCTAGCACAGGTATAAAATGAGAGATAGTAACGACAACAAAAGTAGACTCATTGCCCGCAAGAGTTTAAAAGGCTAAACGTACAACAAGAAAAGTATAATCCTTTTTGCGCGTGTATAAAAGGCAACATGGCAACAACAGCAAGGCAGACTCCTAGCCTGCATGAGTGCCAAAGGCGAGAAGGCAAAAGCAAAAAAAGTAGACTACTTGCCGGCAAGAGTATAAAAGGCAAGAAGCACAACAACAAAAGTAGACTCCATGCCCTCCCAAGTATAGAAGGCGGGACGACAACAACAACAAAACTACTTTGCTTAACAGTACGAAGATAAAAGGTGAGACGGAAACAACAACAAAAGTAGACTCCTTGTCCGCCAGAGTATAAAAGGCGAGGCGAAATAGCAACAAAACCAGACTTTTTGCCTGCACAGGTATAAAATGCGAGACAGTAACAACAACAAAATTAGACTCATTACCCGCAAGAGTATAAAAGGCAAAAAGTACAACAAGAAAAGTATACACCTTCTTGCACGCGTTCAAAAAGGCAAGACGGCAACAACAGCATAGCAGACTCCTAGTTCGCACTAGTGTAAAAGGCGAGAAGGTAAAAACAATAAAACCAGGCTCCTTGCTTGCAAGAGCATAAAAGATGACAAGCACAACAATGAAAGTACACTCCTTGCCCTCCCAAGTATAGAAGGCAGGATGGTAACAACAACAAAACTACACTCCTTGCCCGCACAACGATAAAAGGCGAGACGGAAACAACAACAAAACTAGACTCCCTGTCTGCAAGAGTATAAAAGGCAAAAAGTACAACAACAAAAGTATACTACTTGCTCGCAAGAGTGTAAAATGTGAGATGGTAACAATAACGAAGCAGACTCCTTGCCTGTATGAGTATAAAAGGCAAAAAGTACAAAAGCAAAAGTATACTCCTTGCCCGCATGAGTATAAACGGCGAGATGGCAAGAACAACAAAACCAGACTCCTTGTCATATGAGTATAAAAGGCAAGACGACAACAACGACAAAAGGATGCTACTAGCTCACATGGGTATAAAAGGCGAGACAGCAACTGCACAGCATACTCCTTGCCTGCATGAGTATAAAGCATACTCCTTTCCATCAATTGTATAAAAGGCAAGACAGCAACAATAAAGCATACTTCTTGCCTGCAAAAGTATAAAAGACGAGACAACAACAACAAAGCATACTCCCTGCCCGCACGAGTATAAAGGACGAGACGACAATAACAACAATACCAGACTTAGTGCCCGTACGTGTATAAAAGTTGAGACAGCAGTAACAACAAAAGCATACTCTTTGCCCACACGAGTATAAAAGGCGAGACAGCAATAGCAAAGCATATTCCTTTCCCGCAAGAGTATAAAAGGCAAGATGACAACAACAACAAAACCACACTCCTTGGCCGCACAAGTATAAAATGCGAAATGGCAACAACAACAAAAGCACATTCTTTGCTCGCACGAGTATAAGAGGCGAGAAGACAATAGCAAAGCATACTCTTACCCCACACATGTATGAAAGACAAGATGAAAACAACACAAAAAAATAATTCTTGCCCACACGAGCGTAAAAGGCGAGACAGTAAGAACAACAAAAGCATACCCTTTGGTCGTATGACCGTAAAAGGCGAGATTACATCAGCAAAGCATACGCCTTGATCTATTGAGTATAAAAATTGAGATGGTAACAACAACAAAACCAGACACTTTGCCTACAAGTGTATAAAGGGTGAGAAAGCAACAACAAAGCAAACTCCATGTCTACACGAGTATAAAAGGCGAGACGACAACAGCAAAGCGTGCTGCTGGCCCGCACATGTATAAAAGGCAAGAGGGTAATGGCAACAAAACCAGACCCCTTGTCCATACAAGACAGCGACAGCAAAACATAATATTTGCCTGCATGAGCTTAAAAGGCGATACGGTAACAGCAGAGCATATTCCTTGGCCGCACACGTATAAAAAGCGTGTATAAAAGTTGAGACAGCAACAACAAAGCTCGAATACTTGCTTGTTCAAGTATAAACGTTGAGATGGCAACAACAACAAAAGCATGGTCTTTTCCTGCACAAGTATAAAAGGCGCGATGGCTATAGGAAAGAATACTCCTTACTTGCACGAGTATAAAAGGTGAGACGGCAACAACAAAGCATGCTCCTCACCCTCATGAACATAAAAGGTGACACGGCAACAATAACAAAACCAAATTCCTTGCCCTCACAAGTATAAAAGGTTTGACGACAACATTAACAAAGGAACGCTCCTTGCCTGCACGAATATAAAAGGTGAGGTGGCAACAGCAAAACACACTCATCGCCCACACGGGCATAAAAGGCATGATGGCAACAACAAAAAAACCAAACTCCTTGCCTGCACGGGTGTAAAAGGTGAGATAGTAACAACAACAAAAGCATGCTCTTTGCTCGCTAGTGTATAAAAGGCAAAAGGTACAACAATAAAAGTATACTCCTTGCCCGCATGAGTATAAAAGGTGAGACAGTAACAACAGTAAAGCACACTCCTAGCCCGCATGAGTATAGAACGTGAGACAACAATAATAACAAAAGCACACTCCTTGCCTGTATGAGTATAAAAGGCGAGAGGGCAACAACAACAAAACCAAAAAGTCAAGACAGTAACAACAACAAAAGAAAACTCCTTGCCCGCAACAGTATAAAAGGCAAAATGTACAACCACAAAAGTATACTCATTGCCCGCATGAGTACAAAAGACAAGACGACAAACAATAACAAAACCATACACCCTGCCCACACGAATATGAAAGTCGAGATGCTAATAACAGCAAAGCAGACTCCTAGCCCACACGAGTAGGAAAGGCGAGACGGCAACAACAATAAAAGGAGACTCCTTGCCCGCACGAGTAGGAAAGGCGAGACGCCAACAACAATAAAAGGAGACTCCTTGCCCACAAGAGTATAAAAGGCAAAAGGCACAATAACAAAAGTATACTCCTTGCAAACACGAGTATAAAAGGCGAGACAGCAACAACAGCAAAGCCAGACTCCTTACCCACACGAGCATAAAAGGCAAGATGGCAACAACAATAAAAGTAGACTCCCTGCCTGCAAGAGTATAAAAGGCAAAAAGTATATCAACAAAAGTATACTCTTTGCCTGCACGAGTATAAAAGGCGAGAAGGCAATAACAATAAAACCACATTACTTACTTGCGAGAGTATAAAATGCAAAAAGTACAACAATTAAGGTATACTCCTCCCCCACCCGAGTATAAAAAGCAAGACGGCAACAACAAAGCATATACCTTGCCCACACGAGTATAAAAGGCAATATGGCAACAACAAAGCATGTTGCTTGCTCGCACGAGTACAAAAGGCCTTACGGCAGCAACAACATACCAGACTTCTTGCCCGTTCGAGTATAAAAGGCGACATGGCAATGGCGAAAAAAGTATACTCCCTACTCACACGAGTATAATAGGCAAGGCATCAACAACAACAAAAGTAGACTCCCAGCCCGAACGAGTATACATGGAGAGACGAAAACAACAGGAAAAGTAGACTCCATGCCTGGAAGAATATAAAGGGCAAAAAGTACAAAATCAAAAGTATCCTCCCTGCCTGCATGAGCATAAAAGGTGACACAGTATCAACTGCAAAGCAAAAGCATAGCCCTCATGAGTATAAAAAGCTAGACGACAATAATAACAAAACCAGACTCTTTGCCTGCAAGAGTAAAAAATGCGACAAGTACGACAACAAAAGTATGCTCCTCGTCGGCCCAAGTGCAAAAGGCAAGACGGCAACAATGAAGCCGATTGCTTGCCGGCACTAGTATAAAAGGCGAGATGGCAACAACCACAAACCTAGACTCCTTACCTCTACGAGTATAAAAGGCAAGACAGCAACAACAATAAAAGCAGACTTCCAACCTGCATGAGTATAAAAGGCGAGAGGACAACAACAACAAAAGTGGACTCCTTACCCGCAAGAGTATAAAAATCGAAAGGTACAACAACAAAAGTATACTCATTGGCTGCACGAGTATAAAAGGCAATGACGGTAACAACAACAAAGCCAGACTCATTGCTTGCACGTGTATAAAACGTGATGCAGCAAGAACAACAAAAGTAGACTCCGTGCCCGCACTAGTTTAAAAGGTAAAAAGCACAACAACAAAAGCATATTCCTTGCCTCCACGAGTATAAAAGGTGAGACGACAACAACAACAGAACTAGACTACTTGCCCGGAAGAGTATCAAAGGTGACAAGTACAAAAATTAAAGTATACTCCTCATCCGTTCGAGTATAAGAGACGAGACGGTAACAACAAAGCATGCTCCTTGCCCGCACGACTATAAAAGGCCAAACAGCAACAACAAAGCATGCTGCTTGCCCGCATGAGTAAAAAAGGTGAGAAGGCAACAACAAAAAAACCAGACTCCTTACCCGTACAAGTATAAAAGGCGAGACGGCAAACAACAACAAAACCATACTTCTTGCCTGTAGGAGTATAAACGGCGAGGGGGCAACAGCAACGCATGCTTCTTACCCACACAAGTATAAAAGGCGAGAAGGCAACATTAAAGCTTACTCGTTGCCCGCACGAGTATAAAAGGCAAGACGGCAATAGTAAAACATACACCTTGTCCACAAGAGTATAAAATTCGAGACAGCAACAATAGGAAAGCAGACTCCTAGCCCATACATGTCTAAAACGCGAGACGGCAACAACAAAAAAAGCAGTCTCATTGGCTGCAAGAGTATAAAAGGTGACAAGTGCAACAGTAAAAGTATACTCCTCGACCCCCTGAGTATAAAAGGCGAGACGACATCAACAACAAAACTAGACTCTTTGCCCACACAGTTGTAAGGATAAGACGGCAAGTAGTATGCTTTTGTTGTTGTACTTTTTTCTTTTTATACTCTTGCAGACAAGGAGTCTAGTTTTGTTGTTGTTTCCGTCTCGCCTTTTATCATTGTGTGGGCAAGGAGTGTAGTTTTGTTGTTGTTACCATCCCGCCTTCTATACTTGGGAGGGCAAGGAGTGTACTTTCGTTGTTGTGCTTGTCATCTTTTACGCCCTTGCAAGCAAGGAGCCTGGTTTTGTTGTTTTTCCCTTCTCAACTTTTACACTAGTGCGAGCTAGGAGTCTGCTTTGTTGTTGTTGCCGTCTTGCCTTTTTGAACGCGTGCAAGAAGGTGTATACTTTTCTTGTTGTACTTTTTTTCCTTCTATACTCTTGCGGGTAATGAGTCTAATTTTGTTGTTGTTACTATCTGGCATTTTATACCTGTGCAGGCAAAGAGTCTAGTTTTGTTGCTATTGTCGCCTCGCCTTTTATACTCTGGTGGACAAAGAGTCTACTTTTGTTGTTGTTTCCATCTCGCCTTTTATCTTTGTGTAGTTAAGGAGAGTGGTTTTGTTGTTGTTGCTGTCCTGCCTTCTATACTCGGGAGGGTAAGTAGTCTACTTTTGTTGTTGTGCTTGTTGCCTTTTATACTCTTGCAGGCAAGGAGTCTACTTTTTTTGTTTTGGCCTTCTCGCCTTTTGCACTCGTTCGGGCTAGGAGTCTGCCTTGGTATTGTTGCCATGTTGCCTTTTATAAACGCGCAAGAAGGAGTATACTTTTCTTGTTGTACGTTTTGCCTTTTAAGCTCTTGCGGGCAATGAGTCTACTTTTGTTGTTGTTACTATCTCGCATTTTATACCTGTGTTAGCAAAGAGTCTGGTTTTGTTGCTATTGCCGCCTCACCTTTTACACTCATGTAGGCAAGGAATATGCTTTGCTATTGCCATCTTCCCTTTTAAGCCCGTGCAAGCAAAGATTATACTTTTGTTGTTGTTGTCAACTCTCCTTTTATGCTCGTACGGGCAAGGAGTCTGGTTTTGTTGTTGTTGCAGTCTCTGCTTTTATACTCAAGCGGGCGAGGAGAATGCTTTGTTGTTGTTGTCTTGCCTTTTATACTCGTGTAGGCAAGAAGAATGTTTTGCTGTTGCCGTCTTGCCATGGTACTCGTGAGGGCAAGGAGTACGCTTTGTTTTTGCCATCTCGCCATGGTACTGATGCAGGTAAGGAGTACGCTTTGTTTTTGCCACATCGCGTTTTAAACTCTTGCATGGAAAGAGTATGCTTTGCTATTGCCATTGCCATCTTGCATTTTATACTCGTACAGGCAGGGAACCGTGTCGCCTTTAATACTCGCACGGCTAAGGCCTATGCGTTGCTATTGCTATGTCGTCTTTTATACTCTTACGAGAAAAGAGTATGCTTTGCTGTTGCCATCCCGCCTTTTATACTCGTGTGGCCAAAGCGTATACTTTGTTCTTGTCGTCTCGCCTTTTATACTTATGCGGGTAAGGAGTATGCCTTGTTGTTGCCGTGTTGCCTTTCACATTCGTGCAGGCTGCAAGTATGCTATTGTTATTGTTGCTGTCTCACTTTTTATACTCGTACAGACAAGGAGTTTAGTTTTGTTCTTGCTGTCGTCTCGCCTTTGTTACTTGTGCAAGGAAGCAGCACACTTTCTTGTTGTTGTCTCACATTTTATACTCATAAGGACAGGGAGTCTAGTTTTGTACTTGTTGCCATCTCGCCTTTTTTACTCATGCAAGCAAACAACATGCTTTGTTGTTACTGTCTCGCCTTTTGTACTCGTAGGACAAGAAGTATTCTTTGTTGTTGTCGTCTCACCTTTTATACTCTTCCAAGCATGGAGTCTGGTTTTGTTGTTGTTGTCGTTTCGTCTTTATACTCGTGCAGGCTAGGAGTATGGTTTGTTATTGCTACCGTCTCAACTTGTATACTCATGTGGGCTGCTTTTGTTGTTGTTGTCATCTCGTCTTTATACTCGTGCGAGCTAGGAGTATGCTTTGTTGTTACTACCGTCTCCACTTTTATGTGTGGGCATGGAGTATACTTTTGTTGTTGTACTTTTTTCCTTTTATACTCTTGCTAGTAAAGAGTCTACTTTAGCTGTTTTTGCTATCTTGCCTTTTATCTTCGTGTGAGCAAGGACTTTGGTTTTATTACTGTTGTCGTCCCACATTTATACTCAGGCGGGCTAGGAGTATACTTTTGTTGTTGTGCTTGTCGCCTTTCATACTCTTGCCGGCAAGGACTCTGCATTTGTTGTTTTTGCTGTCTTGCCTTTTAAAATCGTGCGGGCTAGGAGTTTGATTTGCTACTTTTATTGTCTCGCCTTTTTTGCTCATACGAGCAAAGAGTATACTTTTGTTGTTGTACTTTTCGCCTTTCATACTCTTGTGGGCCAAGAGTCTACTTTTGTTGTTTTCACTGTCTCACCTTTTATACCGGTGCGGGCAAGGAGTTTGATTTTGTTGTTGTTACCGTCTCGCCTTTTATTCTTGTGCAAGTAAGGAGTATGCTTTGTTGTTGTTGTCGTCTCGCCTTTTATTCTTGTGCAGGTAAGGAGTATGCTTTGTTGTTGCTGTCTCGCCTCTACACTCGTGCCGGTAAGGAGTATACTTTACTATCGCCGTCTCGTCTTTTTCACTCGTGCGAGTAAAGAGTATGCTTTTGTTGTTCTTGCCATCTCACCTTTACACTCGTATGGGCAAGGAATCTACATTTATTATTTTTGCTGTCTTGCCTTTTATACTCATACGGGTGAGGAACATGCTTTGTTGTTGCTGTCTCGCCTTTTATGCTCATACGAGCAAGGAGTATACTTTTGTTGTTGTACATTTTGCCTTTTATGCTCTTGCAGGCAAGGTGTCTACTCTCATTGTTGTTACTATCTTCCCTTTTATACCCGTGTAGGCAAGAAGCCGGGTTTTGTTGTTGTCGTCGTCTCGCCAGTTATCCCTGTGGTAACTTTTCTGATAGCTCTAACTTCAAATTTTGAAGGTCTAAAGGATCAATAGGCCACGCTTTCACGATTTGTATTCGTATTGGAAATCATAATCAAACGAGCTTTTACCCTTTTATTCCACACGAGATTTCTATTCTTGTTGAGCTGATCTTAGGACACCTGCGTTATCTTTTAATGGAAGTGTTGTCCCAGCCAAACTCTCCACTTGACAATGTCTTCCACTCGGATCAGCCCGCCGAACAGCCTTCGCTCCAAAAAGAAGGGCAATGCCTCACCTCTGATTCACGGAATAAGTAAATAACGTTAAAAGTAGTCATATTTCACTTTCGCTAGGGGACCGACTCCCACTTATCCTACACCTCTCAAGTCGTTTCACAAATTCAGACTAGAGTCAAGCTCAACAAGGTCTTCTTTCCCCACTAATTCTACAAAGCCCATTCCCTTGGCTGTGGTTTTGCTGGATAATAGGCAGGGACAGTGGGAATCTCATTATAGTTACTCTCGCGAGGCATTTGGCTACCTTAAGAGAGTCATAGTTACTCCCACCATTTACCCGCGCTTGGTTGAATATCTTCACTTTGACATTCAGAGCACTGGGTAGAAATCACATTGCGTTAGCATTCGGAGGGACCATCGCAATGCTTTGTTTTAATTAAACAGTCAGATTCCCCTTATTAGCACTAGCTTTGAGTCGACTATTCGACACCCAGGGAAGGCCCCAAAGTGGCCATTCCCAGACCCTCACCTGGCTGTCACACGAATACCAGCTCTCGTCGCAGGAGCAGCTTGAGTAGTCTACCGACAATCGATGGGCTCAGGGTTGGTACCATTGAGCCCAGTCCTCAAGGCCAATCCTTTTCTCAAGGTAACAGATCTATTTTCCCGACTTCCCTTGCCTACATTGTTCCATTGACCAGAGGCTGTTCACCTTGGAGACCTAATGAAGTCATGAGTATGACTAGGCGCGGTAGGCACTCGGTCCTCTAGATTTTCAAGGGCCGTTGGGGATCACCGGACACCGCGAGACGTGTAATGATTTTCTAGCCACTGGACCCTACCTCCGACTAAGCCGTTTCTAGGGTGGGCAGGCTGTTAAACAGAAAAGAAAACTTTTCCTAAGGCCCTCGCCGATGTCTTTGGACTCCCTAATGTTGTCGTAAGCTACCACATCCCAGTGTGAGAATTTTGACTTGATTCCCTTTCAAAGCTCACACTCGGAAGTGCTGTCAGACGAGCTTTCCTAGTCTTTTAGGATCGACTAACCCATGTGAGGGCAAGCGACGTGTCCACGATCGCGAGCGCGACGTCACCTTGGGTGTTTCAAGGGCTTGGGCTTAGGACACCCCAGCAATCCGAGTTGGTCCATGCCTCGAGCCCATCGGCAAACCGGCTCTTCCCATTCTGTATCCGAATAAGGCGCATAGCCGGCCCCCATTTGTTTCCCTCCCGACAATTTTGAGCACTCTTTGACTCTCTTTTCAAAGCCCTTTTCATCTTTCCCTCGTGATACTTGTTCGCTATTAGTCTCTCGACCATATTGGGTCTTGGACAGAGTTTACCGCCCGATTGGGGCTACATTCGTAAACAACCATACTCATAGATAGCTCCTAGTGGTACGACAAGGTCTGGGCACAACGGGGCTCTCACCCTCTCTAGCGCCCCCCTTCCAGGGGACTTGGGCCCAATCCTTTGCTAAGGACGCTTCTCCAAACTATAATTCAGACGTCGGGGGTGTCTGATTCTCAAGCTAGGCTATTCCGGGTTTCCTCATCATTACTAAGGGAATGCTCATAAATTTATTTTCCTCCACTTATTGATATGCTTAAACTCAGCGAGTGATCCCACCGAACCTGGGGTCACGATACGAGAAATGGTCAAGTTCATCAAAGTTTTAAGTGACGACACGGCCGCATGACACTGTGCGAGGGTCTCTCAACCACTGTTTTCGAGGTTAACGTTGTCAGGGACATGGTTTTTTGGCCAATCGAGATGCCGAGCACACAGGAGGCCATCTTCGGCCACCAAGCGCAACCCCAGTTATCTGGGGGTCGGGTGGGCAATGTTGTGTGACACCTGGGCAGACGTGCCCCTGGCCAAAAGGCTTTGAGCACAACTTGCGTTCAAAGACTTGATGATTCACGAGATTCTACAATTCACACCAAGTATTGCATCTCTTTACGTTCTTCATCGATGCGGAAGCTGAAACATCCATTACTGAGTGTCATGACCTACGCTGAGGTTTTGTTGTTCATGCCGCGAGGGTGACCAACGAGCTATCGGCGTCACGATAGACACTGTAGCATGTACGTGCCCATGGACCGACGCACGCCCTACGTTATGTGATGTTAACTTGTTCGTGGGTCGTTCTGCTGGGTAGAGGTTTCGACAATGATCCTTCCGTAGGTTCACCTATAGAAACCTCATTACCACTTCTCCTTCCTCTAAATAATAAGGTTCAGTGGACTTCTTGCAACGTTGTCAGCAGCAATAGCGGCGAACCGCCCACGTCGCCGCGATCCAAACACTTAACTAGACTATTCAATCGGTAAGAGCGATAGGCAGTGTGTACAAAGGGTAGGGACATAGTCAACACAAGCTGATGACTCGCACTTACTAGGAATTCCTCGTTAAAGACCAACAATTGCAATAATCCATCCCCATCACGATGAAATTTCAAAGATTACCCAGGCCTATCGGCCAAGGTTATAGACTCGTTGAATATATCGGTGTATCACGCTTGTGGTCCAAAACATCTAAGGGCATCACAGCCTGCTATTACCTCAAACTTCTTTGGCCTAGAAGGCCATAGTCCCTCTATGAAGCTAGCCACGGAGGATCACCTCTACCTAGCTAGTTAGCAGGCTGAGGTCTCATTCGTTAATTAAATTAGCCAGACAAATCACTCCACCAACTAAGAATGGCCATTCACCACCACCCATAGAATTAAAAAAAAAGCACTTAATCTGTCAATCCTTACTATGTCTGGACCAAATAAGTTTCCCCCTGTTGAGTCAAATTAAGCTGTAGACTCCACTCGTAGTAGTGCCCTTCCATCAATTCCTTTAAGTTTTAGCCTTGCGACCCTATTCCCTCCGAAACCCAAAGACTTTGATTTCTGAAAAGGTGTCGGCTGAGTACTAAAAACAACTTCAACTGATCCTTGGTCAGCATCGCTTATGGTTGAGACTAAGACGGTATTGATCATTTTTTAGCCCCCCAAACATCGTTCTTGATTAATAAAAACATCCTTGGCAAACACTTTTGCAGTTGATTGTCTTTCATATGTCCATGAATTTCACCTCTGACTTTGAAATACGAATGCCCACAACTGTCCCTGTTAATCATTACTTCGATCCCAAAGGCCAACACAATAGGATCAAAATCCTATGATGTTATCCCATACTAATGTATCCAAAGCATAGGCTTGCTTTGAGCACTCTATTTTCTTCAAAGTAACAGCACTGGAGGCATGACTCGGCCAATTAAGGCCAAGAGCGCACCGTCAGTAGAAGGGATGAGGCAAAAGGTGCACACCAAAGGCAGACTGATCAATTCATCCCAAGGTCCAACTACGAGCTTTTTAATTGCAACAACTTAAACAAATGCTCTTGGAACTGGAATTACCATGACGGCTGGCACCAGGCTGACCTCCAACCGATCTTCGTTAAAGGATTTAGATTGTATTGATTCCAATTACCAAACTCACAAGAGCTCAATATTGCTATTTATTGTCACCACCTCCTCTTGTCAGGATGGGGTAATTTGTGAACCTGCTGCCTTCCTTGGATGTCGTAGCTATTTTTTAGGCTCCCTCTCTAGAATCGAACACTAATTCTCCGTTACCCGTTACCACCACGGTAGGTACTAGTCCCTTGAACACTTAGCATGTTAGAGTTGGTGGCACCTTCTGCCAATTCCCAGCATTGGACTTTGTGGTGGCTGGGGACTTCTTGAGGCAAGGTGAAAGCTGAGAGGGTTCAGCGTAGGCACGGGCCTACGTGTGGGTCCCAAGGTGGACCAAGGCATGGATTGGGCTACATATTCGTGGGCTCCATCCAATGGGTCAAGGGCATGGGCTAAGAGGCCCAAAAACACAAGAATGAGTCTTGGCCAAGTCTGCAAGGCATTGCATGGCACTACATGGCATTTAGCCTCTTGTGACTTGTGGAACATGGGGACGTAGGAGTATTGCTCTATCTTGTTGGCAGAGCATCGTAATAATGCTCATTAGATCATGCATGGCTAAGGATCGTGGGTAGATAAGGTTTTATTGAGATCAAGTGATGGATGATCGTGGGAGATAAGGCTAATCGAGATCGAGTCGTGGATAAGATCATGGGAAGATTATCAGCCATGATAGAGATCATGTGGAGATAACATTTATCTTCAACCCCTATATAGTTGGGGATGTCAAACCTTATGGGTTGTCAATTGTACTAAGTGAGAGAGAAATCACTTAGAGAGAAAGAGTGAAACACTATCCAGAGTTCAGTGATTTGTTCCTTTGTATTACTTTGAGTTAAAGTAATAAAGGTTGGGAAAGGTTCTTGTATGCTCTTGTGTTTCTTTTGAGTGTGCGAGTTGTGTGCTTGTTATAAAGTTCCATTGTACAATCCTTGTGTGTGCGATTGGCTGAGACTAAGTGCGACTTAGTGCCATCACAAGGCAAAAAGTCGAGTGAGAAATTTAGCACTGTGATAGCTATCAGAGGATAAAGGTTTGACTAATGGCAGGTGGTTTGGGTCTTGATGCAGTTCGTGTCTGCATAGCCAAGCTTTTTGAGATACTTGGCGATCTTTTAGAGGATCCAAATTTCACCATGTTCTAAACTTTGGCGCACCATGAGAAGTATATAATTGATCTGCAGCGACAACATGAGGTGGTAGCCTCTTCAAACACAACTTTTTGGCCTGATGAGATGGTAGTAGAAATAGCCATCCTCAAGAAGCCTGTAGCCTCTCAACCAGGCAAAGATGTTATGGTTGGCTCGACCAAGATGAAGGTGCTGGAGCTTAAACCCTTCAAGGAAGCAAGGGATGCCACGGAGATGAAGAATTTCCTATGAGACATGGAACAATATTTCAAGGTTGTCCAAGTGCTACATGACAAGAAGGTTAATCTGACCAGCGTGTATCTAGCCAAGGACACCAAGCTGTGGTGGCAGACTCAGTTGGATAATAATGGAAGTGCAGGCAATTCTAAGATCGAGATGTGGGAGAGCCTAAAAAAGGAGTTGAAGGACTAGTTTCTGCCTTGTAATACGTCATGGGTTGCGAGGGAGTCCCTGAAGAAGTTGAAGCGAAATGGCACAGTACATGACTATGTGAAGGAATTCAGTTCCTTGATGCTTGACATCAAGAATATGTCGGATGAGGACAAGCTTTTCAACTTCCTTTCCAGTCTACAACCCTAGGCTCAACTCGAGCTTATAAGGCAAGGTGTGAAGGACCTACATTCTGCAATGGTTGCAGCTAATGGTTTAGTTGATTTTTGGATCAACAAGTCCTCTGATTTAGATATTGGGAAGCAGCCCAAGGATAAGGCCAAAAAGAAGAAGGAGGGCAAGAGGGGTAAGTATAATGGTGGCGGAAAGGATAAAGGCATAGTCGTATACCAAGAACAAGATAAAGGCAAGTCTAACTTTGGTTGTTTCATCTATAATGGACCACGCAAGGCGAAAGAGTGTCCAAAGAGGGAGAAGTTAAGTGCCATGGTTACTGAGGAGAGTGGCAGAAGCAGTATCTCGGATGATGTTGGCGCCTCTTGGGTTAATCCTCTTTAGTTGGTGAGTGCTGTGGCAGCTGGACATGCCCCATAATTCGGCCTAATGTATGTGAAGATTGGGCTTAGTAATAAGGAGTTGATGGCAATGGATGACATGGGTACTGCCCACAACTTCGTTGCTAAGAGGATGGTGGAGTCATTGGGTCTAAAAGTCACAAAAACTAGAAGTCGAATAAAGGCAGTCAACTTAGCAGTTCGGGAGGTGCTTGGCATGGCATTAGGTGTGGAGGTAACTATTGGTACTTGGTTTGGTTAACTTAACTTCATTGTGGCGGCTTTAGATGATTTTGATATAATACTGGAGTTGATTTCTTTGTGAGGGCAAAAGTTGCTCTGTTGGCTCACTCGGGTGGTCTCATGAGCATGCATGAGCGTCATCCATGTTATGTTTCTGAAATATTCACTCCCTCTTCCAATATTGGTTGGAAGTCGGGTAGTATGCTATTAGCTATGAAGGTGGAGTGTGGTTTAAAGAAAGGAGCAGTCACCTACCTTGTAGCTTTGATGGAGATCAAAAAAGGCGTTGTTGCGGCGGTGCCTAATACTGTTGCAGATCTGTTGGGTGAGTTCAATGATGTGATGCCTCGTAAACTCTCCAAGTGTCTTCTCCTGAGGTGTGCCACTGACCACAAGATCAATTCGGTGCCTGGTTCCAAACCACCAGCACAAGCTCCACACCGCATGAGTCTGCTAGAGTTAGCAGAACTGAGGAAGTAGTTGACGGAGTTGCTGGATGTACACCTAATTCAGCCCTCCAAAGAGCCATATGCTGACCTAGTATTGTTTTAGAAGAAACACGATGGCTCCCTACAGATGTGTGTAGATTATAGGCATTAAAGAAAGTAACAGTGAAGAACAAGTATTCTATTCCATTGATTGCTGACTTGTTTGATAGACTGGCTAGAGCCTCATATTTCACCATGCTAGATATGCAGTCTAGAAATTAGCAGGTCAGAATAACTGAAGGAGATGAAGGGGAAAATGACATGCATCACTTGCTATAGCTCTTACAAATTTCTAGTGATGTCATTCGGTTGGCTAATGCCCTTGCTACTTTTTGTAATTTGATGAATCATGTATTTCATGACTTTATCGATCATTTTGTGGTCATTTGTCTTGATGATATTATTGTATATAGTGAGTCCCTAGAGGATCACTTGTCCCACCTGAGGTTGGTGTTGTCTAGGTTGAGAGAGCACCAATTATATGTAAAGAAAAAAAACTGTGAGTTTGCTCAGTGACAGATTATGTTCTTGGGGTATAGGGCACGTAAAAATGGATCAGAGAAAAGTCCAGGCAATAGTGGAGTGGTAACCCTCTACAAAAGTGTCGAAGTTGAGGTCTTTTCTTGGCTTGTCTAACTACTATAGGAAGTTCGTTCAGGGTTACTCCAAAAAGGTGGCCCCATCAATAGACTTGCTAAAAAGGGTAGACCATAGAGGTGGACCACAGATTGTTAGGAAGCCTTTGACATGTTGAAGGTAGCAGTGTCCACGGACTTGGTCCTGAGGCTGCCAGACTTCGAGTTGCCTTTTTTTGTATTGATTGACGTCCCAGAAAAAGCCATTGGAGGGGTGTTGGTGCAAGAAACCACCCTATTGCCTATGAGAGTTAGAAACTCAATAAAGCGAAGCAGTAGTACTTGGCTCATAAGAAGGAAATGATTGTACTGGTGCATTGTCTTTGCACTTTGAGGGTGTACTTGCTGGGTACCAGGTTCGTGGTTCAGACCGACAATGTGACAAACACATTCTTTCACACTCGAAAAAAGCTTTCTGCACGATAACCTCAGTGGTAGGAGTTCTTGTTTGAGTATTATTTCATATGGGTAAGGATGGGCAACGGGTGGTGTGTAAAAAGGGCAGGGTTGTAGTCAAAATGAGCTTATATCTTACACTTACTAGGAATTCCTCAATGAAGAGCAACAATTGTAATGATCTATCCCCATCATGACGAAATTTCAAAGATTACGCAGGCCTATCAGCCAAGGCTATGGACCAATTGAATACATCAGTGTAGCACTCAGGCGGCTTAGAAAATCTAAGGGCATCATAGACCTGTTATTGCCTCAAACTTCCTTGGCCTAGAAAGCCATAGTCCCTCTAAGAAGTTGGCCACAGAGGATCACCTCTGCATAGATAGTTAGCAGGCTGAGGTCTTGTTCGTTAACAGAATTAACCAGACAAATCACTCCACCAACTAAGAACGGCCATGCCCCACCACCCATAGAATCAAGAAAGAGTTCTCAACCTGTCAATCCTTACTATGTCTAGACCTAGTAAGTTTCCCCGTGTCGAGTCAAATTAAGCTGCAGGCTCCATTCCTAGTGGTGCCCTTCCGTCAATTCCTCTAAGTTACAGCCTTGCGACCATACTCCCCTCGGAACCCAAAGACTTTGATTTCTCATAAGGCACCGGTGGAGTCCTAAAACAACTTCTACTAATCCCTAGTTGGCATCGTTTATGGTTGAGACTATAATGGTATTTGATCATCTTTGACCCCCAACTTTCATTCTTGATTAATGAAAACATCCTTGACAAATGCTTTCGCAGTTGTTCGTCTTTCATAAATCCAAGAATTTTACCTCTGACTACGAAATACGAATGCCCCTGACTGTCCCTGTGAATCATTACTCTGATCCTGAAGGCCAAAACAATAGGATCAAAATCCTATGATGTTATCCCATGCTAATGTATCCAGAGCATAAGCTTGCTTTGAGCACTCTAATTTCTTCAAAGTAACAGCACCAGAGGCACAACTAAGCCAATTAAGGCCAGAAGTGCATCGCGGATAGAAGGGACGAGGTGAAAGGTGCACACCAAAAGACAGACCGATCGACCCATCCCAAGGTCCAAGTACGAGCTTTTTAACTGCAACAACTTAAATATATGCTATTGGAGTTGGAATTACCGTGGCTGTTGGCACTAGACTTGCCCTCCAATGGATCCTCGTTAAGGGATTTAGATTGTACTCCTTCCAATTACTAGACTCGTAAGAGCTCGGTATTGTTATTTATTGTCACTACCTCCCCGTGTCAGGATTGGATAATTTGATGCCTACTGCCTTCCTTGGATGTGGTAGCCGTTTCTCAGGCTCCCTCTCTGAAATTGAACCCTAATTCCCGTTACTTATCACCACAATGGTAGGTGTCACAAGGCTAATTTTCTCACTCAAAATTTTGCCTTATGATGGCACTAAGTCACACTTAGTCTCAGCCAACTGCACACACAAGGATTTCACAATGGAACTTTGTAAGTAGGCACACAACTCACACACTCATAAGAGACACAAGAGCATATACGTGAACCTTTTCCAACCTTTATTACTTTAACTTAAAGTAATACAAAGGAACAGCCATTTAGCTCTCGACAGTGTTTCATTCTTTCTCGCTCAATATTTCTCTCTTACTGAGTACAAATGACAAACCCATAGGGTCTATATATAGTTGATACCCCTAGCTATCAAGTGCTTGGAGATAAAGATTATCCCCCCACCATCTTTATCATGGTTGATCATCCTCATCTTCCCATGATCTTATCCATGACTTGATCTTGATAAGCCTTATCTCCCACGATCATCCATCACTTGATCTTGATAAGCCTTATCTACCCACGATCCGTAGCGATGCGCGATCGGATGAGCATTATCCCAATGATCGGCCTACTAGATTAAGCCACACTCACATGTCCCCATGTTCTACACGTCATAGGAGAGTCAGTGCCATGCAGTGCCATGCAATGCCATGCAGACTTGGCCAAGACCTAGTCTCATGTGTTGGGCTTCTTAGACCAAGCCCATAGCCCATCTGATGGAGGCCACGAATATGTAGCCTAGCATATTTTGTCCAGCCCCAACCTTGGTCCACATTGGGACCCACATGTAGGCTCTTGCCTACGCTAACCGTCTCAGCTTTCATCTTGCCTCAAGGAGTGCCCAGCCACTCCAAAATCCAATGCTAAGAATTGGTGCAAGGTGCCACTAACTTCAGCATGCTAAGTGTTCAAGGGACTAACAAACCACCCCCACTTGTTGAAGCCAACATCCTCATTGGTAGGGTTGAAAGGTAGCCTTCCACCTGCTTCTCAAACTGCCATAGAGCCACATCTTTTTCCTAGCTTACCTCGCTGTCTTGGGCATTCTTCCACTTCACCAAGTACTCAAACTTCCTGTTCTTCTTACTTTGCCCAAGCGTTCGGTGGTCTAGGATTCTCTCCACTTCACGGTGGAACTCAGTTTTGGTTGTAGGCGGTCCACACCGGGCTTGTTTCCTTGAAGGCTCATTGCCTGCTTACTCATATAAGGGCTTCAAGAAGCTCATATGGAAGGTTGGATATACCTTCAATCTTTTTGGAAATTGCAACTTGTATGCAACATTGCCAACTTTCTTCTCCACTGTGAAGGGACCGTCATACTTTGGAACCAACCCACGATGCACTAACTTGCTGTTGATCTCCTTCCAAATTTGGGGAGTAAGTTTATATTCGAGCAAGTAAGGAGTATACTTTTTTTGTTCAACTTTTCGTCTTTTATTTTCTTGCAGGCAAGAAGTCTACTTTTGTTGTTGTTGTCGTCTCGCTTTTTATACTTGGTCTGGCAAGGAGTACACTTTTGTTGTTGTACTTGTCGTCTTTTATACTCTTGTGGGCAAGGAGTCTGCTTTTGCTGTTGTTGCTGTCTTGCCTTTTATGCTCGTGAAGGCAAGCTGTCTGCTTTGATGTTGTTGCTGTCTCGTTTTTTATACTCATGCAGGCGAAGAGCATACTTTTGTTGTTGTACTTTTCACCTTTTATACTCTTACGGGTAAGGAGTCTGATTTTGTTGTTGTTGCCATCTCGCCTTTTGTACTTGTGCAGGTAAGGAGTTTGGTTTTCTTGCTGCAATCGTCTTGCCATTTATACTTGTGCAGGTAAGGAGTGTACTTTTGTTGTTGCATAGTTTGCTTTTTATACTCTTCCGGGCAAGGAGTTTGCTTTTGCTGTTCTTACAGTCTCGCCTTTTATGCTCGTGTGGGCAAGGGGTTTGGTTTTGTTGTTGTTACCATCTCACCTTTTATACTCATGCAGGCAAGGTGTATGCTTTACTATTGCCATGTCGCCTTTTCACTCAAGCTCACAGCGAGTATGCTTTTCTTGTTGTTGTTATCTCGCCTTTTATACTTGTACAGGCGAGGAGCTGGTTTTGTTGTTGTTGCCATGTTGCCAATTATTCTCGTTCGAGCAAGCAGCATTCCTTGTTGCTACCGTCTTGCCTTTCATACGATTGTCGGTAAGGAGTCTAAATTTGTTGTTGTTGCTATCTAGGCTTTTAACTCGTGCGGGCTAGGAGTCTATTTTATTGTAGTCACTGTCTCTCTCCTTTTATACTTGTGCAAGCAAGTAGTATACCTTTGTTGTTGTACTTTTTACCTTTTATACTCTTGCGGGCAAAGAGTCTACTTTTGCTGGTGTTGCTGTCTCGACTTTCATGTTCGTGCAGGTAAGGAGTCTGATTTTGTTGTTGTACTTGTTGCCTTCTTTACTCTTGCTAGCAAAGAGTCTGTTTTTACTATTGTTGCCATCTCGCCATCTCGCCTTTTATTCTTGTGCGGGTTAAGAGTCTACTTTGCTTTTGTTGTCGTCTCACCTTTTGTACTCATGCAGGCATTGAGTATGTTTTTGCTGTTGTACTTATTACCTTTTATACTCTTGTGGGCAAGGAATCTACTTTTTTTGTTGCTGCTGTCTCGCCTTTTATACTCGTGCGGGCATGGATACTAGTTTTGTTGTTGTTACCCACTCACTTTTTACACTCGTTCTGGTAAGGAGTATGCTTTTGTTGTTGGTACCGTCTCGCCTTTTATTCTTATACCGTCTCGTCTTTTATACTCACGTTGGCAAGGAGTCTGGTTTTGTTGTTGTTGCTATCTCGCCTTTTATACTTATGCGGGTGAGGTGCATGCTTTGTTATTTCTGTCTCGCCTTTTATACTTGTGCGGGTGAGGTGCATGCTTTGTTGTTGCTGTATCGCCTTTTATTCTCTTGCGGGCAAGGAGTATGCTTCACTGTTGCCGTCTCCCCTTTGATACTCATGTGTGCAAGGAGTATGATTTTGTTGTTGTTGCTATCTCGCCTTTTGTACTCACATGGGCAAGGAATCTGCTTCTGTTGTAGTTGTCCTCTCGCCTTTTATACTCAGTCGGGTGAGGAGTATACTTTTGTTGTTGTACTTATCATATTTTATACTTTTGCAGGTAAAGAGTTTGCTTTTGTTGTTGTTTCCATCTTGGCTTTTATACTCTTCCAGGTTTGGTGTTTGCTTCGCTGTTGTTGTCGTCTCACCTTTTATACTCGTACGGGCAAAGAGCATACTTTTATTGTTGTACTTTTCGCCTCTTATACTCTTACAGGCAAAAAGTCTGCTTTTGTTGTTATTGCTATCTTGCCTTTTATGCCCGTGCAGGTAGGAACTTTAGATTTGTTGTTGTTATCATCTTGCCTTTTATACTTGTGCAGGCAAAGAGTGTACTTTTGTTGTTATACTTTTTGCTTTTTATACTCTTGCTGGCAGGGAGTCTGCTTTTGTTGTTGTTACTATCTCACCTTTTATACTCATGCGGGTAAGGAGTATGCTTTATTGTTGCCGTGTCGCCTTTTGTACTCATGTTAGTAGCAAGTATGCTTTTATTGTCGTTATAGTCTTGCCAGGGAGCTTGGTTTTGTTGTTGTTAATGTGCTGCTTTTTATTGTTGTGTGGGCAAGCAACATGCTTTGTTGTTGCCGTCATGCGGTTTATGCTGGTGCGGGCAAAGAGTATGCTTTGTTGTTACTATCTCATCTTTTATACACATGTGGGCAAAGAGTCTGCTTTTGTTGTTGGTGCCGTTTAGCCCTTTCACTTGTGCAGGCTAAGAGTCTGTTTTGCTGTGGTTACTGTCTCTCCTTTTCTAATCATGCGGGCAAGGAGTATACTTTAGTTATTTTACTTTTTGCCTTTTATGCTATTGCAGGCAAGGAATCTAGTTGCTGCTGCCGTCTCGACTTTTGTGCTCGTGCAAACAAAAAGTCTGGTTTTGTTGTTATACTTGTCGCCTTTTTTACTGTTGCAGGCAAAGAGTTTGATTTTACTGTTGTTGCTGTCTCGCCTTTTACACTCGTGCAGTTTATGCTATTGTTCCCACCTCACCTTTTATACTTATATGGGCATTAAGTATGCTTTTGTTGTTGGACTTTTACGTTCTATACTATTGCGGCCAACGAGTCTGCTTTAGTTGTTGTTGCTGTATCGCTTTTTATACTCGTCTTGGCAAGGATACCCGTTTTGTTGTTGTTATCGACTTCCCTTTTATACTCATGCAGGCAAAGACTAAGCTTTGCTCATGCTGTCTCACATTTTATACTCGTGCAAGTAAGGAGCATGCTTTCTTGTTGTTGCCTCGGCTTTTAAGCTCTTGGGAGCAAGGAGTATGCTTTGTTGTTGCCGTCTCGCCTTTTATACTTGTGCAAGCAAGGAGTATGCATTTGTTGTTATTGTCGTCTCGCCTTTTACACTCTCACTGCTAAGGAGTCTACTTTTGTTGCAGTTGTCATCTTGCCTTTTATAGTCGTACGGGTAAGGATCATGCGTTATTGTTGTCGTCTCGCATTTTATACTAGTGTGAGCAAGGAGTATGCAGTTGTTGTTGCCATCTCACCTTTTATACTTATTCGGGCAAGGGGACTGGTTTTTTTGTTGTTGCTGACTAGCCTTTTATATTTGTGCTGGCTAAAAGCATGCTTTGTTGTTGTCCTCTTGCATTTTACACTCGTGCGACTAAGGAGTTTGCTTTGTTAATTCTATTTTGCCGTTTATACTCAAGTGAGTAAGGTGCTTTGTTGTTGTCGTCTCGCCTTTTATACTCTTGCGAGCCAGGAGTCTACCTTTGTTGTTGTTGTCGTTTTGGCTTTTATGCTCGTGAGGGATAGGCGTCTGCGTAGCTATTGTTACCATATCCGATTCTATACTCATGCAGGCAAGGAGTACACATTTATTTTTGTGCTTTTCACTTTTTATATTCTTACAAGTAAGGAGTCTACTTTTGCTGTTGTTGCAGTATAACATTTTATACTCGTGCGGGCTAGTAGCCTGCTTTGCTGTTGTCACCATCTTACTTTTATACTCGTCCGGGCAAGGATTATACTTTTATTTTTGCACTTTTTGCTTTTTATATCCTTGCAAGCAAAGAGTATACTTTTACTGTTGTTGTCGTCTCATCTTTTATACTCGTACGGGCAAGGAGTCTAGTTTTGTTAATGTTGCCATCTCGCCTTTTATACTTGTGCGGGCAAGCAGCATGCTTTATTGTTACTATCTCGTCCTTTATACTCACGTGAGCAAGGAGTGTGCTTTGTCGTCGTCACCTCACGTTTTATACTCTTGTGGATAAGGAGTCTGCTTTTGCTATTATTTTTGTCTTGTCTTGTACACTCGTGAGGGCTAGGAGTCTGCTTTGTTATTGTTACCGTCTCGCCATTTATACTTGTACGGGTAAGGAGTATGCTTTTAATTTTGTGCCTTTCACTTTTTATATTATTGCGGGCAAGGAGTCTACTTTTGCTGTTGTTGTTGTCTCTGATTTCACACCCGTACGGGCAAAGAGTCTAGTCTTGTTATTGTTCCCGTCTTGCCTTTTATTCTCGCATGGGCAAGCACCACACTTTGTAGTTGCCATGTTGCCATTTATACTTGTGCGAGCAGGGAGTATACTTTTTTGTTGTCGTCTCGCCTTTTATACTCTTACGGGAAAGGAGTCAGCTTTCGTTGTTGTTACTGTCTCGCCTTTTATACTCGTGTGGGTTAGGTGTTTGCTTTGCGGTTGTTGCCGTCTTGCCTTTTACACTCGTTCGGGCAAGGAGTATACTTTTTGTTGTCTTACCTTTTGCATTTTATAATCTTGCCGGCAAAGAGTCTGCTTTTATTGTTGTTGTCGTCTCGCCTTTTGTACTCGTGTGGGCAGGGAGTTTGCTTTTGTTGTTGTTGTCGTTATGCCTTTTATACTCATGTGTGCAAGGAGTATACTTTTGTCACTGTACTTTTTGCTTTTTATACTCTTGCGAGCGAGGAGTCAGAATTTGTGGATGTTGCTATGTTGCCTTTTATACTCTGCATGTAAGGAGTTTGGTTTTGTTGTTGTTGTCGTCTTGCCTTTTATACTTGTGCGGGCATGCAGTATAATTTTGTTGGCGCACTTTTTTCCTTTTACACTCTTGCAGACAAGGCGTCTACTTTTGTTGTTGTTGCTGTCTTGCCTTCTACACTTGTGCAGGCAAACAGCCTGGTTTTATTCTTGTTTTCGTCTCACCTTTTATACTCATGCAGGGAAAGTGTATGCTTTGCTGTTGACGTCACACCTTTTATACTTGCACGGGCAAGGGGTATGCTTTTGTTGTTGTTGTTCTCGTTTCACTTTTTACACTCGTACGGTAAGGATTCTGGTGTTGTTATTGTTGCCGTGTTACCTTTTATACTCGTGTGGGCAGCCAACATGCTTTGTTGTTGTCGTCTTGCCTTTTCTACTCGTGCGGGCAAGGAATATGCTTCATTGTTGCTGTATCGCCTTTTGTACTCTTCTGGAAAAGGAGTCTACTTTTGTTGTTGTAGCAAGGAATCTTTCTTTCTTGTTGTTGTCGTTTAGCCTTTTAACTCACGCATGCTAGGAGCCTGCTTTGCTGTTGTCATTGTCTGGCCTTTTATTCTCGTGCAAGCAATGCATATACTTTTGTTATTGTAACTTCCACTGTTTGTACTCTTGCGGGTCAAGAGTCTACTTTTGTTGTTCTTGCCGTATCACCTTTTATCCTCGTGCGGGCAAGGTGTCTGGTTTTCTTCTTGTTGCTGTCTCATCTTTTATACTCATGCGGGCAAGGATTATGCTTTGCTACTACTGTCTCTCTTTTATACTCGTGCTGGCAAGGAGTGTGCATTTATTGCTGCTATCGTCTCGCCTTTGATACTTGTACATTCAAGGAGTCTGGATTTGTTCTTGTTGCCGTGTCACCTTTTATTCTCGTGCGGGCAAGCAACATGCTTTGTTGATGCCATCTCGTCTATTATACTCGTGTGGGCAAGGAGTTTGCCTTTGTTGTTGATGGCGTCTAGCCTTTTAACTCGTGCAGGCTAGGAGTTTGCTTTACTGTTGTTATCGTCTCACGCAAAGAGTCTACTTTTGCTGTTGTTGTCGTCTCAACTTTAATGCTCGTGCGGGCAAGTGGGCTGGTTTTCTTGTTGTTCTTGTCACATTTTAATCTCTTGAGGGAAAAGAGTGTACTTTTGCTGTTGATGTCGTTTCGTCTTTTATCCTCGCGTGGATATGGAGTTTGTTTTTCTTGTTATTGTCATCTTGCCTCTCATACTCATGCGGTGAAGTATTATGATTTGTTGTTGTTGTCTCTCTTTTATACTCGTGCTAGTAAGGAGTGTACTTTTATTGTTGCTATCGTCTAGCCTTTTATACTCGTACGATCTAGGAGTCTGGTTTTGTTCTTGTTGCCGTGTCACTTTTTATTCTCGTTTGGCCAAGCAGCATGCTTTGTTGATGCCGTCTCGCCCTTTATACTTGTGTGGGCAAGGAGTCTACCTTTGTTGTTGCTGGCGTCTTTCCTTTTAACTCGTGTAGGCTAGGAGTCTGCTTTGCTGTTGTTATCATCTCACCTTTTATATTTGTGTTGGCAAGGAGTATGCTTTTCTTGTTGTACTTTTTGGCTTTTATACTCTTGAGGGCAAAGAGTCTACTTTTGTTGTTGTTGTAGTCTCGCCTTCAATGCTCCTGCAGGCAAGTGTGCTGGTTTTGCTGTTGTTCTTGTCGCTGTTTTTACTCTTGCAGGAAAAGAGTCTACTTTTTCTGTTGTTGTCGTCTCGCCTTTTATCCTCTTGTGGATAGGGAGTTTGGTTTTGTTGTTGTTGGCGTCTTGCCTCTCGTACTTGTGCGGGGAAGTATTATGATTTACTGTTGCTGTCTCTCTTTTATACTCGTGCTAGTAGAGAGTGTACTTTTATTGTTGTTGTCGTCTCACCTTTTATACTCGTACGGTCGAAAAGTTTGGTTTTGTGTGGGCAAGGAGTTTGCCTTTGTTGTTGTTGGCGTCTAGCCTTTTATGTCGTCCAGGCTAGGAGTCTGCTTTGCTGTTGTTATTGTCTTGCCTTTTATATTCGTGCGGGCAAGGAGTATGCTTTTGTTGTTGTACTTTTCACCTTTTATACTCTTGAGGGCAAAGAGTCTACTTTTGCTGTTGTTGCCCTCTCACTTTTAATGCTCATGCAGGCCAGTGGGCTGGCTTTGTTGTTGTACTTGTTGCCTTTTTTTCGTTTGCTGGCAAAGAGTTTGCTTTTGCTGTTGTTGTTGTCTTGCGTTTTATCCTCGTGTGGATAGGGATTTTGGTTTTGTTGTTGTTGTCATCTTGCCTCTTCTACTCGTGTTGGGAAGGAGTATATTTTTATTGCCATACTTTTCATCTTTTGTACTCTTACTAACAAGGAATCTGCACTTGTAGATGTTGTTGTCTTGCCTTTATACTCATGTAGGCAAGGAGACAGGTTTTGTTGTTGTTACCGTACTCCCTTTTATACTTGTGCGGGCTAGGGGTATAATTTTGTTGTTGTACTTTTGACTTTTACGCTCTTGCGTACAAGGAGTCTACTTTTGATGTTGTTGTTGTCTTACCTTTTACACTTATGCGGGCAAGGAGTCTGGTTTTGTTGCTGTTACCTTCTTGTCGTTTATAGTCATGCGGGCAAGGAGTATGCTTTGTTGTTGACGTTTCGCCTTTTATACTAGTGTAGATAGGGAGGCTTTTGTTGTTGTCGTCGTCTCACCTTTAATACCCATACGGGTAAGGAGTCTGGTTTTGTTGTTGTTGATGTGTTGCCTTTTGTACTCGTGCAGGCAAGCAGCAAGCTTTGTTGTTGTAGTCTCGCCTTTTATACTTGTACGAGCAAGGAGTGTGTTTTGTTGTTGTCGTATCATCTTTTATACTCTTGCAGAAAAGGAGTTTGCTTTCATTGGTGTTGCCGACTAACCTTTTATCCTTAGTTGGGCAAGGAGTATACCTTTATTGTTACATTTGACGTCTTTTATAGTCTTACAGGAAACGAGTCAACTTTTATTGCTGTTGCTGTCTAGCCTTTTAACTCGTGCAGGCTAGGAGTCTCCTTTGCTATTGTTACCATCTTTCCTTTTATACTCGTGTGGGCAAGAAGTATATTTTTTGTTGTACTTATCACCTTTTAAACTTTTTCGGGCAAGGAGTCTACTTTTATTGTTGTTGCCGTCTCGCCTTTGACACTCGCGGGGGTAAGGAGTTTGGTTTTGTTGTTGTTGTCCTCTCGCCTTTTATAGTTGTGTGGGCAAGGAGTCTGGTTTTCTCGCTGTTGCTGGCTCACCTTTTATGCTTGTGCGAGCAAGGAGCATACTCTGTTGTTATCGTCTCACCTTTTTATGCTCATGTGAGCGAGGAGTATGCTTTTTTGTTGCCGTCTTACCTTTCATACTCGTGTAGGTAAGGAGTATGCTTCTGTTGTTACACTTTTCGCCTTTAAACTCTTGCGGAAATGCAGTCTGCATTTGTTGTTGTTGCTATCTCGCTTTTTATACTTGTGCGGGGAAGGAGTTTGGTTTTGCTGTTGTTGCCGTATCGCCTTTCATACTCGTACGGGCAAGGAGTCTGGTTTTGTTGTTGTTATCATGTCACCTTTTACACTCGTGCAGGCAAGCTGAATGCTTTGTTGTTGCTGTTTTCCCTTTTATACACTTGTAGGCAAGGAATCTACTTTTGTTGTTGTTTTCATCTAGCTTTTTCACTCGTGCGGTCTAGGAGTGTACCTTGCTATTGTTACTGTCTGGCCTTTTAGTCTCACGTGGCCAAGGTGTATACTTTTGTTATTGTATTTTTTGCCATTTGTACTCTTGTCGACAAGGGGTCAACTTTTGTTGTTGCTGTCTCACCTTTTATGCTCGTGTGGGCAAGGTGTTTGGTTTTCTTGTTCTAGCTGTCTGGTCTTTTATGCTCATGTGGGCAAGGAGTATGCTTTACTGTTGCCGTCTCCCCTTTTATACTCTTGCAGGCAGGGAGTATCCTTTTGTTGTTATTGTCGTGTCACCTTTCATACTCGTACGGGCAAGGAGTCTGGTTTTGTTGTTGTTGCCTTGTCGCCTTTTAGACTCATGAGGGCAAGCAGTGTTCCTTGTTGTTGTCGTCACGCCTTTTATACTTTTGCAGGCAAAGAATTTGCTTTTGTTGTTGTTGTCGTCTAACCTTTTAACTTGTGTTGGTGGGGAGTTTGCTTTGTTGTTGTTACCGTCAGGTCTTTTATTCTCACGCTGGCAAGGTGTATACTTTTGTTATTGTGCTTTCTGTCGTTTGTACTCTTGCGGGCAAAGAGTCGACTTTTACTGTGATTGTCGTCTCACCTTTTATGATTTCATAGGCAAGGTGTCTAGTTTTTTTATTTTTGTAGTCTCGTCTTTTATACTCATACGGGCTAGGATTATGCTTTGCTGTTGCTGTCTCGTCTTTTACACTGATGCCGAAAAGGATTATGCTTTGTTGTTGTTGTCTCTCCTTTTATACTTGTGCTAGCAGGGAGTATGCTCTTATTGTTGCTACCGTGTTGCCTTTTATACTCACATGGCCTAGGAGTCTGGTTTTGCTATTGTTGCCGTGTTGCCTTTTTTTCTCGAGCAGGCAATCAGCATGCTTTGTTGATGCCATCTCGCCTTCTATACTTGTGTGGGTAAAGAGTCCACTTTTGTTGTTGCTGGCGTCTAGCCTTTTAACTCAAGCCAACTAGGAGTCTGCTTTGCTGTTATTCCCGTCTCGCTTTTTTTATTTATATGGGGAAGGATTATACTTTTGTTGTTGTAATTTTTGCCTTTTATACTCTTGTAGGCAAAGAGTCTATTTCTACTGTTGTTGCCATCTCACCTTTTATGCTCGTGCAGGCAAGTGGGTTGGTTTTGCTGTTGCACTTGCCGCCTTTTTTACTCTTGCAGGCAAAGAGTCTACTTTTGCTGTTACTGTTGTCTCGCATTTCATACTTGTCCAGGTTAAGAGTCTACTTTGTTGTTGTTGTCATCTTGCCATTTATACTTGTGCTGGCATGGAGTACAGTTTTGTTGCTTTATTTTTTGCCATTTATACTCTTGCGGGCAAGGAGTCTACATTTGTTGTTGTTGCCATCTCGCATTTTATGCTCATGCAGGCAAGGATTCAAGTTTTGCCATTGTTGCTGACTTGACCTTTATACTTATACAGGTAAGGAGTATGATTTGTTGTTACCGTCTCGCCTTCTATACTCTTGTGGGAATGGAGTATACTTTTGTTGTTGTTGTCATCTCGCCTTTTGCACTCATGAGGGCAAGGAGCTAGTTTTGTTGTTGCGCCAACTCGCCTTTCATGCTCGTGTAGGCAAAGAGAATGCTTTGTTGTTGCCGCCATGCTTTTTATGCTCGTGCGAGCAATGAGTATGTTTTGTTGTTGCCATTTCGCCTTTTATGGTTGTGTAGGCAAGGAGTATACTTTTGTCGTTGTACTTTTTTGTTGTCTTACCTTTTACACTTGTGCGAGCAAAGAGTCTGCTTTTGTTGTTGTTATCGCCTCGCCTTTTATACTCATACAGGCAAGGAGTATGCTTTGCTGTTGGCGTCATGCCTTTTATACTCATGCGGGTAGGGAGTACACTTTTGTTGTTGTTGCCATATCACCTTTTATACTTGTATGGGTAAAGAGTCTAGTTTTGTTGTTGTTGTCATGTCGCCTTTTATACTCGTGCAGGCAAGGAGCATGCTTTGCCGTTGCCGTTGCCGTCTCACCTTTTATACCCGTGTGAGCAAAGAGTATGCTTTGTTGTTGTCGTCTCACCCTTTATACTCATGCAAGTAAGGAGTATACTTTTGTTACTGTACTTTTTGCCTTTAAACTTTGCAAACAAGCAGTGTACTTTTGTTGTTGTTTTTGTCTAGCCTTTTATACTTGTGCCGACAATAAGTCTGGTTTTGTTGTTGTTGCTGTTTTGCCTTTTACACTCATGCAGGTAAGGAGTATGCTTTGTTGTTGTCGTCTCGCCTTTTATACTCGTGCGAGAAGGGAGTATGATTTTGTTGTTATTGTCGTCTCGCCTTTTATACTTGTACGGGCAAGGAGTCTGGATTTGTTGGTGTTCCCATGTCGTCCTTTACACTCGTGCGGGCAAGCAGTATGCTTTGTTGTTGCTATCTCTGCTTTTATAGTCTTGCTGGCAAGGAATCTGCTTTTGCTGTCGTTGACGTCTAGCCTTTGAACTCATGCACGCTAGGAGCCTACTTCGCTGTTGTTACTGTCTCACCTTTTATTCCCGTCCGGGCAAGGTGTATACTTCTACTTTTATACTTTTTGCCATTTATACTCTTGAGGGCAAGAAGTCTACTTTTGCTGTCATTTCTGTCTCACCTTTTATGCTATCGCGGGCAAGGTGTTGGGTTTTGTTGTTGCTTCCCTCTTATCTTTCATACTCATGGGAGCAACGGGCATGCTTTGTTGTTGTTGTCTCACCTTTCATACTCATGCTGGCAGGAAGTATGTTGTTGCTGCCATCTCGTCTTTTATAATCGTACAGCCAAGGATTTAGGTTTTGTTGTTATTGCCCTGTCACTTTTTATTCTCGTGCAGGCGAGCAGCACTCCTTGTTGTTACCGTGTCGCCTTTTATACTCGTGTGGGGAAGGAGTTTGCTTTTCTTTTGCTAGCGTCTAGCCTTCTAACTAGTGCAGGTAAAGGAGTCTGCTTTTTTGTTGTTATCGCGTCGCCTTTTCTACTCATGCAGGTAATGAGTATACTTTTGTTAAAGTGCTTTTCGCCTCTTATACTCTTGCGGGCAAAGAGTCTACTTTTACTGTTGTTGTCGTCTGACCTTTTACGCTCGTGTGGGGAAATAGACTGGTTTTCTTATTGTACTCGTCGCGCTTTTTGCTCTTACAAGCAAAGAGTTTACTTTTGTTGTTGTTACTGTCTCATCTTTTATATTCATGCGGATTAGGAGTCTACTTTGCTGTTGTTGTCGTCGCGCCTTTTATACTCATGCTGGCAAGGAGCATACTTCTATTGTTCTACTTTTCGCCACTTATACTCTTGCGGGGAAGGAGTCTGCTTTTGTTGTTAATGTTGTCTCTCCTTTTATACTCGCGTCGGCAATAATTCTAGTTTGGTTCTTGTTACCAACTCACCATTTATACTCGTGCGGACAAGGAGCATACTTTGCTATTGTCGTCTTGCCTTTTATGCTTGTATGAACAAGGAGTATGCTTTTGTTGTTGTTGTCATCTCGCCTTTTATACTCGTGCAGGCAAGTAGTCTGCTTTTGTTGTTGTTGCTGGCTCGTTTTCATACTCGTGCAAGCAAGGAACATGATTTATTGTTGCCATGGCGCCTTTTATGCTTGCACGAGCAAGGAATACACTTTATTGTCGCCGCCTCGCTCTTTATACTTGTGCAGGTAAAGAGTATGCTTTTGTTGTTGTTGTCGTCTCGCCTTTTATACTCGTGTGGGCAAGGAGTCTGGTTTTGTTGAAGTTATCGTCTCACCTCTTATACTCATGCAGGCAAGAAGTATGCTTTTACTGTTCGTGTCGTCTCGCCTTTTACCCTTGTGCAGGCAAGTAGTCTAGCTTTGTCGTTGTCATTTTCTCGACTTTCATGCTGATGCGGGCAAGGAGAATGCTTTTGTTGTTGTTAGCAATTTGCCTTTTATACTCGTTCGGGCAAGGAGTCTGTTTTTTGTTATAGTTGTCATCTCGCCTTTTATACTGGTGTGGCCAAGGGGTATGCTTTGCTGTTGCCATCTTGCCTTTTGTACTCATACGAGCAAGAAGTATGCTTTTGTTATTACAGCGGTCTTTCCTTTTGTACTCGTTCAGACAAGGGGTCTGGTTTTGTCGTGCAGGCAAAGAGCATGCTTTTTTGTTATCTTCTTGCCTTTCACACATGTACGAGCATGGAATATTCTTTGTTGTTGCCTTCTCGCCTTTTATACTCACGCAGGTGAGGAGTATGCTTTTGCTGTTATAATCGTCGCCTTTTATACTCTTGTGGGCAACTATCCTGCTTTTGTTAATGTTACTGTCTCGCCTTTTACACTCTTGCGAGTAAAGAGTCTGATTTTGTTGTTGTTACCATCTCCTGTTTTATACTCGTACGTGCTAGGAGTCTGCTCTACTTTTATTACCATCTTGCCTTCTATACTCGTGCAGTTGTACTTTTTGCCTTTTGTATTCTTGCAGACAAGGAGTCTACGTTTGCTAATGTTACTATCTTGGCTTTTATACTCGTGTAAGCAAGGAGTCTGGTTTCGTTGTTGTTGCCATCTCGCCTTTTATCCTCATGTGGACTAGGAGTATGCTTTGACGTTGTTGTCGTCTCGTCTTTTATACTCGTGCGTACAAAGAATCTACTTTACTGTTCTTATCCTCTTGCCTTTTATACTCGTGTCGGCAAGGCATATGCTTTTATCGTTGTACTTTTCGCTTTTTATAATCTTTCGAGCAAGGAGTCTGATTTTGTTGTTGTTAACATCCCACCTTTTATTTTCATGTGGGCTAGGAGTCAGGGTTGCTGTTGTTGCCTTCTTGCCTTTGATAATTTTTTGGGCAAAGAATATACTTTTGTTGTTGTACTTTTTGCCTTTCATATTCTTGCAGGCAAGGAGTCTGCTTTTGTTGTTGTTGCTGTCTTGCTTTTTATCCTCGTTCAAGTAAGGAGTTTATTTTTGTAGTTGTTGCCGTCTTGCAATTCATACTCGTGCAGGAAGGGAGTATACTTTTGTTGTTCTACCTTTTTCCTTTTGTGGTCTTACAGGCAAGGAGTCGACTTTTGATGTTGTTGCCTTTTATGCTCATGCAGGCAAGCAACATGATTTGTTGTTATTATCTCGCCTTTTATAGTTTTGAGGGTAAGGAGCCTGCTCTTGTTGTTATTACCATCTCACCTTTTATAGTCGTGCGGCCTAGGCATCTACTTTGCTGTTGTTACTGTCTCGCCTTTTATACTTGTGTGGGCAAATAATCTGGTTTTGTTATTGTTGCTGTCTCCCCTTTTATAATCATGTAGGCGAGGAGTCTACTTTGTTGTTGTTGCCACCTCACTTTTTGTAATCGTGCGGGGAAGGAGTATGCTTTTGTTGTTGTTGTTGTCTTCCCATTTATGCTCGTACGAGCAAGGAGTTTGGTTTTGGTGTAGTCATAGTCTTGCATTTTATTTTTGTACCTTTTCCCCTTTGTATTCTTACAGGCAAAAAGTCTACTTTTGCTGTTGTTACCGTCTCAACTTTTTTACTCGTTTGGGCAAAGAGTTTGGTTTTGTTGTTGTTACTGTCTCCCGTTTTATTCTCTTGCGAGCTAGGAGTATGCTCTTGCAAGCGAGCGAGGACTGTACTTTTGTTGTTGTACTTGTCGTCTTTATACTCTTACGGGCAAGGAGTCTGCTTTTGTTGTTGATGTCGTCTTGCCTTTAACACTTTTGAGGGCAAAGCATACACTTTTTTTTTTGCACTTTTCTCCCTTTACATTACTCTGGACCAGTCTACGTTCAATGCTGTTATCGTCTCACCTTTTATACTCATGTGAGCAAGGAGTCTGGTTTTATTGTTGTTGTAGTTTTACCTTTTATACTAGGGCAGGTAAAGAGTATACTTTTGTAGTCGTACTTGTCGCATTATATACTCTTGTAGGCAGGGGGTTTGCTTTTGTTGTTGTTGCCGTATCGCCTTTTATACTCCTGCGGGGTAAGAGTATGCTTTGGTGACGTTATCGTCTCGCCTTTTATGCTCGTGCAAGCAAGGAGTATGCTTTTGTTGTTGTACAGTCTGCCTTTTATGCTCTTACGGGAAAGGAGTCTGCTTTAGTTGTTGTTGCTACCTTGCCTTTTTCACTTGCGCCGACAAGGAGTCTGGTTTTGTTGTTGTTGTTGTCTCGCCTTTTATAATCGTTCAGGTAAGGAGTATACCTTACTGTTGCTGTTGCAATCTTGCCTTTTATACTCATGCAGCCAAGTAATATGCTCTTGTTTTTATTATCGTCTCGCCATTTATACACGTACAAGCAAGCACTCTGGTTTGGTTGTTGTTGCCGTCTTACCTTTTATATTCGTACGTGTGAGTGGCAGGCTTTGTTGTTGCCGTCTGGCCTTTTATATTCGCGTGGGAAAATAGTATGCCTTCCTGTTGTCTCTCGCCTTTTGTTGTTGTTGTTGTCTCACCTTTTACACTTGTGCAGGCTATAAGTTTACTTTGCTGTTGTTACCGCCTTGCCATTTGTACTCGTGTAGGCATGGAGCATACTTTTGTTATTGTAGTTTTTGCCTTTTATGCTCCTGTGGGCAGGGAGTCCACCCTTGTTCTTGTTACTGTCTTACCTTTTGTACTCTTGCAAGCTAGAAGTCTGCTTTGTTGTTGTTGTCATCCCTCCTTGTATACTCATGCGGGCAAGGGGTATACTATTGTGGTTGCATTTTTCACATTTTATACTCTTGCGGGTAAGGAGTTTGGTTTTTCTATTGTTGCTGTCTTGCCTTTTATACTTGTGCAGGTAAGGAGTGTACTTTTGTTGTTGCATAGTTTGCTTTTTACACTCTTCCTGGCAAGGAGTTTGCTTTTGCTGTTCTTACAGTCTCGCCTTTTATGCTCGTGTGGGCAAGGGGTCTGGTTTTGTTGTTGTTACCATCTCACCTTTTATACTCATGCAGGCAAGGTGTATGCTTTACTATTGCCATGTCGCCTTTTCTACTCAAGCTCGCTGCGAGTATGCTTTTCTTGTTGTTGTTATCTCGCCTTTTATACTCGTACGGGCGAGGAGCTGGTTTTGTTATTGTTGCCATGTTGCCAATTATTCTCGTTCGAGCAAGCAGCATTCTTTGTTGCTATCGTCTTGCCTTTCATACGATTGTCGGTAAGGAGTCGAAGTTTGTTGTTGTTGCTATCTAGGCTTTTAACTCGTGCGGGCTAGGAGTCTATTTTATTGTAGTCACTGTCTCTCTCCTTTTATACTTGTGCAAGCAAGTAGTATACCTTTTTTGTTGTACTTTTTGCCTTTTATACTCTTGCGGGCAAGGAGTCTACTTTTGCTGGTGTTGCTGTCTCGACTTTCATGTTCGTGCAGGTAAGGAGTCTGATTTTATTGTTGTACTTGTTGCCTTCTTTACTCTTGCTAGCAAAGAGTCTATTTTTACTATTGTTGCCATCTCGCCATCTCGCCTTTTATTCTTGTGCGGGTTAAGAGTCTGCTTTGTTTTTGTTGTCGTCTCACGTTTTGTACTCATGCAGGCATTGAGTATGCTTTTGTTGTTGGACTTATTACCTTTTATACTCTTGTGGGCAAGGAATCTGCTTTTTTTGTTGCTGCTGTCTCGCCTTTTATACTCGTGCGGGCATGGATACTAGTTTTGTTGTTGTTACCGACTCGCTTTTTACACTCGTGTTGGTAGGAGTATGCTTTTGTTGTTGGTACCGTCTCGCCTTTTATTCTTATACCGTCTCGTCTTTTATACTCACGTGGGCAAGGAGTCTAGTTTTGTTGTTGTTGCTGTCTCGCCTTTTATACTTGTGCAGGTGAGGTGCATGCTTTGTTGTTGTTGTCTCGCATTTTATACTTGTGCGGGTGAGGTGCATGCTTTGTTGTTGCTGTATCGCCTTTTATTCTCTTGCGGGCAAGGAGTATGCTTCACTATTGCCGTCTCCCCTTTTATACTCATGTGTGCAAGGAGTATGATTTTGTTGTTGTTGCCACCTCGCCTTTTGTACTCGCATGGGCAAGGAATCTGCTTTTGTTGTAGTTGTCCTCTCGCCTTTTATACTCAATCAGGTGAGGAGTATACTTTTGTTGTTGTACTTATCATCTTTTATACTTTTGCAGGCAAAAAGTTTGCATTTGTTGTTACCATCTTGGCTTTTATACTCTTGCAGGTTTGGTGTTTGCTTCGCTGTTATTGCCGTCTCACCTTTTATACTCGTACGGCCAAAGAGCATACTTTTATTGTTGTACTTTTCGCCTCTTATACTCTTACAGGAAAAAAGTCTGCTTTTGTTGTTATTGCTATCTCGCCTTTTATGCCCGTGCAGGTAGGAACTTTAGATTTGTTGTTGTTATCATCTTGCCTTTTATACTTGTGCAGGCAAAGAATGTACTTTTGTTGTTATACTTCTTGCTTTTTATACTCTTGCTGGCAAGGAGTCTGCTTTTGTTGTTGTTGCTATCTCACCTTTTATACTCATGCGGGTCAGGAGTATGCGTTACTGTTGTCATGTCGCCTTTTATACTTATGTTGGCAGCAAGTATGCTTTTATTGTTGTTATAGTCTCGCCTTTTATAATCGTACGGGCAGGGAGCTTGGTTTTGTTGTTGTTAATGTGCTGCTTTTTATTCTTGTGTGGGCAAGCAACATGCTTTGTTGTTGCCGTCATGTCGTTTATGCTGGTGCGAGCAAAGAGTATGCTTTGTTGTTACTATCTCATCTTTTATACTCATGTGGGCAAAGAGTCTGCTTTTGTTGTTGGTGCCGTTTAGCCCTTTCACTTGTGCAAGCTAAGAGTCTGTTTTGCTGTGGTTACTGTCTCTCCTTTTCTAATCATGCGGGCAAGGAGTACACTTTAGTTATTTTACTTTTTGCCTTTTATACTCTTGCAGGCAAGGAATCTAGTTGCTGCTGCCGTCTCGACTTTTATGCTCGTGCAAACAAAGAGTCTGGTTTTGTTGTTATACTTGTCGCCTTTTTTACTCTTGCGGGCAAAGAGTTTGATTTTACTGTTGTTGTTGTCTCGCCTTTTACACTCGTGCAGTTTATGCTATTGTTCCCACCTCACCTTTTATACTTATATGGGCATTAAGTATGCATTTGTTGTTGGACTTTTACCTTCTATACTATTGCGGCCAACGAGTCTGCTTTAGTTGTTGTTGCTGTATCGCTTTTTATACTTGTGTTGGCAAGGATACCAGTTTTGTTGTTGTTATCGACTTGCCTTTTATACTCATGCGGGCAAAGACTAAGCTTTGCTCATGCTGTCTCACCTTTTATACTCGTGCAAGTAAGGAGCATACTTTCTTGTTGTTGCCTCGGCTTTTATGCTCCTGCGAGCAAGGAGTATGCATTGTTGTTGCCGTCTCGCCTTTTATACTTGTGCAAGCAAGGAGTATGCATTTGTTGTTATTGTCGTCTCGCCTTTTACACTCTCACTGCTAAGGAGTCTACTTTTGTTGCAGTTGTCATCTTGCCTTTTACAGTCGTACGGGTAAGGATCATGCTTTATTGTTGTCGTCTCACATTTTATACTAGTGCGAGCAAGGAGTATGCAGTTGTTGTTGCCATCTCACCTTTTATACTTATGCGGGCAAGGGGACTGGTTTTGTTGTTGTTGCTGACTCGCCTTTTATATTTGTGCTGGCTAAAAGCATGCTTTGTTGTTGTCCTCTTGCATTTTACACTCGTGCGACTAAGGAGTTTGCTTTGTTAATTCCATTTTGCTGTTTATACTCAAGTGGGTAAGGTGCTTTGTTGTTGTTGTCTCGCCTTTTATACTCTTGCGAGCCAGGAGTCTAGCTTTGTTGTTGTTGTCGTTTTGGCTTTTATGCTCGTGAGGGATAGGCGTCTGCGTAGTTATTGTTACCATATCCGATTCTATACTCATGCAGGCAAGGAGTACACATTTATTTTTGTGCTTTTCACTTTTTATATTCTTACACGTAAGGAGTCTACTTTTGCTGTTGTTACAGTATAACATTTTATACTCGTGCGGGCTAGTAGCCTGCTATGCAGTTGTCACCATCTTGCTTTTATACTCATCCGGGCAAGGATTATACTTTTATTTTTGCACTTTCTGCTTTTTATATCCTTGCAAGCAAAGAGTATACTTTTACTGTTGTTGTCGTCTCATCTTTTATACACGTACGGGCAAGGAGTCTAGTTTTGTTAATGTTGTCATCTTGCCTTTTATACTCGTGCGGGCAAGCAGCATGCTTTATTGTTACTGTCTCGTCCTTTATACTCATGCGAGCAAGGAGTGTGCTTTGTTGTCGTCGCCTCACGTTTTATACTCTTGTGGATAAGGAATCTGCTTTTGCTATTATTTTCGTCTTGTCTTTTACACTCGTGAGGGCTAGGAGTTTGCTTTGTTATTGCTACCGTCTCGCCATTTATACTTGTACGGATAAGGAGTATGCTTTTAATTTTGTGCTTTTCACTTTTTATATTATTGCGGGCAAGGAGTCTACTTTTGCTGTTGTTGTTGTTTCAGATTTCACACCCGTACGGGCAAAGAGTCTAGTCTTGTTATTGTTCCCGTCTTGCCTTTTATTCTCGCATGGGCAAGCACCACACTTTGTAGTTGCCATGTCGCCATTTATACTTGTGCGAGCGGGGAGTATACTTTGCTGTTGTCGTCTCGCCTTTTATACTCTTACAGGAAAGGAGTCAGCTTTCGTTGTTGTTACTGTCTCGCCGTTTATACTCGTGTGGGTTAGGTGTTTGCTTTGCGGTTGTTGCTGTCTTGCCTTTTACACTCGCCCGGGCAAGGAGTATACTTTTTGTTGTCTTACCTTTCGCATTTTATAATCTTGCCGGCAAGGAGTCTGTTTTTCTGGTTGTTGTGGATGTTGCTATGTTGCCTTTAATACTCTGCAAGTAAGGAGTCTGGTTTTGTTGTTGTTGTCGTCTCGCCTTTTATACTTATGCGGGCATGCAGTCTAATTTTGTTGGCGCACTTTTTTCCTTTTACACTCTTGCAGACAAGGCGTCTACTTTTGTTGTTGTTACTGTCTTGCCTTCTACACTTGTGCAGGCAAACAGCCTGGTTTTATTCTTGTTTCTGTCTCACCTTTTATACTCATGTAGGGAAAGTGTATGCTTTGCTGTTGACGTCACACCTTTTATACTCGCACGGGCAAGCGGTATGCTTTTGTTGTTGTTGTTCTCGTTTCACTTTTTACACCCGTACGGTAAGGAGTCTGGTGTTGTTGTTCTTGCCGTGTTACCTTTTATACTCGTGTGGGCAGCCAACATGCTTTGTTGTTGCCGTCTTGCCTTTTCTACTCGTGCAGGCAAGGAATATGCTTCATTGTTGCTGTATCGCCTTTTGTACTCTTCTGGAAAAGGAGTCTACTTTTGTTGCTGTAGCTACCTAGCCTTTTATACTCGGTCAAGCAAGGAAAATTTTGCTATTGTACTTGTCATCTTTTATGCTCTTGCAGGAAAGGAGTCTCTTTATGTTATTGTTGCTGTCTAGCCTTTAAATTTGTGTAGGCTCCGAGTTTGCTTTGCTGTTGTTACCCCCTCGTTTTTATACTGTGCGGGCATGGAGTATACTTTTGTTGCGGCACTTTTTACCTTTTATGCTCTTGCGGCCAAGGAGTCTGCTTTTTTTTTTTGTTGTCGTTGTCGTCTTGCCTTTTATACTCATGCAGGTAGAGAGTCTAGTTTAGTTGTTGTTGTTGTTGTCTCACCTTTTAAACTCGTGTGGGTAGGGAGTATGGTTTTGTTGTTGCTGCTGGCTCGCATTTTATGCCCCTAGGGGCAAGGAGCATGCTTTATTGTCACTATCCTGCTTTTTATGCTTGTGCGAGAAAGGAGTATGAGTTATTGTTGTCGTTTCACCTTTCATACTCGTGCAAGCAAGGAGAATACATTTGATGTTGTACTTTTCACCTTTAACTCTTCCAAACAAGTAGTTTGCTTTTGTTGTTGTTGGTGTCTTGCTTTCTATACTTGTGCGGGCAAGGAGTCTAGTTTTGCTGCTGTTGCTGTGTCGCCTTTTATACTCATGCGGGCAAGGAGTATGCTTTGCCGTTGACATCTCGCCTTTTATACTCGTGCAGGCAGGGAGTATGCTTTTGTTGTTATTGTCATCTCACCTTTCACACTCGTATGGTCAAGGAGTCTGGTTTTGTTGTTGTTGCCTTGTCGCCTTTTACACTCATGCGAGCAAGTAGTATGCTTTATTTTTGTCGCCTTACCTTTTATACTCTTGCAAGCAAGGAATCTGTCTTTCTTGTTGTTGTCGTTTAGCCTTTTAACTTGCGCATGCTAGGAGCCTGCTTTGCTGTTGTCATTGTCTGGCCTTTTATTCTCGTGCAAGCAATGCATATACTTTTGTTATTGTACTTTCCACTGTTTGTACTCTTGCGGGTCAAGAGTCTACATTTGTTGTTATTGCCGCATCACCTTTTATCCTCGTGCGGGCAAGGTGTCTGGTTTTCTGGTTGTTGCTGTCTCATCTTTAATACTCATGAGGGCAAGGATTATGCTTTGCTACTACTGTCTCTCTTTTATACTCGTGCTGGCAGGGAGTGTGCATTTATTGTTGCTATCGTCTCGCCTTTGATACTTGTACAGTCAAGGAGTCTGGATTTGTTCTTGTTGCCGTGTCACCTTTTATTCTCGTTCGGGAAAGCAACATGCTTTGTTGATGCCATCTTGTCTATTATACTCACGTGGGCAAGGAGTTTACCTTTGTTGTTGATGGCGTCTAGCCTTTTAACTCGTGCTGGCTAGGAGTCTGCTTTGCTGTTGTTATCGTCTCACGCAAAGAGTCTACTTTTGCTGTTGTTGCCGTCTCAACTTTAATGCTCGTGCGGGCAAGTGGGCTGGTTTTCTTGTTGTTCTTGTCACTTTTTTAACTCTTGCGGGAAAAGAGTCTACTTTTGCTGTTGATGTCGTTCCGTCTTTTATCCTCGCGTGGATATGGAGTTTGGTTTTGCTGTTGTTGTCATCTTGCCTCTCATACTCATGCGGTGAAGTATTATGATTTGCTGTTGCTGTCTCCTTTTTATACTCGTGCTAGTAAGGAGTGTACTTTTATTGTTGCTATCGTCTAGCTTTTTATACTCGTACGATCTAGGAGTCTGGTTTTGTTCTTGTTGCCGTGTCACCTTTTATTCTCGTTTGGCCAAGCAGCATGCTTTGTTGATGCCATCCCGCCGTTTATAATTGTGTGGGCAAGGTGTCTACCTTTGTTGTTGCTGGCGTCTTTCCTTTTAACTCGTGTAGGCTAGGAGTCTACTTTGCTGTTGTTATCATCTCGCCTTTTATATTTGTGTTCACAAGGAGTATGCTTTTCTTGTTGTACTTTTTGGCTTTTATACTCTTGAGGGCAAAGAGTCTACTTTTGTTGTTGTTGTAGTCTCGCCTTTAATGCTCGTGTAGGCAAGTGTGTTGGTTTTGTTGTTGTTCTTGTCACTGTTTTTACTCTTGCAGGAAAAGAGTCTACTTTTTCTGTTGTTGTCGTCTCGCCTTTTATCCTCCTGTGGATAGGGAGTTTGGTTTTGTTGTTGTTGGCGTCTTGCCTCTCGTACTTGTGCGGGGAAGTATTATGATATACTGTTGCTGTCTCTCTTTTATACTCGTGCTAGTAGAGAGTGTACTTTTATTGTTGCTCTCGTCTCACCTTTTATACTCGTACGGTCGAGAAGTTTGGTTTTGTTGTTGTTGCCATGTCACCTTTTATTCTTGTTTGGGCAAGGAGCATGCTTTGTTGATGCCATCTCGCCTTTTACACTTGTGTGGGCAAGGAGTTTGCCTTTGTTGTTATTGGCGTCTAGCCTTTTATGCCGTCCAGGCTAGGAGTCTGCTTTGCTGTTGTTATTGTCTTGCCTTTTATATTCGTGCAGGCAAGGAGTATGCTTTTGTTGTTGTACTTTTCACCTTTTATACTCTTGAGGGCAAAGAGTCTACTTTTGCTGTTGTTGCCCTCTCACTTTTAATGCTCATGCAGGCCAGTGGGCTGGCTTTGTTGTTGTACTTGTTGCCTTTTTTACGTTTGCTGGCAAAGAGTTTGCTTTTGCTCTTGTTGTTGTCTCCCCTTTTATCCTCGTGTGGATAGGGATTTTGGTTTTGTTGTTGTTGTCATCTTGCCTCTTCTACTCGTGTTGGGAAGGAGTATATTTTTATTGCCATACTTTTCGTCTTTTGTAGTCTTACTGACAAGGAATCTGCACTTGTAGATGTTATTGTCTTGCCTTTATACTCATGTAGGCATGGAGACAGGTTTTGTTGTTGTTGCCGTGCTCCCTTTTATACTTGTGTGGGCTAGGGGTATAATTTTGTTGTTGTACTTTTGACTTTTACTGTCTTGCGAGTAAAGTGTCCGATTTTGTTGTTGTTACCATCTCCTATTTTATACTCGTACGTGCTAGGAGTCTGCTCTACTTTTATTACCATCTTGCCTTTTATACTCGTGCGGTTGTACTTTTTGCCTTTTGTATTCTTGCAAGTAAGGAGTCTACGTTTGCTAATGTTACTATCTTGGCTTTTATACTCGTGCGAGCAAGGAGTCTGGTTTCGTTGTTGTTGCCATCTCGCCTTTTATCCTCATGTGGACTAGGAGTCTGCTTTGACGTTGTTGTCGTCTCGTCTTTTATACTAGTACGTACAAGGAATCTACTTTACTGTCCTTATCGTCTTGCCTTTCATACTCGTGTCAGCAAGGCATATGCTTTTATCGTTGTACTTTTCGCTTTTTATAATCTTTCGAGCAAGGAGTCTGATTTTGTTGTTGTTGTCATCCCACCTTTTATTTTCATGTGGCCTAGGAGTCAGGGTTGCTGTTGTTGCCTTCTTGCCTTTGATACTTTTTTGGGCAAAGAATATTCTTTTGTTGTTGTACTTTTTTCCTTTCATATTCTAGCAGGCAAGGAGTCTGCTTTTGTTGTTGTTGCTGTCTTGCTTTTTATCCTCGTTCAAGTAAGGACTTTATTTTTGTAGTTGTTGCCGTCTTGCAATTCATACACGTGCAGGCAGGGAATATACTTTTGTTGTTGTACCTTCTGGCTTTTGTGCTCTTACAGGCAAGGAGTCGAGTTTTGATGTTGTTGTCGTCTTGCCTTTTATGCTCGTGCAGGCAAGCAACATGATTTGTTGTTATTGTCTCGCCTTTTATAGTTTTGAGGGTAAGGAGCCTGCTCTTGTTGTTATTACCATCTCACCTTTTATAATCGTGCGGCCTAGGCATCTACTTTGCTGTTGTTACTGTCTCGCCTTTTACACTCGTGTGGGCAAACAATCTGGTTTTGTTATTGTTGCTTTCTCCCCTCTTATAGTCATGTAGGCTAGGAGTCTACTTTGCTTTTGTTGCCACCTCACTTTTTGTAATCATGCGGGGAAGGAGTATGCTTTTGTTGTTGTTGCTGTCTTGCCATTTATGCTCGTACGAGCAAGGAGTTTGGTTTTGGTGTAGTCATCGTCTTGCATTTTAATTTTGTACTTTTTACCCTTTGTATTCTTACAGGCAAAGAGTCTACTTTTGTTGTTGTTACCGTCTCAACTTTTTTACTCGTTTGGGCAAAGAGTTTGGTTTTGTTGTTGTTACTGTCTCCCGTTTTATTCTCTTGCGAGGTAGGAGTATGCTCTTGCTAGCAGACGAGGACTGTACTTTTGTTGTTGTACTTGTCGTCTTTATACTCTTACGGGCAAGGAGTCTGCTTTTGTTGTTGATGTCGTCTTGCCTTTAACACTTTTGAGGGCAAAGCATACACTTTTGTTTTTGCACTTTTCTCCCTTTACATTACTCTGGACCAGTCTACGTTCAATGCTGTTATTGTATCACCTTTTATACTCATGTGAGCAAGGAGTCTGGTTTTGTTGTTGTTGTAGTTTTACCTTTTATACTAGGGTAGGTAAAGAGTATACTTTTGTAGTCGTACTTGTCACATTTTATACTCTTGCATGCAGGGGGTTTGCTTTTGTTGTTGTTGCCATCTCGCCTTCTATACTCCTGCGGGGTAGGAGTATGCTTTGCTGACGTTATCGTCTCGCCTTTTATGCTCGTGCAAGCAAGGAGTATGCTTTTGTTGTTGTACAGTCTGCCTTTTATGCTCTTGCGGGAAAGGATTCTGCTTTAGTTGTTGTTGCTACCTTGCCTTTTACACTTGCGCCGACAAGGAGTCTAGTTTTGTTGTTGTTGTTGTCTCGCCTTTTATAATCGTGCAGGTAAGGAGTATACCTTACTGTTGCTGTTGCCATCTTGCCTTTTATACTCATGCAGCCAAGTAGTATGCTCTTGTTTTTATTATCGTCTCGCCATTTATACACGTACAAGCAAGCACTCTGGTTTTGTTGTTGTTGCCGTCTTGCCTTTTATATTCGTACGTGCGAGTGGCAGGCTTTGTTGTTGTCGTCTCGCCTTTTATATTCGCGTGGGAAAAGAGTATGCTTTCCTGTTGTCTCTCGCCTTTTGTACTCTTGAAAGGAAGGAGACTAATTTTGTTGTTGTTGTCGTCTTGCCTTTTACGCCTGTGCACGCTATAAGTTTACTTTGCTGTTGTTACCGCCTTGCCATTTGTACTCGTGTAGGCATGGAGCATACTTTTGTTATTGTAGTTTTTTCCTTTTATGCTCTTGTGGGCAAGGAGTCCACCCTTGTTCTTGTTACTGTCTTACTTTTTGTACTCTTGCAAGATAGAAGTCTGCTTTGTTGTTGTTGTCATCCCGCCTTGTATACTCATGCGGGTGGTTGCATTTTTCACGTTTTATACTCTTGTGGGTAAGGAGTTTGGTTTTACTGTTGTTGCTGTCTCACCTTTTATACTCGTATGGGTAAGGAGTCTGGTTTTGTTGTTGTTGCCATCCCAGCTTTTATACTCGTGCGGGCAAGTAGCATCCTTTTGCTATTGCACTTTTCACCTTTTATACTCTTGTAGGCAAGGAGTCTTGTTTTATTGTTATTGTCGTCTAGCCTTTTATACTTGTGCGGGCAAGCAGCATGCTTTGTTGTTGCCGTCTTGCCTTTTTTCCTATTGCGTGTAAGGAGTCTGCTTTTGCTATTGCTGTTATTAATGCTATCTTCTCTTTTATACCTGTGCAGGCAAGGAGTCTGGTTCTGTTATTGTTATCGTCTCTCCTTTTATACTCATCTGAGAAAGGAGCATACTTTGTTGTTGCTGCCTCGCCTTTTATACTACTGTGAGCAAGGAGTATACTTTGATATTGCTGTCTCGCCTTTTATACTCGTGCGGGTAGGGAACATGCTTTTGTTGTTATTGTCGTCTTGCCCTTTGTAGTCGCACGAGCAGGGACTTTGGTTTTGTCACTGTTGTTGTCTCGCCTTTTCTACTGTTGTCTCACTCTTTCTACTTTTTCAGGGAAGGAGACTGCATTTGTTGTTGTTGTCGTCTCAACTTGTATACTAATTCAAGCAGGGAGTATCTTTTTCTTTTTCTACTTTTCGCCTTTTATACTCTTGCGGGCAAGGAGAGTCGTTTTATTGTTGTTGCCATCCAGCCTTTTATATATGTGCGGGCAAGAAGCATGCTTTATTGTTGCCGTCTCACCTTTTATACTCTTGCAGGCAAGGAGGCTGCTTTCGTTGTTGTTGCTGTCTTGCCTTTTATACTTATGCGGGAAAGGAGTCTCGTTTAGTTGTTGTTGCTGCCACGCCCTTTATACTCATGTGGGCAAAGTGTATGCCTTAATATTGCCGTTTTCCCTTTTATATTTGTGTGAGCAAGGAGCATACGTTCGTTGTAGTCGTCATCCCGCCTGTTACACTCGTGTAAGCAAGGATTCTGCTTCGCCATTATTACTATCTCGTATTTAATATTCGCGCAAGTAGGGAGTATTCTTTTGTTGTTGTTGCCATCTCGCCTTTTATGTTCATTCAGGCTAGGAGTCATCCTTGCTATTATTACCGTCTCGCTTTTTATGCTCTTGTAGGCAAGGAGTCTACTTTTGTTGTGGTTACCGTCTCGCCTTTTTTTACACATACGGGCTAGGAGTATGCTTTGCTGTTGTTGCCGCCTTGCCTTTTATGCCTGTGTAGACAAAGAGTTTACTTTTGTTGTTGTACTTTTCGTCTTTCCTATTCTTGTGGGCAAGGAGTCTGCTTTTGTTGTTGTTGCAGTCTCACCTTTTATGGATGTGCGGGCCAGGAGTCTGTTTTGTTGTTGTAACCGCCTCACTTTTATACTCGTGCAGGGAAGGAGTATACTTGTGTTGTTGTACTTTACAACCTTTATACCCCTGTGGGTCCTACTTTTGTTGTTGTTGCCATGTTGCCTTTTGTACCCGTGCTGGCAATGAACATGCTTTATTGTTGCTGTCTCGCCTTTTGTACTCGTCCAACAAGGAGTATGCTTTGTTGTTGCCATCTCGCCTTCTATATTCTTGCAGGCAAGGAGTCTGCTTTTGTTGTTGTTGTCGTCTCGTCTTTTATACCCGTACAGGCTAGTGTCTGTTTTGCTATTGTTACTATCTCGTCTTTTATGCTCGCACGGGCAAAGAGTATACTTTTATTTTTGTACTTTTTGCCTTTCATATCCTTGCAAGAAAGCAGTCTACTTTTGCTGTTGTTTTCGTCTCTGATTTTATACTCATGTAGGAAGGAGTTTGGTTTTGTTGCTATTGTTGTCTCGCCTTTTTAACTCATGTGGGTAAGGAGTATACTTTTGTTGTTGTACTTGTTGTCTTCTATACTGTTGCGGGAAAAGAGCCTTCCTTTATTATTGTTGTTGTCCCGCCTTTTATGCTATTGCGAGCAATAAGCCTGTTTTGCTGTTGTTGTTGTCCTGAATTTTATGCTCGTGCAGGCAAGGAGTATGCTTTTATTGTTGTTGTCGTCCCGTCTATTTTACTCGTACAACCAAGGAGTCTGTTTTTGTTGTGTTTGTTGCCTCCCCTTTTATACTTGTGCAGGTAAGGATTATGCACTGTTATTGTCGACTTGCCTTTTACACTCGTGCAAACAAGGAGTATGCTTTGTTGTTGCCATCTCGCCTTTTACACTCTTTTGGGCAAGGAAAATGCTTGGCTATTGCCGTCTCGCCGTTTATACTCATGCGGGCAATAATTGTGCTTTGTCATTCTTGTCTTGCCTTTTACACTCGTGTGGGCAAGGAGTATACTTTTGTTGTTGTTGCTGTCTCGTCTTTTATACTCGCACGGGTAAGGAGCCCAGGATTGTTGTTGTTGCTGTCTCGCCAATTATACTCGTGCGAGCAAGCAGCATGCTTTGTTGTTGTCATCTCGCCTTTTATAGTCATGCAGACAAGGAGTATAGTTCGTTGTTGCCATCTCGTCTTTTGTGCTCGGGCAGGCGAGGAGTATACTTTTGTTATTATACTTATCGCCTTTTAGACTTTACCAGGCAAGGAGTCTACTTTTATTGTTGTTGTCGTCTTGCCTTTTATACTCGTACGGGCTAGATGTCTGCTTTGCTGTTGTTCCCATCTCACCTTTTATACTAGTGCAGGTAAGGATTATACTTTTGTTTTTGTGCTTTTTGCCTTTTATATCCTTGCGGGCAAGGAGTCTACTTTTGCTATTGTTACCATATCGGCTTTTATACTCGTGTGGGAAGGAGTCTAGTTTTTTTGTTCTTATCGTCTCCTCTTTTATACTCGGGCAGGCGAGGAGTATACTTTTGTTTTTGTACTTGTCGCCTTTTATACTCTTGGAGGCAAGGAGCCTGGTTTTGTTGTTATTGCTGTCTCACCTTTTATACTAGTGCGGGCTAGGGGTCTACTTTGCTATTGTTGTCCTTTTGGCTTTTATACTCGTACGTGCAAGAGGTATGCTTTTGTTGTTGTTGTTGTTGTTGTCTTGCCTTTTATACTCGTATGAGCAAGGAGCCTCCTTTTGGTGTAATTGTTGTCTCGCATTTTATACTCGTGCAGGTAAGGAGCATGCTTTGTTGTTACCGTCTCCCTTTTTATACTTGTGCGGACAAGGAGTATACTTTGTTGTCGTCCTCTCGCCTGTTATACTCGTGTGGGCAAGGAGTAAGCTTTACTGTCCCCGCCTCGCCTTTTACACTTGTGTGGACAGGGACTATGCTTTTGCTATTATTGTCGTCTCGCCATTTATACTCGTTCGAGTAAGGAGTCTAGGTTTCTTGTTATTACCGTCTCGCTTTTTATACTCGTGCTGGCAATCAGCAGGCTTTCTTGTTGTCGTCGCACCTTTTATAGTCATGCGGGCAAGAAGTATGCATTTTTTTTGTTGTCTTTGCTTTTACACTTGGGCGGGCGAGAAGCAAACTTTCATTGTAGTACTGGTCGCACCTTTTATACTCTTGCAGGCAAGGAGTTTGATTTTGTTGTTGTTGTCATCTCGCCTTATATACTCGTGAGGGCTAGGCGTCTACTTTGCTATTGTTACCATCCTACCGTTTATACTCATTCGGGTAAGGAGTATACTTTTGTTTTCGTGCTTTTTGCCTTTTATTTTCTTCTTGGCAAAGAGTCTACATTTACTGTTGTTGTCGTTTTACCTTTTATACTTGTTCGAACAATAAGTCTGATTTTGTTGTTGTTCCCATTTCAGCTTCATACTGTGGCGCTCGAGGAGTATAATTTTGATGTTGTACTTCCCGCCTTTTATACTCTTGCAGGCAAGGAGTCTACTTTTGTCGTTGTTGCTATCTCACATTTTATACTCGTGGGGGCTAAGATTCTGCTTTGTTGTTATTGTTGTCTAGCCTTTTATGCTCGCACAAGTAAGGAATATGCTTTTGTTGTTGTATTGTTTGCCTTTTTTGCCCTTGCGAGCAAGGAGTCTGCTTTTATTGTTGTTACTATCACGCCTTTTATACCCGTGCGGGCAAGGAGTATGGTTTTGATGTTATTGTCGTCTTGCCTTTTATACTCGTGTGGGCAAGAAATATACTTTGTTGTTGTCGTTCTGCATTTTATACTAGCATGGCCAAGGAGTATGCTTTTGTTGTTATTGTCGTCCCGCTTTTTATTTTCGTATGAGCAAGGACTCTAGTTTTGCCATTGTTGCCGTCTCACCTTTTATACTCTCATGGGCAAGTAGCATGCTTTGTTGCTGCCATCTTGCCTTTTGTACTCATGCGGGCAAGGAGTGTGCTTTGTTGCTACCATCTCGCTTTTTATACTCTTGCAGGGAAAGAGACGACTTTTGTTGTTGTTGTCGTCTCGCCATTTACACTCGTGTAGGCTAGAAGTCTACATTGCTATTGTTAGCGTCTCATCTTTTGTACTCATTCGAGCAAGGAGTATACTTTTACTGTTGTACTTTTCAGCTTTTATACTCTTGCGGGCAAGTAGCCTACCTTTGTTGTTGTTGCTATCCCGCCTTTTAGACTCAAGCGGGCTAGGAGTCTACTTTGCTGTTGCCATGTTGCCTTTTATTCTTATGTGGTCTAGGAGTATGCTTTACAGTTGTTGCTATCTTGCCTCTTATACTCGCGCGGGCAAGGAGTAGACTTTTGCTGTTGTGCTTTTCGTCTTTTATGCTCTTGTGGGTAAGGAGTCTGCTTTTGTTCATGTTACTGTCTCATTTTTTTTCTACTGTGGGCAAGGACTTTGGTTTTGTTATCGTTGCCGTCTCGCCCTTTACAATCATGTGGGCAATGAGTAAAGTGCATTCTTTTCTATTTTTGTCTCGCCTTTTATTCTTTTCCGGGCAAGGAGTTTGATTTGTTATTGTCCTCGTGTCGCCTACTTGCAGGAGCAAGGAGTGTACTTTTGCTATTGTACTTTTCGCCTTTTGTACTCTTGTAGGTAAGGCATCTACTGTTGTTGTTAGTGCTGTCTCACCTTTTATATTCATGTGGGTAACGAGTTTGGTTTTGTTGTTGATGTCTTCTCACCTTTTATTCTCGTGCGGGTAAGGAGTATGCTTTACTGTTGTCATCTCGTCTTTTATACTAGTGCGAGTTAGGAGTATGCTTTTTTTGTTGTTCCCGTCTAACCTTTTATACTCATACGGGTAATGAGCCTAGTTTTGTTTTTGTTTTTTCCTCACCTTTTACATTCGTGCGGACAAGCAACATGCTTTGTTGTTGCCGCCTCACCTTTTATACTCGTGCAGGCAAAAAGTATTCTTTGTTGTTATTGTCTTGCCTTTCATACTCTTGCGGGCAAGGAGTCGATTTTTGTTGCTATTGCCTTCTGACCTTTTACACTCGTATGACAAGGCATATGGTTTTGTTGTTGTTGTTGTCTCACCTTTTGTACTCGGGTAAGCAAGGAGTATACTTTTATTGTTGTACTTGTTGCCTTTTATACTCTTGCTGGCAAAGAGTTTACTTTTGTTGTTGTTGCCGTGTCCGCTTTTACACTCGTACGGGCAAAGGGTGTGGCTTTGGTGTTGTTGCGTCTCGGCTTTTATACTCGTACAGGCAAGCAGCATGCTTTGTTTTTGCCATCTAGCCTTTTATACTTGTGTGGGTAAGGAGTGTGCTTTGTTGTTATTGTCTCGCCTTTTACACTCGTGCAGGCAAGGACACCTTGCCCGTACGAGTATAAAGCGCGAGACGGCGGGTTTAGGATTTAGGGTTGTTGTTGTCGTCTTGCCTTTGATACTCGTGTGGGCAAGGAGTCTGGTTTTGTTGTTGTTGCCGCCTCCCCTTTTACACTCGGGCAAGGGAGGAGTATACCTTTTTTATTGTACTTGTCACCTTTTACATTTTTGTGAGAAAGGAGTTTGCTTTTGTTGTTGTTACCATCGTCCCTTTTATGCTCGTGCAGTCTAGGAGTCTTCTTTGTCGTTGTTGTCATAGGGCTTTCTATACTCGTTTAGGCAAGGAGTATAATTTTGTTGTTGCACTTTTTACCTTTATACTCTTGGCGACAAGGAGTCTATTTTTTTTGTTGTTGATGCCACGCCTTTTATACTCCACTGGGTAAGCAGTCTGGTTTTGTTATTGTTGTTGCCTTGCCCTTTATACTCGTGCAGGCAAGGAGTCTGGTTTTGCTATTATTGCCATCTCGCCTTTTATTCTCGTGCGGGTAACGAGTACACTTTTGTTGTAATGCTTTGTTCCTTTTATACTCTTGCTGGCAAGGACTCTACTTTTGCTGTTGTTGTTGTCTCGGCTTTTATACTCGTGCGGGCAAGGAGTCTGGTATGCTTATTATTACCGTCTCGCCTTTTAAAGTCGTGCGGGCGAGGAGTCTGCTATGCTATTGTTGTCGTCTTGCCTTTTTTACCCATGCGCCTAAGGAACATACTTTTATTCTTGTACTTTTTGCCTTTTATACTCTTGCGGGTAAGGAGTCTACTTTTTTTATTATTGTCGTCTCACCTTTCATACTCGTGCAGGAAAAGAGTCTGCTTTTGTTCTAGTTGCCGTCTCACCTTTTATACTCGTGCGGTCAAGGAGACAACTTTGTAGTTGATCCCGTCTCCCCTTTTATACTCGTGTGGGTAAGGAGTCTGGTTTTGTTGTTATTGCCATCTCGCCTTCTATACTCGTGCGGGCAAGGAGCACGCTTTATTGCAGCGAGTAGCTGTTTTACCTTTTATACTCGTTCCGGCAAGGACTATGGTTTACTGTTGCCATACCACCTTTTTTACTCGTGCAAGAAATGAATATGCTTTTGTTGTTCTTGCCTTCTTGACTTATATACTTGTACGGGTGAGGAGTCTGCTTTTGTTGTTGTTGCCATCTCACCTTTTATACTCGGCTGGTCAAGAAGCATGCTTTGTTGCTGTCGTCTCGCCTTTTATACTCTCGTGGGTAAGGAGTATGCTTTGTTGTTGTCATCTCGTCTTTTTATATCCTCATGCTGGCAAAGAGTATGCTTTGTTGTTGTTGTCTCGCCTTTTATACTCGTATGGGCAAGGAGTCTGGTTTTGTTGTTGTCGCCGTCTTACCTTTTATACTCATGCGGGGAAGGAGCATGCTTTTTTGTTCTTGTCTCACCTTTTATACTCATGCTGGGAAGGAGTATGCTTTACTGTCGCCGTGTCGCCTTTTCTACCCTTGCGGGCAAAGAGTATGCTCAGGAGGACAAGGAGAATATTTTTGTTGTTGTACTTTTCCCCTTTTGTACTACTGAATGCAAGCAGTCTGCTTTTGTTATTGTTGCTGCCTTGCCTTTTACATTTGTGCGAGCAAGCAGCATGCTTTGCTATTGTCGTCTTGCCTTTTATACTCGTGCGGGCTAGGCGTATACTTTTGTTGTTGTACTTTTAGCCTTGTATACTCTTGCGGGCAGGTAGTCTGCTTTTGCTATTGTTGCTGTCTCATATTTTATGCTCGTGCGGGCAAGGATTCTGGTTTTTTTGTGCTTGTCAACTTGCTTTTTATACTCGAGTAGGCTAAGAGTATACTTTTGTTGATGCACTTGATGTATTTTATACTTTTGTGGACAAGGAATCTACATTTGTTGTTGTTGTTGTCTCGCCTTTTATTCTCGAGCCGGCAAGGAGTCTATTTTGTTGTTATTGCCGTCTTGCCTTTCATGCTCGCGCAGGCAAGGAGTTTGCATTTGCTATTGCTGGTGCCCCACCTTTAATACTCGCGTTGGCAAGGAGTCTGGCTTTGTTATTGTTATCGTCTAGCCATTTATACTCGTGTAGACAAGGAGTCTACTTTGCTGTCGTTGCCGTCTCGCCTTTTATTCTTGTGTGGGCAAGAAGTATACTTTTGTTGCTGTACTTTTCTCCTTTTATACTATTAGGGGCACGAAGTAAGTTTTTGTTGTTGTAGTTGTCTCGCCTTTTATACATGTGCGGGCAAGGAGTTTGGCTTTGTTTTTATTGTCGTCTCGCCTTTTACACTTGAGCGGGTGAGAAATATACTTTTATTGTTGTACTTTGTCGCCTTTCACACCTTGCAGGCAAGGAGTCTGTTTTTCTTGTTGTTGTTGTCTTACCTTTTGCACTGGTGCAATTTAGGAGCTTGCTTTGTTGTTGTTGTTGTCTCGCCATTCATACTTGTGCAGGCAAGGAGAATACTTTTGTTGCTGTACCTTTTGCCTTTTATACTCTTACAGGCTAGGAGTTTACTTTTGTTGCCGTTGCTATGTTGCCTTTTATACTTGTGCAGGAAAGGAGTTTGGTTTTGTTGTCATTGTCATCTTTCCATTTATAATCGTGTGGGCAATGAGTAAAAAGTATGCTTTGCTATTGTTGTCTCGCCTTTTACACTTTTATAGGCAAGGAGTATGCCATCTCGCCATTTATACTCGTATGAGCTAGGAGTTTGTTTTGCTGTGGTTGCCGCCTCGCCTTTTATACTCGTGCGGGAGGAGAGTATGCTTTTGTTATTGTACTTTTTGCCTTTTATACTTTTGTGGGCAAGGAGTCTACTTTTGTTGTTGATGTTGTCTCACCTTTTATACTTATGTAGACAAAGAGTCTGGTTTTGGTCTTTTTACTAGTTGCCTTTCATATTCGTGTGGGTAAGGAGTATTCTTTGCGGTTACTGTCTCGCTTTTTATACTAGTTCGGGCAGTGAGTATGCTTTTGTTGTTATTCCTGTCATGCATTTTATACTCATATGGGCAAGGAGTTTGGTTTTTTTTGTTGTTGTCGTCTTGCATTTTAAACTTGTTCGGGCAAGCAGATGTTTTGCGATTGCTGTCTCGTATTTTATACTCGTATGGGCAAAGAGTATGCTTTGTTGTTGCCATCTCACCTTTTATGCTCTTGCGAGCAAGGAGTCGACTTTTGCTGTTGTTGTCGTCTCGCATTTTATACTCGTGTGGGCAAGAAGCATGCTTTGTTGTTGCTGCCTTGCCTTTTATACTCTTTCGAGCAAAGAGTCGAGTTTTGTTGTTGTTGTCGTATTGCCTTTTATACTTTCATGGGCAACGAGTTTGGTTTTGCTGTTGTTTCCGTCTCGCCTTTTATGCTCGCGCGGGCTTGGGTTATGCTTTGATATTGCCGTCATGCCTATTTTGCATGTGCGAGCAAACTGTGCGCTTTTAATGTTGCTGTCATCTCGCCTTTTATACTCGTGGAGGCAAGGAGCATGGTTTAGTGTTGTCATCTTGCCCTTCATACTCCCGTGAGCAAGGAGTATGCTTTGTTACTGCCATCTCGCCTTTCATACTCTTGTGGGCTAGGAGTCTGCTTTGCTATTATTACTGTCTTGACTTTTGTGCTCGTGCGGGCAAGGAGTATAATGTTGGTTTTGCAAGTTTTGCCTCTTATATTCTTGTGGGCAAAGAGTCTACTTTTGCTGTTGTTGTCGTCTCGCCTTTTATACCATGGATGGAATGAGTCTAGCTTTGTTGTTGTTGCCATCTTTCCTTTTATACTCAAGCAAGCGACAAGTATACTTTTGTGGTTGTACTTGTCGCCTTTTATATTCTTGCGTGCAAGGAGTTTGCTTTAGTGTTGTTGTCGTCTTGCTTTTTATGCTCGTGCAAGTGAGAAGTCTCGTTCTATTGTTGATGTCGTCACGCATTCTATAATCGTGCGGGCAAGCAGCTGGCCTTGTTGTTGCTATCTCGTATTTTATACTCGTTCGGGCAGGGAATATGGTTTGCAGTTGTCGTCATGCCTTTAATACCTGTGCGGTAGGAAGTATGCTTTTGTTGTTATTGTTGTCTCGTCTTTTATGATCGTCTGGACCAGTAGTCTGGTTTTGTTGTTGTTGTTATCTCGCCTTTCATACTCATGCGGGCAAGCAGCATGCTTTATTATTTTTGTTTCGCCTTTTATACTCGTGTGGGCAAGGAGTATGCTTTGTTGTTGTCGTCTCGTATTTTATATTTGTGTGGGAAAGGAGTATGGTTTGCAATTGCTGTCATGCCTTTAATACTCGTGCAGGTAAGGAGTATTCTTTTGTTGTTGTTCCCATCTCGCCTTTTATACTCGTCTAGGTGAGTAGTCTGGTTTTGTTATTGTTGCCGTCACACCTTTTATACTCATGCAGGCAAGCAACATGCTTTGTTGTTGTCGTCTCGACTTTTATACTCTTGCGGGCAAGGAGTTGGCTTTTGTTGTTGCTGCCATCTCGCCATTTATACTCGTATGGACAAGGAGTTTGGTTTTGTTGTTGTTGCCATCTCGCCTTTTATGCTCATACGGGCAAGGAGTATGCTTTAATATTGCTATCACACCTTTTCTACTCGTACGAGCAAAAGGTTCGTTTTTGTTGTTGTTGTTGTCTTGCCTTTTATACTCTTGCCTTTCTTAATGTCATCTTGCCTTTTATACTCATGCGAGTAAGGAGTATGGTTTGTTTTTGCCGTCTCGCCTTTTATAGTCATGTGGGCAAGGAGTATTCTTTTCTATTATTACTACCTCGGCTTTTATACTTGTGTGGGCATGGAGTATATTGTTGTTTTTGCATGTTTTGCCTCTTATGTTCTTGCGGGCAAAGTCTCTACTTTTGCTATTGGCCGTCTCGCGTTTTATCCCCATGCGTGCAAGGAGTCTAGCTTTGTTATTGTTGCCATCTTTCCTTTTGTACTCAGGTAGGCGACAAGTACACTTTTGCTATTGTACTTGTCGCCTTTTATACTCTAACATGCAAGGAGTCAACTTTACTGTTGTTGCCGACTAGCCTTTTATACTATTGCGGGCAAAAAGTATCATTTTACTGTTGTCGCCGTGTCAGCTTTTATACTCGTGCGGGAGAGCAGGCTGCTTTGTTGTTGCTGTCTCATATTTTATACTGGTGCGGGCAAGGAGTATGGTTGTTGTTGCCGTCATGCCTTTAATACTCGTGCGGGTAGGGAGTACGCTTTTGTTGTTGTTGCTGTTTTGCCTTTTATGCTCGTCTGAACGAGTAGTTTGGTTTTGTTGTTGTTGTCATCTTGTATTTTATACTCATGCGGACGAGAAGTACGGTTGCAGTTGTCGTCGTGCCCTTAATACTCTTGCAAGCATGGAATATGCTTTTGCTCCTGTTGTCATCTCACCTTTTATATTCATTCGGGTGAGTAGTGTGGTTTTGTTGTTGTTGCCGTCTTGCCTTTTATACTCGTGTAGCAAGCAGCATGCTTTGTTGTTGTTGTCCTACCTTTTATGCCCATGCGTAAATGTTTTGTTGCTGCCGTGTCTCTTTTCATACTCTTGCAGGCAAGGAGTCAGCTTTTGTTATTGTTTGCGTATCACCTTGTATACTCGTATGGGTAAGGGGTCTAGTTTTTTTGTTGTTGTCGTCTCACCTTTTATACTCGTGCAGGCAAGAAGCATGCTTTGCTATTGTCGTCACACTTTTTTTGCTCGTGCTAGCAATCAATGCTGTTTTGTTGTTGTTGTCGTCTCACCTTTTATACTCGTGTTGGCAAGGTGCATGCTTTGTTGTTGTCGTCTCGCGTTTTATGCTCGCGTAAGCAAAGAGCATGCTTTGTTGTTGCCATCTCGCCCATTATACTCATGGAGACTACGAGTCTACTTTGCTATTATTAACGTATCGGCTATTATACTCGTGCGGGCAAAGAGTATACTATTGTTTTTGCAAGTTTCCCTTTTATATTATTGCGAGCAAAGAGTCTACTTTTCCTGTTGTTGCTGTCTCGCCTTTTATACCCGTGCATGCAAGGAGTCTAGCTTTGTTGTTGTTCCGTCTTTCTTTTCATACTCGGGCAAACGATGAGTATACTTTTGTTGTTGTTCTTATAGCCGTTTACACTCTTGCATGGAAGGAGTCTACTTTAGCGTTGTTGTTATCTTGCCTTTTATACTCATACGGGCAAGAAGTCTCATTGTGTTGTTGTCACCGTCTCATCGTTTATACTCGTGCGGGCAAGCAGTCTGCTTTGTTGCTGTCGTCTCATGTTTTATACTCGTGCAGGCAGGGAGTATGGTTTGTAGTTATCGTCGGATATTTAATACTCGTGCGAGTAGGGAGTATGCATTTGTTGTTGTTGCTGTGTCGCCTTTTATACTCATCCGGACAAGTAGTCTGGTTTGGTTGTTGTTGTCGTCTCACAATTTATACTCGTGCAGGCAAGCATCATACTTTGCTATTGCCATCATCCCTTTTATAGTCATGCGGGTAAGGAGTAGGCCTTGTTGTTACCATCTTACCTTTTATACCCATGTGGGCATGCATCACGCTTTGTTCTTGTTATCGTCTCGCCTTTTATAGCCGTGCATGCAAGGAGTATGCTTCGTTGTTACCGTCTGGCCTTTTACAGTCTGGTGGGCGAGGACAGTACTTTTGTCGTTGTACTAGTCGCCTTTATACTCTTACGGCTCATACGGGCAAAGAATATGCTTTGTTGTTGCTTTTTTGCCTTTTATATACTCGCGCAGGTAAGGAGCATGCTTTGTTGTTGTCGGTTTTCCTTTTATACTCTTGTGGGCAAAGAATATGCTTTGTTGTTGCCGTTTCGCCTTTTATACTCGTGTAGGCAAGCAGCATGCTTTGTCATAGCCATCTAGCCATTTCTAGTCGTGCAGGCAAGGAGTATGCTTTCTTGTTGCTGTCTCGCCTTTTATACTCTTGCGGCACAAGGGGTTTGTTTTTGTTGTCGTCGTAGTCTCGCCTTTTATTCTCGTGAGCGCTAGGCATCTACTTTGCTGTTATTATCCTCTCACCTTTTATACTCGTGCGAGCAAAGAGTTTAGTTTTTTTTTACACTTTTTGCCTTTTATGTTCTTGCAGGCAAGGAGTCTACTTTGGCTATTATTGCCATCTCGCCTTTTATACTCGTGTGAGCAAGGTGTCTAGTTTTGTTGTTCTTGTAATCTTGCCTTTTATACTTGGGTGGGCGAAGAGTATACTTTTACTATTGCGCTTGTCGCCTTTTATGCTCTTACGTGCAAAGTGTCTGCTTTTGTCGTTATTGTTATCTCGTCGTTTATACTCGTGCAGACTAAGATTCTACTTTGTCGTTGTTGCTGTCCTGCCTTTTATGCTATTGTGGGTAAGAAGTATGCTTTTGTTGTTGTACTATTTGCCTTTTATACTATTGTGGGCAAGGAGCTTGCTTTTTTTGTTGTTGTTGTCTCACCTTTTATACTCTTGCGGGCAAGGAGTCGAGTTTTGTTGTTGTTGTCGTCTCGCATTTTATACTCGTGCAAGCAAGGAGTATACTTTTGTTGTTGTACTTTTCGCCTTTTATGCTCGTGCGGGCAAGGAGTCTGATTTTGTCATTGTTACTGTTTCACCTTTTATACTCGAGTGAGCGAGGAATTCACTTTTGTTGTTGTACTTGTCGCATTTTATACTCTCGCGCGCAAGAAGTATGCTTTTCTTGTTGTTGCCGTTTTGCCTTTTATAGTCATGCCAGCAAGGAGTCTACTCAGTTGTTGTTGCCGTCTCGCATTTTATGGTCGTCTGGGCAAGGAGTATACTTTTTTTGTTGTAGTTTTTGCCTTTTATTCTCTTACGTGCAAGGAGTCTACTTTTGGTGTTATTGTTGTCTTACCCTTTATACTTGTGTGGGCAAGGAGTCTAGTTTTGTTATTGTTGGCATCTCGCTTTGTATACTCGTGCGAGCAATGAGTAAAGAGTATCCTTTGCAGCTGCCGGCCCTTTATACTTGCGTGGTAAGGAGTTTGCTTTTGTTATTGTTGCCATCTCGCCTTTTTTGTAGGGGCAAAGAATGTACTTTTGTTATTGTCCTTTGCACCTTTTATCCACTTGCGGGTAGGGAGGCTTGCTTTTATTGTTGTTGTTATCTAACCTTTTATTCTTGTGCAGGCAAGGAGTCTAGTTTTGTTGTTATCGTCTGGTAATTTACACTCGTGCGGGTAAGAAGTATGCTTTAGTGTTGTTGTCTCGTCATTTATACTCATGCGGGCTAGGAGTGTGCATTTTTTGTTGTTGCCGTCAAGCCTATTATACTCATGTGGGGAAGCAGCAAGCTTTGTTGTTACCTTCTCGCCTTTTATACTTGTGCGGGCAAGGAGTTTGCTTTGTTGTTGTCGTCTCTCCTTTTATACTCTTGCAGGCATGGAGTCTACTTTTACTATTGTTGTCGTCTTGCTTTTTATACTCGTACAGGGTAGGTGTATACTTTTGTTGTCATACTTTTTTCCTTTTATACTACTGTGGGCAAAGGGTCTACTTTTGCTATTGTTGTCGTTTCGCATTTTACACTGGTGTGGGCAAGGAGTTTCGTTTCGCTGTTGTTACAGTCTCGCCCTTTATACCCGGGCGGGCAAGGGGTATACTTATGTTATTGTACTTGTTGCCTTCTATACTCTTGTGGGTAAGCAGTCTGCTTTTGTTATTGTTGCCGTATCGCCATTTCTACTTGTATGGGCTAGGAAGCTGATTTGTTGTTGTTGCAGTCTCGCCTTTTATACTCGTATGGGCAGCGAGTATGATTTGTTGATGTCATCTCGCCTTTTTTGCTCTTGCGGCTAGTAGTCTGCTATTGTTATTATTGTCGTCTCGGCTTTTAAACATGTACCGGTAAGGAGTCTAGATCTGTTGTTGTTCCTGTCTCACCTTTTATACTCGCGCGGCAAGTAACATGCTTTGTTGTTGCCATCTCGCCTCTTATACTCTAGCGGGCAAGGAGTATGCGTTGTTGTTGTTGTATTGCCTTTTATACTCATATGGGCAAGGAGTATGTTGTTTTTGTTGTTGCCATCTCACCTTTTATACTGGTACTGGAAAGGAATCTGATTTTGCTGGTGTTGCTGTCCACCTTTTATACTCGTGCAGGCGAGAAGCATGCTCGATTGCTACGTCTTGCCTTTTGTACTCATGAGTGGCAAAGTGTATGCTTTTTTCTTGCCGTCTGGCCTTTTATACCATTGCACGGAAGGAGTATGCTTTGTTGTTGTCATCTCCCCTTTTTACTCATAAAGCGAAGCAGTTTGTTTTTGTTGTTGTTGTTGTCTTGCCATTTATACTCAAGTAGGCAAGGCCTATGCTTTGATGTTGCCGTCTGACCTTTTATGCTCATGCGGGCAAGGAGTATGCTCTGCTGTTGTCGTCTCGCCTTTCATACTGAAGCGGGCAAGGAGTATACTTTTTTTGTTGCACTTTTCGCCTTTTATACTCGTGCGGGCAAGGAGTTTGGTTTTATTGTTGTTGTCGTATCTCCTTTTATACTCATGTAGGCAAGGAGTATACTTTTTGTTGTACTTTTCACCTTTTATACTCGTGTGGGAAAGGAGTCTGGTTTTGTTGTTGTAGTCATATCGCTTTTTATACTCATGCAGGCAAGGAGTATACTTTTTTATTGTACTTTTTGCCTTGTATGCTCTTGTGGGCAAGGAGTCTGCTTTTATTGCTATTACGGTCTCACGATTTGCGCTCATACAGGCAAGGAGTCTGATTTTGTTGTTGTTGCTGTCTCGCATTTATAGTCATGCAGGCAAAGAGTATGCTTTGTGGCTATCGTCTCGCCTTTTATACACGGGCGGGTAGGGACTATGCTCTTGTTGTTGATGTCGTCTAGCCTTTTATACTAGTACGGCAACGAGTTTAGTTTTGTTGTTATTGACTTGCATTCTATACTCGTCAGGCCAAATGCTTTGTTGTTTCCGTCTCGCCTGTTATACTCGTGCGGGCAAGGAATGTTCTTTGTTGCCGACGTCTCAGCTTTTGTACTGTTGCCGGCAAGGAGTCTACTTTTGTTGTTATTGCTGCCTCGCCATTTGTACTCATGTAGGCTAATCTGTTTGCTACTTTTACCATCTCATCTTTTATATTCATGCGGGCATGGAGTACACTTTTGTTTTTACACTTTTCGTCTGCTATATTCTTGCAGGCAAGGAGTATACTTTTGTTGTTGTTGTCGTCTCACTTTTTATATTTGTGCAGGCTAGGAGTCTACTTTGCCGCTGTTGTCATCTCGCTTATATACTCGCGCGGGCACAGAGCATACTTTGGTTGTTGCACATTTTACCTTTTATCCTCTTCTGGGCAATGAGTCTACTTTGGTTGTTTTTTTCATCTCGCCATTTATACTCATGCGGGCTAAGAGTTTGCTTTGTTGTTGTTGTCGTCTAGCCTTTTATACTCGTACAGGCAAGGTGTACACATTTGTCGTCGTACTTTTTGCCTTTTATACTCATGCGGGTTAGGAGTCTGTTTTGCTATTAATACCGTCTCGTCCTTTATATTCGTGTGGACAAGCAGTATGCTTTGTTACTGCCATCCCACCTTTTATACACTGGCAGGCGAGGAGTCTGCCTTTATTGTTGTTACAGTTTTGCCTTTTAAACTCGTACGGGCTAAGAGCTTGCTTTGCTGTTATTATCGTCTCGCTTTTTGTACTCGTGCGGACAAAGAGTCTGGCTTTGTTATTGTTGCTGTGTCACCTTTTGTACTCGTGTGGGTTAGGAGTTTGCTTTGCTCTTATTGTAGTCTTGCCATTTATACTCATTTGGGCAAGGAGTATACTTTTTTGGTTGTGCTTTTTGCCTTTTATACTCTTGCAGGCAAGGTGTCTACTTTTGTTCTTGGTGCTGTCTCGCCTATTACACTTGTGCGAGCAAGGAGTCTGGTTTTGTTGTTGTTGGTATCTTGCCTTTCATGCTCGTGCGTGTAAACAGCGTGCTTTGCTATTACCGTTTTGTTTTGTTATGCTAGTGTGGGCTGGGATTACATTTTTCTTGTTGTGCTCATCTCGCCTTTTATACTCCTAAGGGCAGGGAGTCAAGTTTTGTTGTTGTTGCCGACTCGGCCTTCATACTCATGTTGGCGAGCAGTATGTTTTATTGTTGTGTCTCGCTTTTTATACTTGTGCTGGCAAAAAGTATGTAATGTTGTTGGCGACTCGCCTTTTATACTCGTGCTAGCAATCAGCATGCTTTATTGCTGCGCCTTGCCTTTTATACTCGTGCGAGCAAAAAAATGCAATGTAGTTGTCATCTCACCTTTTATACTCATGCGGCAAGGAACAGGCTTTGTTGTTGCCATCTTGCCTTTTATACTTGTGCCAACGAGGAGTATGCTTTGCTATTGTCATCTCGACTTTTTTACTCCTGCGAGAAAAGACAATGCTTTTGCTGTTACTTCTGTCTCACTTTTTATACTCGTACGGGCAAGGAGTCTGGTTTTATTGTTGTTATCATCTCGCCTTTTATACTAGCGAGGGCAAGGAGCATGCACTAGTTTTGTGGTTGCTACTGTCCCGCATTTTATACTCGTGTAGGCAAGGTGTATGTTTTGTTTTTGCCCTCTTGCCTTTTTTAATCATGCGTGCTGGGAGTCTACTTTGTTGTTACTACCGACTCGCCATTTTACTCATGCGGGGAAGGAGTATAAATTTTTTTTAACTTTTTGCCTTTTATATATTCTTGTGGACAATGACACTGCTTCTACTGTCGTTGCTGTCTCACCTTTTATATTCTTGCGAGTAAGGAGTCTAGCTTTATTGTTGTTGTCGTGTCACCTTTTATACTCAGTGGGTGAGTAGTACACTATTGTTCTTGTACTTGTCGCCTTTTATACTCTTGGGGCAACGATTCTGGTATTGTTGTTGTTGCCATCTCGCTTTTTATAATGATGCGAGCAAGCAGCATGCTTTATTGTTGCCGAATCACCTTTTATATTTGCACGAGCAAGGAGCATGCTACGCTATTCCCAACGAGCCTTTAACACTTGTGCGTGTAGGGCGTATGCTTTTGTTGTTGATGTCGCTTTGACTTTTATACTAGTACGGACGAATAGTCTAGTTTTGTTGATGTTGCCATCTCGTCTTTTACACTCATGTCGACAAGTTGCGCGCTTTGTTGCTACCGTCTCACCATTTTTACTCGTGCGGGCAAGGAGTATGCTTTGTTGTTGCTGTCTCGACTTTTAAACTCTTACGGGCAAAGAATCTACTTTTGTTGTTGTTGCCTTCTCGCCTTTTATAGCAAAGAGTATGCTTTTGTTGTTGTTGCCATCTCGCCTTTTATTCTCATACAGGCCAAGAGTCTGCTTTGCTATTGTTGCTGTTTCGCCTTTTATACTCGTGTGGGCAAGAAGCATACTTTTGTTATTGTACTTTTCACCATTTATACACATGCAGGCAAGGAGTCTACTTTTGTTGTTGTTGTTGTCTCGCTTGTTATACTCATGCAGGCAAGGAGTCTGGTTTTGTTGTTATTGCCATCTCACCTTCTATACTTAGGCAAGTGAGGAGTATACTTTTGTTGTTGCACTTGTTGCCTTTTATACTCTTCAGGGCAAGAAGTCTACTTTTGTTGTTCTTGCTGTCTTGCATTTTATACTTGAGCGATAAAGAGTTTACTTTTATTTATGTTTCCATCTCAGCTTTTATACTCGCGCGGGCAAGGAGTCTATTTTTGTTTATGTGATCGTCTTGCCTTTATACTCGTGCAGGCAAACAGCATGCTTTGTTGTTGTCGTCTCGCCTTTTACACTCGTGCGGGCAATGAGTATACTTTTGTTGTTATTATTGTCTCGCCTTTTATGCTCGTGCAGGCAAGGAGTTCAGTTTTGTTGTTATCGTCGTCTCGCCTTTTATACTCGGGCTGGAGAGGAGTATACTTTCTTGTTTTATTTGTTGCCTTTAATACTCTTGCGGACAAGAAGTCCGCTTTTGTTGTTCTTGCCATCTCAAGTTTTATACTCGTGCGGGCTAGGAGTTTGGTTTTGTCAATGTTGTCGTCTCGCCTTTTATACTTGTGCGGGCTAGGAGTATGCTTTTGTGGTCGTGCTTGTAGCTTTTTATCCTCTTGTGGGCAAAGAGTCTGCTTTTGTTGTTGTTGCCATCCTGCCTTTTATACTCATGCTGGCTAAGAGGCTGCTTTGCTGTTGTTGCCGTCTCGCCTTTTTATACTCGTTTGGGCAAGGTGTATACTTTTGTTTTTGAATTTTTTGCCTTTTATATTATTGCGAGCAAGGACACTACTTTTGCTATTGTTGCCATCCCGACCTCTATGCTCGGGCGGTAGAGGAGTATACTTTTGTTGTTGTACTTGTTGCCTTTAATGCTCTTGCGAGCAAGAAGTCTACTTTTCTTGCTCTTGCCATCTCGTGTTTTATACTAATGCAAGCAAAGAGTTTGGTTTTGTTGATGTTGTCGTCTCGTCTTTTATACTTGGGCCGGTGAGGAGTATACTTTTGTTGTCATGCTTGTCGCTTTTATACTCTTGCAGACAAAGAGTCTGCTTTTGTTGTTGTTGTCGTCCTGCCTTTTATACTCATGTGGACTAAGAGTCTGGTTTGCTATTGTTGCCATCTTGCCTTTTGTACTCGTGTGGGAAAGGAGTATACTTTTGTTATTGTACTTTTTTCTTTTTATGCTCCTACGGGCAAGGAGTCTGCTTCTATTGTTGTTGTCTCACCTTTTATCCCCGTACGGGCAAGGAGTTTGGTTTTGTTGTCATTACCGTCTCGTATTTTGCAATCATACGGATAAGGAGTACACTTTGTCATTGTCGTCCCGTCTCTTATATCCGTGCGGGCTGGGAGTATGCTGTTGTCGGTGTTGCCGTCTCACCTTTTATACTCGTACAAGAAAGAGTCTAGTTTTGTTATTGTTCTTGTCTCACTTTTTATCTCTGGCAAGCGAGGGGTATACTCATGTTGTCGAACTTGTCACCCTATATACTCTTGCAGGTAAGGAGTCTGCTTTTGTTGTTGTTGCCGTGTCACCTTTTTTACTCGAACGGGCTAGGTGTCTGCTTTGTTATTATTGACGCCTCGCCTTTAATACTTGTGCGGGCAAGCAGCATGCTCTGTTGTTGTTGTCTCGCCTTTTATGCTCGTGCGTGCTAGGAGTCTGATTTGCTGTTATTGTCGTCTCGCCATTTATACTCGCATAGGGAAGGAGTATACTTTTGTTTTGAACTTGTTGTCGTCTCACCTTTTATACTCCCGCAGGCAAAGAGTCTAGTTTTATTGTTGTTACCGTCTCGCCCTTTATAGTCGAGCAAGTGAGCAGTATACTTTTGTTGTTGTACTTGTTGCCTTTTATACTCTTACAGGCAAGGAGTCTGGTTTTGTTGCTGTTGCCGTCTTGTTTTTTATACTTATGCAGGCAAGCAGCATGATTTGCTGTTGTCGTCTTACCTTTTACAGTCGCGCGGGCAAAGAGTATGCCATGTTGTCCCCGTCTAGCCTTTAACGCTCGTGCGGGCGGGGGGTATGATTTTGCTGTTGTTGTCATCTCACCTTTTATACTCATACGGGCAAGTAGTTTGGTTTTGTTGTTGTTGTCGCCTTGCCTTTTATACTCGTGCGGGCAAATAGCATACTTTGTCGTCGTCGTCTCGCCTTTTTTACTCGTGCGGGCAAGTAGTATGCTTTGTAGTTACCGTCTCGCCTTTTAAGCTCTCGCAGGCAAAGAGTCCACATTTGTTATTGTTGCCTTCCTGCTTTTTATACTCGTTCGAGCAAGGAGTATGCTTTTGTTATTATTGGCATCTCACCCTTTATGCTCATGCGGGCTAGGAGTCTGCTTTATTATTGTCCCTGGCTGTCATTGTTAATCATTACTCCGATCCCGAAGGCCAACACAATAGGATCGAAATCCTACGATGTTATCCCATGCTAATGTATCCAGAGCGTAGGCTTGCTTTGAGCACTCTAATTTCTTCAAAGTAACAGCATCAAAGGCACGAGCAAGCCAGTTAAGGCCAGAAGCGCATCGCCGGTAGAAGGGACGAAGCGAAAGGTGCACACCAAAAGGCAGACCGATCGACCCATCCCATGGTCTAACTACGAGCCTTTTAACTGTAACAACTTAAATATACGCTATTGGAGCTGGAAGTTCTGCGGCTGCGAGCACCATACTTGCCCTCCAATGGATCCTTGTTAAGGGATTTAGATTGTACTCATTCCAATTACCATACTCGTAAGAGCCTGGTATTGTTATTTATTGCCACTACCTCCTCATGTCAGGATTGGGTTATTTGCGCGTTTGCTGCCTTCCTTGGATGTGGTAGCCGTTTCTCAGGCTCCCTCTCCGGAATTGAACCCTAATTCTCCATCACCCGTCACCACCATGGTAGCTATCACAGGGCTAATTTTCTCACCCAAAATTTCGCCTTGTGATGGCACTAAGTCACACTTAGTCTCAGCCAATCGCACACACACAAGGATTGCACAATGGAACTTTATAAGTAAGCACACAACTCACACACTCAAAAGAGACACAAGAGCATATGCGGGAACCTTTCCAACCTTGTATTACTTCTCTCAAGTAATACAAAGGAACGATCACCGGAACTCTCAACAGTGTTTCACTCTTTCTCTCTGAGTGCTTTCTCTTTCACTGAGTACAAATGACAACCCATAAGGTCTATATATAGCTGACACCGCAGCTATCTAGGGCTTGGAGATAATCATTATCTCCCCGCGATCTCTATTATGGCTGATAATCCTCATCTTCCCATGATCTCATCCACGACTTGATCCTGATAAGTCTTATCTACCACGATCATCCATTACTTGATCTCGATAAGCCTTATCTACCCACGATCCTTTGCCATGCACGATCTGATGAGCATTATCCTGATGCTCGGCCAACTGGATAGAGCCACACCCACACGTCCCCACGTTCCACACGTTGTAGGAAACTCAGTGCCATGCAGTGTCATGCAGACTTGGCGAAGACCAAGTCTCGTGTTTTGGGCCTCTAGGCCCAAGCCCATGGCCCATCTGATGGAGCCCACGAACATGTAGCCAGGCATCCTTTGTCCAACCCCAGTCTTGGTCCACACTGGGACCCGCATGTAGGCCCGTGCCTATGCTAACCCTTTCAGTTTTCACCTTGCCTTAGGGAGTGCCCAACCACTCCAAAGTCCCATGCTAGGAGTTCGCGCAAGGTGCCGCTAACTCCCACATGCCAAGTGTTCAAGGGGCTAACAGTAGGTGTCACAGGGCTAATTCTCTCGCCCAAAATTCTGCCTTGTGATGGCACTAAGTCACACTTAGTCTCAGCCAACCGCACACACAATGATTTGCACAATGGAACTTTATAAGTAAGGTACACAACGCACACACTCAAAAGAGACACAAGAGCATATACGGGAACCATTCCCAACCTTTTATTGCTTAAGTCAAGTAATACAAAGGAACAATTACTTGAACTCTCAACAATGTTTCACTCTTTATCTTTGAGTGATTTCTCTTTTGCTGAGTACAAATGACAACTCATAGGGTCTATACATAGCTGACACCCCCAGCTATTTAGGACTTGGAGATAAACATTATCTCCCCACGATCTCTATCGTGGCTGATAATCCTCATCTTCCCCTAATCTCATCCATGACTTGATCCTGACAAGCCTTATCTCCCACGATCATCCATCACTTGATCTTCGATAAGCCATATCTACCCATGATCCTTTGCCATGCGCGATCTGATGAGCATTTTCCTAACGCTCGGCCAACGAAAGAAAGCCACACCTGCGCGTCCCCACGTTCCACACATCGTAGGAGACTCGATGCCATGCAGTGCCATGCAGACCTGGTCATGACCCAGTCTCGTGTTTTGGCCCTCTTGGCCCAAGCCCATGGCCCATCTGATGGAACCCACGAACATGTAGCCCAGCATCCTCTGTCCAACCCAAGTCTTGGTTCACACTGAGACTTGCATGTAAGCCCGTGCCTATGCTGACCCTCTCAGTTTTCACCTTACGTGCCCAGCCACTCCAAAGTCCCATTCTAGGAATTGGCGAAAGGTGTCGCCAACTCCCACATGCCAAGTGTTCAAGGGGTTAACAAACCACCCCCACCTGTTGAAACCAACGTTCTCGTTGGTAGGGTTGATAGGTAGTCTTCCACCTGCTTCCCGAACTGCCATGGAGTCACATCTCTTTCGCAACTTGCCTCACTCTCTGGGGCATTCTTCCACTTGACCAAGTATGCAACCCGCCTGTTCTTCTTACTTTGTCCCTGCGTTCGATGGTCTAGAATTCTCTCCACTTCACGCTGGAACTCAGTTCTGATTGTAGGGGAAGCACGTCGTGCTTGTTTTCTTGGAGGCTCATTGCTCGCTTCATCGTGGAAGGGCTTCAAGAAATTCACGGGGAAGGCTGGATGCAGCTTCAACCTTTCTGGGAGTTGCAACCTATATGCAACATTGCTAACTTTCTTCACCACTGTGAAGGACACGTCATACTTTGGAACCAGCCCACGATGCACTGTCTTGCTGCTCATCTTTTTCCAAATTTGGGGAGTAATTTTTAGTAACACCTTGTCCCCAACTTGGAACTGCACATCTGTCCTTCCTCGATCCGCATACTTTTTCATCTGCCTGGCTGCCTTGTCCAAGCTATCCTAGGCCTCCTCTAGCCGCTCTTGCTTAGAACGGGCAAACTGGTGTGCTGCCGAACATCTCCCTCCTGAGCTAGTCCTAGCCACATCGTTAGGAGTAAGGGGCTGTTGCCCCATAGCTAGCTCAAAGGGACTTGTAGCAAAATTGGGCCGAATCCAACAAGTCAAGTCAATTCCTCTGGCTCGCAGTCACGTAATGCCGAAGATATTCCTCTAGTGAGCCAATGATCCGCTCCGTCTGGCCATCAGTCTGAGGATGATTAGTAGTATAGAATTTCAATTTTGAACATATCATATTGAACAATGATGTCCAGAACTTGCCAGTGAAACGAGGATCCCGATCGCTCACAATATCTTCAGGCAACCCAAAGTACTTTACTACCTGCTTGTAGAAAAGCTTAGCGGCTATCTCCACTTGACATGAAGAGGGGGCAGGAATAAGCACCGCATACTTGGAAAACCGATCCACCACCACCATGACAGATCCCATGTCATCAATCTTTAGGAATCCGCTAATGAAATCCATCGAATGCGACACCCATGGCTTCTTAGGAATGGGTAGCGACTGCAACAAACTTGCCTCGTTCTGCCGCTCTGTCTTGTCCTGCTGACAAGTGATGCACGTCTTGACATATGCCTCGACGTCATCTTCCATCTTCGGCTAGTAGTAGTTGCGGGACAGCAAGGCCATCATCCTTTCGATGCTAGGATGACCAGCCCACTGTGAATCTTGAGACTCCCGCAATATCTCCTTCCTAAGGTCTGAACCACTGGGAACATATACCTGATTACCCTTGGCATGCAATAAATCTTTATCGGGCCAGTATCGTCTTACCACACCCTCTTTGACCTACTGTACCACTTGCTGATATGTGGCATCATGTGTGGCCTAATCCCTGATTTTGTCTAGCAAATCACTCTGCACTTGAGTGAGGGCAACAACTGTCTCCTGCACTTATCGGCGACTTAGGGCATCTGCCACCTGATTTTGCCTTCCTGGCTTGTGTTCCCAAGCAAAATCATACTCAGCCAAGAACTCGTGCCACCACGCCTGTCGTGCAGAAAGCTTTTTCTGAGTCTGAAAGAATGTGTTAGCCACATTCTCGGTCCGAACCACGAACCTAGTACCTAGCAAATATACCCTCCATGTGCGAAGGCAATGCACCACTGACAGCATCTCCTTCTCGTGGGCTGAGTACCGCTGCTCTCCATCATTGAGTTTTCAGCTCTCATAGGCAATGGGGTGGCCTTCCTACACCAACACATCTCCAATGGCTTTGTCTAAGGCATCAGTTAGCACACTGAAAGGCAACTCAAAATCAGGCAGCCTCCGGACCGGCTTTGTGGGCACCACTGCCTTCAATTGGTCTAAGGCTTCTTAGCAATCTGTGGTCCACCTCCAAGTTCTATCCTTCTTAAGTAAGTCTGTCAATGGGCTCACCTTTTTGGAGTAACCCTGCACGAACTACCTGTAATAGTTAGACAAACCAAGAAAGGATCTCAACTCAGACACTTTGGTAGGGGCCTCCCACTCCACTATTGCCTGGACTTTTCTCTCGTCCATTTTAACTTGCCTTCGACTCACCCTATGCCCAAGGAACATAATCTCTCACCTGGCAAACTCGCATTTTTCCTTTCTAACATATAATTGGTGCTCTCTCATCCTAGACAACACCAAACTCAGGTGGGACAAGTGATCCTCCAATGACTCACTATACACAACAATATCATCTAGATATACTACCACAAAATGATCAATGAAGTCATGAAATACATCATTCATTAAATTACAGAAAGTAGCAGGGGCGTTTGTCAGACGAATGGCATCACCAAGAATTTGTAGGAGCCATAGCGAGTGATGCACGTGGTTTTCCCCTCATCTCCTTCTGTAATCCTAACTTGCCAATATCTAGACCGTAGATCCAGCTTGGTGAAATACGAGGCTCTTGCCAGCCTATCAAACAAATCCGCTGTCAACGGTATACGGTACTTGTTCTTCACCGTCACCTTGTTTTGAGCCCTGTAATCAACACACATGCACAAAGAGCCATCATGTTTCCTCTGAAACAACACCGGGGCACCATATGGCGCTTTGGAGGGCTGAATTTGGACTGCATCCAGCAACTCCGTCAATTGCTTTCTCAGTTCTACCAATTCTAGCAGACTCATGCAATATGGGGCTTGTGCTGGTGGTTTGGAATCGGGAACCAAATCGATCTTGTGGTCAGAGGAACGCCTCGGGGGAGGACACTTGGGGAGTTCAGGAGGCATCACGTCAGTGGACTTTCCCAACAGATCTACTACACTATTTGGCACCTCCGCAACAATACCTTCTTTGATCTCTATGAAAGCTGCAAGGTGACTTCTCCCTTCTTCAACCCATGCTTCACCTGCATAGCTGACAGCATACCACCTAACTTCCCACCAATATTGGAAGAGGGAGTGAACATTCCAGCAATGAAACATGGCTGATCCTCATGCATGATCTTGAGACCACCCAAGTGAGGCAACAGATCAACTTTTGCGCTCACAAAGAAATCAACTCCCAGTATGATATCAAAATTATCTAACGGAACCATAGTGAAGTTAAGATTATTAGACCAATTGCCCATAGTTACCTACACTCCTAATGCCGTGCCAAGCACGTCCCGGGTTGCCGAGTTGACTGTCTTCATTTGACTCTCGGTCTTGGTGACTTTCAGACCCAATGACTCGATGATCCTCTCAGCAACAAAGTTGTGGGTAGCACCAGTGTCGGCCTTCGCCATCAACTCTTTGTTACTGAGCCTGATCTTCACATACATAAAGCTGGATTGTGGGGCACGTCCAGGTTGCACAGCACTCACAAACTGCAGAGGATTGACACGAGAGGGGCCAACATCATCCGAGAGGCCACTCTCCTCAGCAACTATGGCACTTAACTTCTCCCGCTTGGGCCACTCCTTAGCCCTATGTGGTCCATTACATATGTAACAACTCGAGTTAGTTTTTCCTTTACCTTGTTCTTGGTAGACGGCTTTGCCTTTATCTTTGCCGCCACCGCTGTGCTTATCCTTCTTGCCCTCCTTCTTCTTTTTGCCCTTTTCCTTGGGCTGCTTCCCAGCATCAGAATCAGGAGACTTGTTGATCCAAAAATCAACTGAATCATCAGCTGCAGCCATTGCTGAAGGAAGGTCCTTAACACCTTGCCTTCTAAGCTCGAGCTGAGCCCAAGGTTGAAGACCAGATAGGAAGTTGAAAAGCTTGTCCTCATCTGACATATCGCAGATGTCAAGCATCAAGGAATTGAATTCCTTCACGTAGTCACGCACCGTACCACTCTTCTTCCACTTCTTCAAGGATTCCCTCGCAACCCATAACGTGTTGCAGGGTAAGAACTGGTCCTTCAACTCCTTCTTTAAGCTCTCCCGTGTCTCGATCTTAGGCCTGCCCATACTTGCATCGTCATCCAACCAAGTCTGCCACCACAGCTTGGCATCCTTGGCTGGATAGATGCTGGTCAAATTGACCTCCTCATCGTCTGGCACTCGGGCAGCTTTGAAGTACTGCTCCATATCCCACAGAAAATTCTCGATCTCTTTGGCATCCCTTGCTCCCTCGAAGGCTTTTGGCTCTGACACCTTCATCTTAGTCGAGCCCTCCATGACACCTCCGCCTGGTTGAGAGGCCACAACCTTCTTGAGGATGGCTATTTCTGCTGCCATCTCCTCAAGCCGAAAAGCTGTGTTTGAAGAGGCCACCACTTCTTGTTGCCGCTGCAGATCGATTATGTACTACGTATGGAGTCCTAATGTCTGGAACACGATAAAATTTGCATCCTCCAGAAGTTCATCGAGTACCTCAAAGAGTTTGGCTTCGCGCTCACGTACAGCATCAAGACCCGAACCACCTGCCATTGGTCGAACCTTTATGCTCTGATACTAGCTGTCACAGGGCTAATTTTCTCACCGAAAATTTCACTTTGTGATGGCACTAAGTCACACTTAGTCTCAGCCAACCGTACACACAACGATTTGCACAATAGAACTTTATAAGTAAGGCACACAACTCACACACACATAAGAGACACAAGAGCATATACGGGAACCTTTCCCAACCTTTTATTACTTAAATCAAGTAATACAAAGGAATAATCACTTGAACTCTCAACAGTGTTTCACTCTTTCTCTCTGAGTGATTTCTCTTTCGCTGAGTACAATTGACAACCCATAGGGTCTATACATAGCTAACACCCCCAGCTATCTAGGGCTTGGAGATAAACATTATCTCCCCACGATCTCTATCGTTGCTGATAATCCTCATCTTCCCATGATCTCATCCACGACTTGATCCTGACAAGCCTTTTCTCCCACGATCATCCATCACTTGATCTCGATAAGCCTTATCTACCCATGATCCTTTGCCATGCACGATCTGATCAGCATTATCCTGATGCTCAGCCAATCAGATAGAGCCACACCCGAACGTCCCCACGTTCCACACGTCGTAGGAGACTCGATGCCACGCAGTGCTAAGCAGTGCCATGCAGTGCCATGTAGACTTGGCCAAGACCCAGTCTCGTGTTTTGGGCCTCTTGGCCTAAGCCCATGACCCATCTGATAGGGCCCACGAACATGTAGCCCAACATCCTTTGTCCAAGACAAGTCTTGGCCTACACTAGTACTTGCATGTAGGCCCGTGCCTGCGCTGACCCTCTTAGTTTTCACCTTGCCTTAGGGTGTGCCTAGCCACTCCAAAGTCCCATGCTAGAAATTGGCGCAAGGTGCCGCCAACTCCTGCATGCTAAGTGTTCAAGGGGCTAACAAACCATCGCCACCTATTGAAGCCAACGTCCTCGTTGGTAGGGTTGATAGGTAGTCTTCCACCTGCTTCTCGAATTGTCATAAAGTCACATCTCTTTCCCAGCTCGCCTCACTGTCTGGGGCATTCTTCCACTTGACCAAGTACCCAACCCCCCTGCTCTTCTCACTTTGTCCCTATGTTCGGTGGTCTAGAAATCTCTCCACTTCACGCTGGAACCCAGTTCTGTTTGTAGGGGGAGCATGTCGTGTTTGTTTTCTTGGAGGCTAATTGCCTGCTACCTAGTGGAAGGGCTTCAAGAAACTCACGTGGAAGGTTGGATGCACCTTCAACCTTTCTGGGAGTTGCAATCTATATGCAACATTGCCAACTTTCTTCACCACTGTGAAGGGACAGTCATACTTTGGAACCAGCCCACGATGCACTGTCTTGTTGTTGATCTTCTTTCAAATTTTGCGAGTAAGTTTCAGCAACACCTTATCCCCAACTTGGAATTGCACGTCCTTCCTTCCTCAGTCCGGATACTTTTTCCTCGGTCCTGGGCCTCCTCTAGCCGCTGTTGCTTAGAACGGGCAAACCAGTGCACTGCCGGCTACCAGACATCTCCCTCCTGATCTAGTCCTGGCCACATCGTTAGGAGTAAGGGGCTGTTGCCCCATAGCTAGCTCAAAGGGACTCATACCTGTGGAAGAGGACTTATGAAGATTGTAGCAAAATTGGGCCGAATCCAACAACTCAAGCCAATTCCTTTTGCTTGCCGTCATGTAATGCTGAAGCTATTCCACAAGTAGGCCATTGATCTGCTCTGTCTGGCCATCAGTCTGAGGATGGTTGGCAGTAGAGAATTTCAATTATGAACCCATCATGTTGAATAATGACGTCCAGAACCTACCAGTGAAACGAGGATCCCGATCGCTCACAATATCTTCAGGCAACCCAAAGTGCTTTACTACCTGCTTGTAGAAATGCTCAGCGAGTGTCTCCGCTTGACATGAAGAGGGGGCAGGAATAAAAACCGCATGCCTGGAAAACCGATCTACCACCACCATGACAGATCCCATGCCATCAATCTTCGGGAATCTGCCAATGAAATCCATCGAAACCAATACCCATGGCTTCGAAGGAATGGATAGCAGCTGCAACAAACCCGCCTCCTTCTGCTGCTCCGTCTTGTCCTGCTGACAAGTGATGCACGTTTTGACATATGCCTCGACATCATCATCCATCTTTGGCCAGTAATAGTTGCGGGACAGCAAGGACATCATCCTTTTGATGCCAGGATGACTAGCCCACTATGAATCATGAGACTCCCGCAGTATCTCCTTCCTAAAGCCTGCACCACTAGGAACATATACACGATTACCCTTGGCATAAAATAAATCATTATCGAGACAGTATCGCCTTACCACACCCTCCCTGACTTGCTATACCACTTGCTGATATGTGGCATCATGTGGGGCCTGGTCCTTGATTTTGTCTAGCAAGTCACTCACACTTGAGTGAGGGCAGCAACTGTCTCTTGCACTTGTCGGCGACTTAGGGCATCTGCCACCTGATTTTGCCTTCCTGGCTTGTGTTCCCAAGTAAAATCGTACTCAGCCAAGAACTCCTGCCACCGTGCCTACCGTGCAGAAAGCTTCTTCTGAGTCTGAATGAATGTGTTAGCCACATTGTCGGCCAGAACCACAAACCTAGTCCCCAGAAAATACACCCCCTATGTTCGAAGGCAATGCACCGCTGCCAGCATCTCCTTCTCATGGGCTGAGTACCGTTGCCCTGCATCATTGAGTTTTCGACTCTCATAGGCAATGGGGTGGCCTTCCTGCACCAACACACCTCCAATGGCTTTGTCTGAGGCATTAGTTAGCACACTGAAAGGCAACTCGAAATTAGGCGGCCTTAGGACCAGCTCTATGGACACTGCTGCCTTCAACTTGTCAAACGCTTCTTGGCAATCTATGGTCTACCTCCAGGGTCTATCCTTCTTGAGTAAGTCTGTCAATGGGGCCACCTTTTTGGAGTAACCCCGCACAAACTTCCTATAGTAGTTAGACAAACCAAGAAAGGATCTCAACTCAGACACTTTGGTAGGGGCCTACCACTCCACTATTGCCTGGACTTTTCTCTCGTCCATTTTAACCTACCCTCAACTCACCCTATGCCCGAGGAACATAATCTCTCACCGAGCAAACTCGCATTTTTTGTTTTAAACATGTAATTGGTGCTCTCTCAACCTAGACAACACCAACCTTAGGTGGGACAAGTGGTCTTCCAAGGACTCACTATACACAACAATATCATCCAGATATACAACCACAAAATGATCAATGAAGTCGTGAAACACATCATTCATTAAATTACAGAAAGTAGCAGGGGCGTTATTCAAACCAAATGGCATTACCAAGAATTCGTAGGAGCCATAGCGAGTGATGCACGTGGTTTTCCCCTCATCTCCTTCTGCAATCCTAACTTGCCAACATCCAGACCACAGATCCAGCTTGGTGAAATATAAGGCTCTGGCTAGCCTGTCAAACAAGCCGCTATCAATGGAATATAGTACTTAATCGTTACGATCACCTTGTTCAGAGCCCTGTAATCAACACACATCCGTAGGAAGCCATCGTGTTTCCTCTGAAACAACACCGAGGCACCATATGGCACTTTGGAGGGCTAAATTAGGCCTACATCCAGCAACTCTGTCAACTGCTTCCTTAGTTCTGCCAACTCTAGCGGACTCATACGATATGGGGCTTGTGCTAGTGGTTTGGAACCAGGCACCAAATCGATCTTGTGGTCAGTGGCACGCCTTGGGGGAAGACAGTTATGGAGTTTAGGAGGCATCACGTTAGTGAACTCTCCCAATAGATCCGCCACACTGTCAGGCACCTCCGCAACAATACCTTATTTGATCTCCATCAAAGCCGCAAGGTAGGTGACTTCTCTTTTCTTCAGTCCATGCTTTACCTGCATAGCTGACAGCATACCACCCGACTTCCCACCAATACTGGAAGAGGGAGTGAACGTTCCAAAAACAAAACATGGATGATCCTCATGCATGATCATGAGACCACCCAAGTGAGCCTACCGAGCAACTTTTGCGCTCGTAAAGAAATCAACCTCCAGTATGATATCAAAATCATCTAACGGAGCCACAGTGAAGTTAAGCATACCAGACCAATTGCCTATAGTTACCTCCACTCCTAGTGCCGTGCAAAGCACCTCCCGAGTTGCCGAGTTGACTGCCTTCATTCGACTCCCGGTCTTTGTGACTTTCAGACACAGTGACTCCACCATCCTCTTAGCAACAAAGTTGTGGGTGTCACCCGTGTCAGCCATTGCAATCAACTCTTCATTACTGAGCCCGATCTTCACATACATCAAGCCGGATTGTGGGGCATGTCCAGCTTGCACAGCACTCACCAACTGTAGAGGATTGACACGAGAGGGGCCAACATCATCCGAGAGGCTACTCTCCTCAACAACTATGGCAGTTAACTTCTCCCGCTTCGGGCACTCCTTGGCCCTGTGTGGTCCATTACAAATGAAACATCCCGAGTTAGTTTTGCCTTTACCTTGTTATTGGTAGATGGCTATCCCTTTATCCTTGCTGCCACCGTTGTGCTTATCCTTCTCGCCTTCCTTCTTCTTCTTGCCCTTGTCTTTGGGCTACTTCCCAGCATCATAATCAAAAGACTTGTTGATCCGAAAATCAACTAAACCATCAGCCGCAGCCATCGCTGAAGGAAGGTCCTTCACACCTTGCCTTCTAAGCTCGAGTTGAGCCCAGGGTTGAAGACCGGATAGGAAGTTGAAAAGCTTGTCCACATCCGACATGTTTCGAATGTCAAGCATCAAGGAATTGAATTCCTTCACGTAGTCACGCACCGTGCCACTCTGCTTCAACTTCTTTAGGGACTCCCTCGCAACCCATGACGTGTTGCAGGGCAAAAACTGGTCCATCAATTCCTTTTTTAGGCTCTCCCACATCTCGATCTTGGGCCTGCCCACACTTGCATCATCATCCAATCGAGTCTACCACCACAGCTTGGCGTCCTTGGTGAGATACATGCTGGTCAGATTGACCTTCTCGTCGTCTGGCACTCGGGCTGCTTTTAAGTACTGCTCGATATCCCATAGAAAGTTCTCGATCTCTTTGGCATCCCTCGCTCCCTCGAAGGCTTTAGGCTCTGGCACCTTCATCTTGGTCGAGCCATCCAGAACACCTCCGCTTGGTTGAGAGGCTACAACCTTCTTAAGGATGGCTATCTCTGCTTCCATCTCATCAAACCGAAAAGCTGTATTCGTAGAGGCCACCACCTCATGTTGCCGCTGTAGATCGATTATGTACTACTCATGGAGCGCCAACGTCGGGAAGATGGTGAAATTTGCATCGTCCAGAAATTCACCGAGTAGGTCAAAGAGTTTGGCTATGCTCTCACGGATAGCATCAAGACCCGAACCACCTCCCATTGGTCGAACCTTTTTGCTCTGATACCAGCTATCACAAGGCTAATTTTCTCACCCAAAATTTCACCTTGTGATGGCACTAAATCACACTTAGTCTCAACCAACCGCACACGCAATGGATTGCACAATAGAACTTTGTAAGTAGGCACACAACTCACACACTCAAAAGAGGCACAAGAGCATATACGGGAACCTTTCCCAACCTTTTATTATTTAACTCAAGTAATACAAAGGAACAATCACTTGAACTCTCAACAGTGTTTCACTCTTTTTCTCTGTGTGGTTTCTCTTTCACTTAGTACAAATGACAACCCGTAGGGTCTATATATAGCTGACATCCCCAGCTATCTACATCTTGGAGATAAACATTATCTCCCCATGATCTCTATCGTGGCTGATAACCCTCATCTTCCCACGTTCTCATCCATGGCTCGATCCTGATAAGCCTTATCTCCCACGATCATCCATCACTTGATCTCAATAAGCCTTATCTACCCACGATCCTTTGCCATGCACGATCTGATGAGCATTATCTCGATGCTCGGCCAACCGGATAGAGCAACACCAGCATGTCCCCACATTCCACACGTCCTAGGAGACTCGGTGCTGCGCAGTGCCATGCAGACTTTGCCAAGACCTAGCCTTTTGTTTTGGGCCTCTTGGCCCAAGCCCATGACCCATCTGATGGAGCCCACGAACATGTAGACCAGCATCCTTTGTCCAATCCAAGTCTTGGTTCACACTAGGACCCCTATGTCGGCCCGTGCCTAAGCTAACCCTCTCAGCTTTCACCTTGCCTTAGGGAGTGCCCAGCCACTCTAAATTCCCATGCTAGGAATTGGCGCAAGGTGCCGCCATCTCCCACATGGCAAGTGTTCAAGGGGCTAACAGTAGGCCTCTATCCTACCATCGAAAGTTGATATGGCAGAAATTTGAATGATGCGTCGCCAGCAAGTTGGCCGTGCGATCTGTCAAATTATCATGAATCATCAGAGCAACGGGTAGGAGCCCACGTCGACCTTTTATCTAATAAATGCATCCCTTCCAGAAGTCAGGGTTTGTTGGACGTATTAGCTCTAGAATTACTATGGTAATCTGAGTAGCAGGTACCATCCAAGTGTAGTTTTGTTGTTGTTGCTGTCTGGCCTTTTATACTCGTGCGGGTAAGGGACATGCTTTGTTATTGTCGTCTCACCTTTTATACACTTGCAAGCAAGGAGTATGCTTTGTTGTTGCCATCTCACCTCTTATACTCATGCGTGCAAGGAGTATGCTTTTGTTGTTGTTGCCATCTCCCTTGTTATACTCGCATGTGCAAGGAGTCTGCTTCCATTGTAGTTGTCCTCTTGCCTTTTGTGCTTTGTTGGGTAAGGGCTATAGTTTTCTTGTTGTACTTGCAGTCTTTACACTCTTGTGGGCAAAGTGCTTGCTTTTGTTTTCGTTGTCATCTCGCCTTTTATACTCGTGTGGTCTAATCTTTTATACTCACATGGGCAAGGAATCTGGTTTTTTTGTTGTTGCTGTATCGTCTTTTACACTCGTGTAGGTAAGGTGCATGCTTTGTTATTGCTGTCTCAGTTTTTATACTCTTGTTGGCAAGGTGTATGCTTTGCTGTTGCCGTCTCACCTTTTATACCCATGCGTGCAAGGAGTATACTTTTGTTGTTGTTGCCGTCTCACCTTTTATACCCACATGGGCAAGGAGTGTGCTTTTGTTGTAGTTGTCCTCTCACCTTTTATACTCGGTTGGGTAAGGAGTATACTTTTCTTGTTGTACTTATCCTCTTTTATAATATTATGGGCAAGGAGTCTGCTTTTGTTGTTGTTGCTGTCTTGCCCCTTATACTCATGCAGGCAAGGTGTCTGCTTTGCTGTTGTTACTGTCTCGCCTTTTATACTAGTGCAGCGAAAGAGCATACTTTTGTTGTTTTGCTTTTTACCTTTTATACTCTTACAGGCAAGGAGTCTGCTTTTGTTGTTATTATTGTCTTGCCTTATATACCCTTGCAGGCAGGGCATTTGGTTTTGTTGTTGCTATCATTTTGTCTTTTACACTCGTGCAGGTAAAGAGTGTACAATTGTTGTTGTGGTTCTTGTTTTTTATGCTCTTGCAGGCAAAGAGTCTGGTTTTGTTATTGTTGTCGTCTTGCCTTTTATACTCCTGCGGGCAAAGAGTATGCTCTGCTATTGTCGTGTTGCCTTATATATTCTTGTTGGCAGCGAGTATGCATTTATTGTTGTTGTAGTCTTGCCTTTCATACTCGTATGAGCAAGAAGCCTGTTTTTGTTGTTGTTAATGTGTTGCCTTTTATTCTCGTGTAGGCAAGCAGCATGCTTTGTTATTGTCGTCTTGTTGTTTATGCCCATGCGGGCAAGGAGTATGCTTTGTTGTTGCTGTCTTGCCTTTTATACTCTTGTAGGCAAGGAGTCTGATTTTGTTGTTGTTGATGTCTAGCCTTTTAATTCATGCGGGCTAGGAGTCGGTTTTGTTGTGGTTATCGTCTCTCCTTTTAAAGTCATGTAGGCAAGGAGTATACTTTAGTTGTTTTACTTTTCGCGTTTTAAACTCTTGCAGGCAAAGAGTCTACTTTTACGCAGTTGCTATCTTGACTTTTATGCTTAGGCAGGCAACAAGTTTGGTTTTGTTGTTCTACTTGTTGCCTTTTTAACTCTTGCAGGCAAGGAGTTTGTTTTTGTTGTTGCTGCCGTCGCGCCTTTTACACTCGTGCGGGTTAGGAGTCTGCTTTGTTGTTGTTATCACCTCGCCTTTTATACTCATGTAGTCATTGAGTATGCTTTTGTTGTTGGACTTTTTGTGTTTTATACTCTTGCGAGCAAAGAGTATACTTTTGTTGTTGTTGCTATCTTGCCTTTTATACTCGTGCGGCCAACAATATTAGTTTTGTTGTTGTTAACGACTCGCTTTTTATACTCATGCGGGCAAGGAGGATGCTTTGTCGTTGCCGTCTCGCCTTTTATTCTTGTGCGTGCAAGGAGTATGCTTTTGTTATTGTTATCGCCTCTCCTTTTATACTGGCACGGCTAAGGAGTCTGCTTTTGTTGTAGTTGTCCTTTTGCCTTTTATACTCGTACAGCTAAAGCGTATGCTTTGCTGTTGTCGTTTCACCTTTTATACTCGTGCGAGCAAGGAGTATGCTATTGTTGTTGTCGTCGCGCTTTTAGACTTGTGTGGGTAAGGGGTCAAGGTTTGTTGTTGTTGTCGTCTTGCCTTTCATATTTGTGCGTGTTAGAAGCATGCTTTGTTGCTGCCATCTTGCATTTTACACTCGTGTGAGTAAGGAGTTTGCTTTGTTGTTGTCGTCCTGCCATTTATACTCATGAGTGTAAGGAGTATGCTTTGTTGTTGCCGTCCTGCCTTGCATACTCTTGTGGGTGAGGAGTCTGCTTCTATTGTTCTTGCCGCTTTGTCTTTTATACTCATGAGGGTTAGACATTTGCTTTGCTGTTACTACTGTCTACCATTTTATACTCGTATAGGCTAAGAGTATACATTTACTTTTTCGCTTTTCGCCTTTAATATTCCTGCGCATAAGGAGTCTACTTTTGTTATTGTTACTGTCTCACATTTTCTACTCGTGCAGGCTGGCAGCCTACTTTGCTATTGTCACCGTCTCGCCTTTTATGCTCGTGCAGGCAAGGATTATATTTTTTTTTTTTGCATTTTTTGCCTTATATAATATTGCGAGCAAGGAGTCTACTTTGACTGTTATTGCCATCTCGTTTTTATACTTGTACGGGCAAGCAGCAACCTTTGTTCTTACTGTGTCAGTATTTATACTCCAGCAAGCAAGGAGTACGCTTTGTTGTCAAGGCCTTGCCTTTTATACTCTTGTGGGTATGGAGTCTGCTTTTGTTGTTGCTTTCATCTCGCCTTCTATAGTCGTGAGGGCTAGGCGCATGCTTTGCTATTATTATCGTCTTGCCATTTATACTCATGTGGGCAAGGAGTATGCTTTTATTTTTGTGCTTTTCGCCTTTTATATTATTGCAGGCAAAGAGTCTACTTTTATTGTTGTTGTCGCCTCTCCTTTTACACTCATACGAGCAAGGAGTCTAGTCTTGTTGTTGTTGCTGTCTTGCCTTTTACACTCGTACGGGCAAGCAACATATTTTGTTGCTGCCGTCTCACATTTTATACTCGTGCGAGTAAGGAGGATGCTTTGTTGTTGTCGTCTCGTCTTTTATACTCGTGCAAGCATGGAGTATGCTTTGTTGCCACTTACCCTTTTATGCTCTTGTGGGCAAGGTGTCTGGTTTTGTTGTTGCTGCCGTCTCATCTTTTATACTCACGCGGGCAAGGGTTATGCTTTTCTATTGCTATCTCTCCTTTCATACTCGTACTGGCAGGGAGTATGCATTTTTTGATGTTGCCTTCTCGCCTTTTATACTAATACAGGCAAGGAATCTGGTTTTGTTGTTGTTGTAGTGTCACCTTTTATTCTCACATGGGCAAGCAGCATGCCTTGTTGTTGAGGTGTCGCCTTTTTTACTCGTGTAGCGAAGGAGTCTACCTTTGTTGTTGCTGGCATTTAGCCTTTTAAGTCATGCAGTCAAGGAGTCTGCTTTTCTGTTGTTACTATGTTGCCTTTTCTACTCGTGCAGGCAAGGAGTACACTTTTGTTAATGTGCTTTTCTCCTTTTATACTCTTGCAGGCAAAAAATATGCTTTTGTTGTTGTTGCTGTCTCACCTTTTATGCTCACGTGGGCAAGGGGGTCTGGTTTTGTTGTTGTACTTGTCGCCTTTTTTGCTTTTGCGGGCAAAGAGTCTGCTTTTACTGTTGTTGTCGTCTCGCCTTTTATACTCATGCGGGTTAGGAGTCTGCTTTGCTATTATTGTCGTCATGCCTTTTATACTAGTGCTGGCAAGGAGCACAGTTTTGTTGTTTTACTTTTTGCCATTTATGCTCTTGTGGGCACGAAGTATGTTTTTGTTGATGTTGATGTCTCACCTTGTATGCTTGTGTAGGCAAGGATTCTATTTTTCCTATTGTTACCGACTCGTCTTTTATACTCGTTCGAGCAAGGAGTATGCTTTACTGGTGCTGACAAGCCTTTTATACTCGTGCGAGCAAGGAGTATGCTTTTGTTGTTGTTGTCATCTCGCCTTTTATACTCGTACGGGCAAGGAGTCTGGTTTTGTTATTGTTGTTGCCTCGCCTTTTATACTCGTGTGGGCAATGAGCATGCTTTATTGTTGCTGTCCATCCTTTTATGCTCATACGAGCAAGGAATATGGTTTGTTATCGACGTCTCGCCTTTTACAGTCGTGCGGGCAAGTAGTATGCTTTTGTTGTTGCTATCGTTCAGGCAAGAAGGCTGGTTTTGTTGTAGTTGTCATCTTGCCTTTTATACTCGTGCCGCCAAGGAGTATGCTTTTGTTGTTTTTTTCGTCTCACCTTTTATACTCGTGCAGGCAAAGAGTCTGGTTTTGTTGTTGTCGCTGTCTCTCCTTCAATACTCACGTGGGCAAGGGGTTAGTTTTTGTTGTTGCTGTCGTCTTGCCTTTTATGCTCGTGCAGGCAAGGGGTATGCTTTGCTGTTGCCATCTCGCCTTTCCTACTCGTGCGAGCGAGGAGAATGCTTTTGTTGTTGTTGTCGTCTCGCCTTTTGTACTCATTTGGGAAAGGAGTCTGGTTTTGTTGTTGTTTCTGTCTCCCATGTTACACCCGTGCAGGAAAAGAGAATGCTCTTTTGTTGCCTTCTTGCCATTTACACTCATATGAGTTAGGAGTATGCTTTGTTGTTCCCGTCTCGCCCTTCATACTCGGGCAGGCGAGGAGCATACTTTCGTTGTTGTACTTGTATCCTTTTATACTCTTGCGGCTAATGACTTTGCTTTTGTTATTGTCACTGTCTCACTTTTTATATTCTTGCGAGTAATGAGTCTGATTTTATTGTTGTTGGCGTCTCGCCTTTTATACTCGTGCGTGCTAGGAGTCAGCCCTGCTGTTATTACCATCTTGCCCTTTATACTCATGTGGGCGAGGAGTATACTTTTATTTTTGTACTTTTTGTCTTTTGTATTCTTGTGAGCAAGGAGTCGACCAGTGTTGTTGTTACTGTCTCGGCTTTTATACTCGTACAGGAAAGGAGTCTATTTTTGTTGTTGTTGTCGTCTCGCGTTTTATACTCGTGTGTACTAGTAGTCTGCTTTGATGTTGTTGCTATCTCGCCTTTTATACTCATGCATGCTAGGAGTCTACTTCATCGTTCATACTGTCTTACTTTTTATACTCATGCCACAATGAGTATGCTTTTATCGTTGTACTTTTCGCCTTTTATACTCGTACGAACTAGGAGTTAGCGTTGCTATTGTTGCTCTCTCCACTTTTATACTCGTATGGGCAAGGAGTATATTTTTGTTGTTGTACTTTTTGCCTTTCCTATTCATGCGGGCAAGGAGTCTATTTTTATTGTTGCTCCTATCTTACTTTTCATACTTGTGCGGGTAAGGAATCTATTTTTGTTGTTGTTCTCGTCTCACATTTCACACTCACACAAGCAAAGAGTACACTTTTGTTGTTGTACTTCTGGCCCTTTATACTCTTACGAGTGAAGAGTCTGGTTTTGTTGTAGTTTCCGGCTTACCTTTTATACTCCTACAAGCAATCAACAAGCTTTGTTGTTGTCGTCTCACCTTTATACTTGTCCGGGCAAGGAGTATGCTTTGTTGTTGTCGTCTCGCCTTTTTTATACTCTTACAGGCAAAGATTCTACTTTTGTTATTATTACCATCTTGCCTTTTATACTCGTGTGGCCTAAGAGTTTGCTTTGTTGTTGTTATTGTCTCGCTTTTGATGCTCGTGCAGGGAAGGAGTATGCTTTATTTTTGTGCTTTTTCCCATTTGTATTCTTGTGGGCAAGGAGTCTACTTTTGCTGTTGTTACCATCTCAGTTTTTATACTTGTGCAGGCAAGGAGACTGGTTTTGTTGTTGTTGGCATCTTGCCTTTTATACTCTTATGGGCTAGAAGTCTACTTTACTATTGTTGTCGTCACGCCTTTTATACCCGTGCAAGCACGAAATATGCTTTTGTTATTGTTGCCGTCTAGCCTTTTATGCTCGTACAGGCAAAGAGTATGGTTTTGGTGACGTTGTCATCTTGCCTTTTATACTCTTGCGGGCAAGGAGTATGCTTTTGTTGTTATTGCCATCTTGCCTTTTATACTTGTGCAGACAAGGAGTGAGTTTTGTTGTTGTCACCATCTCGCTTTTAAACTCGTGTGAGTAAAGAGTGTTCTTTGTTGTTGCCACCTTACCTTTTATCCTCGTTTGGGCAAGGAGTATGCTTTACTGTTGCCACCTCGCCTTTTATACTCGTGCAAGTAGGGTATATTCTTTTGTTGTTGTTGCTGTCTCACCTTTTATTCTCTTGCAGCCTAGAAGTATGCTTTGTTGTTGTTGTCTCACCTTTTATACTCGTGCGGGCATGGAGTATGCTTTTGTTGTTGTTACCTTCTCGCCTTTTATACTTGTACAAGCAAGGAGTCTAGGTTTATTGTTGTTGCTGCCTTGCTTTTTACAATCATGCGGGAAAGCAGCTTGCTTTATTGTTGTCGTCTCGCCTTTTATAGTCATGCGGGTAAGGAGTGTGCCTTGTTTTTACTGACCCACTTTTTATAGTCGTGCGGGCAAGTATCATTCTTTGTTCTTGCCATCTTGCCTTATACAGTCGTGCAGGCAAGAAGTATGTGTTTTTATTGCTGTCTCGCCTTTTATACTCTTGTGGGCAAGGTGTCTACTTTTGTTGTTGTTTTCGTGTCTCCTTTTATACTTGTGTAGGCAAGCAACATGCTTTGTTGTTGTCGTCTTGCCTTTTATAATCGTGTGGGCAAGCATCATGCTTTATTGCTGCCGTCTCACCTTTTATAGCCGTGTGGGCTAGGAGTCTATTTTTGTTGTTGATGTTGTGGTCTTGCTAGTGAGGGCTACGCGTTTGCTTTGCTGTTACCGTCTCGCCTTTTATACTCATGTGGGCAGGGAGTATGCTTTTGTCGTTATTAGTATCGTCTTGCTAGTGAGGGCTAGGTGCTTGCTTTGCTGTTGCCGTCTCGCCATTTATACCTATACGGGCAAGGAGACCGGTTTTGTTGTTGTTGTCGTCTTGCCCTTTTATACTCATATGGGCAAACAATATGCTTTACTGTTGCCATCTTGCCTTTTATACTCGTGCAGGAAAGAAGTATGCTTTGTTGTTACCGTCTCATCTTTTGTATTCTTGCGGGCAATGAGTCTACTTTTGTTGTTGTTGCGGTCTTACCTTTTACACTCTAATGGGCTAGAAGTCTACTTTGTTGTCGCTACCGTCTCACCTTTTATACTTGTGTAGGCGAGGAGTATGCTTTAGTTGTTGTGCTTTTAGCCCTTTACACTCTTGCGGGCAAAGAGTCTGGTTTTGTTGTTGTTGTTGTCCCGCTGTTATGGTCATGCTAGTAAAGAGTCTGGTTTTGTAGTTGTTATTGTCTCACCTTTTGTACTCGTGCGGGCACGGAGTATTCTTTTGTTGTTGTACTTTTTGCTTTTTATACCCTTGTGGGAAAGGAGTCTAGTTTTGTTGTTGTTGTCGTCTTGCCTATTATACTCGTGTCGGCAAGGAGTATACTTTTGTTGTTGTACTTTTTGCTCTTTATATTCTTTTGGGCAAGGAGTCTACTTTTGCTGTTGTTGCTGTCTCATCCTTACAACTGTGCGGGCAAAGAGTCTAGTTTTGTTGTTGATGTCGTCTCACCTTTTATACTCAGGGGGTCGAGAAGTATACTTTTGTTGTTGCACTTGTCACGTTTTATACTCTTGCAACCAATGAGACTGCTTTTTTTGTTGTTCCCGTCTCGCATTCTATACATGTATGGGCTAGGAGTCTACTTTTTTTTTGTTGTTGTCTTGCCTTTTATACTCTTGTGGAGAAGGTGGATGTTTTGTTGTTGTCGTCTTGCCTTTTATACTCGTGCGGGCAACAAGTAAGCTTTAATGTTCCCTTCTCGCCTTTTATACTCGTGCGGGTAAGAAGCATGCGTTGTTGTTGCCCCCTTGTCGTTTATACTCCTACAGGCAAGAAGTATGGTTTTGTTGTTGTTTGCCGTCTCGCCTTTTATACTTGTACGAGAGTCTGTTTTTGTTGTTGTTGTCGTCTCGCCTTTTTTATTCATGCGAGCAAGCAGCATGCTTTGTTGTTGCTGTTTGGCCTTTTATAGTCGTGCGGGAAAGGAGTATGCTTTTTTGTTACCGTCTCGTTCTTTATACTCGAACGGATGAGGAGTATACTTTTGTTTTTGTACTTGTCACCTTTGATACTCTTCCGGACAAATAGTCTAGTTCTATTGTTGTTGTTGTCTCGCCTTTCATGCTCGTGTAGGCAAGGAATATGCTTTTGTTTTTGTGTTTTTTGCCTTTTAAACTATTGCGGGCACGGAGTCTACTTTTGTTGTTCTTGCCGCATTGCATTTTATACACGTACAAGCAATGAGTCTAGCTTTGTTGTTGTCGCCGTCTTCGTCTTTTTATACTTTTGCAGCCAAGGAGTATACTTTCGTTGTTGTACCTTTCGACTTTTATACTCTTGCGGGTAAGGAGTCCACTTTTGTTGTTGTTGTCGTCTCGCCTTTTATACTCATGCAGGCTGGAAGTCTGCTTTTGTTGTTGTTGCTGCCTTGCCTTTTAAACTTGTAGAGGCAAGGAGTCTAGATTTGTGGTTGTTGCCATCTCACCTTTTATACTAGTGCCGGCAAGCAATCAGCTTCATTGTTGCTGTCTTGCCTTTTGCAGTTGGGCCGGTGAGGAGCATACTTTTCTTGTCGTACTTGTCGCCTTTTATACTCTTGCGGGCAAGGAGTCTAGTTTTGTTATTATTGTCGTCTAGCTTTTTATACTCGTAAGGGCTATGCTTTTGCTTTGCAGTTAATACCGTCTCACCTTTTATGCTCATGCAGGCAAGGAGGATACTTTTGATTTTGTACTTTTTGCCCGTTATATTCTTCTAGGCATGGAGTCTACTTTTGCTGTTCTTTTCGTCTCGCCTTGTATACTCGTCCGGGCTGGGAGTCTGCTTTTGTTGTTGTTGATGCCTTGCCTATTATACTCGTGCGGGTAGGGAGTATGCTCTTTTTGCCGTTGTCATGTCGCCTTTTATACTTGTAAGGACAAGAAGTCTGGTATGTTGTTGTTGCCGTCGGGCCTTTTGTACTTGTGCAAGCAAGCAACATGCTTTGTTGTTGCCATATTGCCTTTTATACTCGTGTGGGCAAGGTATATGCTTTGTTGCTACCGTCTTGCTTTTTATACTCGGGCTGGTGAGGAGTCTGGTTTTGTTATTGTTGCCACCTCGCCTTTTACACTCGGTCAGAAGAGGAGTATACTTTTGTCGCTGTACTTGTTGCCTTTTATACTCTTGAGGGCAAGGAGTCTGCTTTTCTTGTTGTTGCTGTATCGCCTTTTATACTCATGTGGTCTAGGAGTCCGCAACACTGTTGTTGCCGTCTTGTCTTTTATACTCGTGCGAGCAAAGAGTATACTTTGTTGTTCTACTTTTTTCCCTTTATACTATTTCAGGCAAGGTGTTTTCTTTTCTTGTTGTCGCTGCCTTGGCGTTTATACTCGTACAAATAAGGAGTTTGGTTTTGTGATTGTTACTATCTTGCCTTTTATAATCGTATGGGCAATGAGTGAAGAGTATGCTTTGTTGTTGTTGTCATGCCTTTTATACTCATGTGGGAAAGGACTATGCTTTTGTTTTTGTACTTTTCGCCTTTTATATTCTTGCAAGCAAAGAGCCTACTTTTGCTGTTGTTGCCATCTCACCTTTTCTACTTGTGCAGGCTTGGAGTCTAGTTTTGTTGTTGCTGTTGTCTCTCCTTTTATACTCATACAGGAAAGCAACATGCTTTGTTGTTGTTGTCATGCATTTTGCATTCGTATGGGCAAAGAGTATGCTTTGTTGTCACTGTCTTACCTTTTTGGCTCTTGCGGGCTAGGAGTCTACGTTTTTTGTTGTTGTTGTCTTGCATTTATACTCGTGTAGTTAAAGAGTATGCTTTACTATTATCGGCTCGTCTTTCATACTCGCGCGGGGTAGGAGTATGCTTTTTTTGTTGTTATTGTCTCGCCTTTCATACTCGTGCGGGCAAGCAGTATGCTTAGTTGTCGTTGTCTCACCTTTTCTACTCTTACGGGCAAGGAGTCTGCTTTTGTTGTTGTTGCCGTCACGCCTTTTATGCTCATGAGGGCAAGGAGTCTGGTTTTGATGTTGTTGTCATCTCGCATTTTATACTAGTGCGAATTAGGCGTAAACTTTTGTTGTCGTACTTTTCACCTTATATAGTCCTGAAGGGAACGAGGCTACTTTTGCTGTTGTTTCCATCTCGCCTTTGACACTAGCGTGGGTAAGGAGTTTGGTTTTGTTGTTGTTACTGTCTCGTCCCTTGTATCGTGCAGGCAAAGAGTCTGCTTTTGTTGTGGTTGTAGTCTCGTCTTTTATGCTCATTCGGGCTAAGAGTCTGCTCTATTGTTCCTACCATCTCGCCTTTTATGATCTTGCAGGCAAGGAGCATGCGTTGCTGCCATCTCTCACTATGGCTCCCACGAATTATTGGTGATGCCATTCGGTTTGACTAACGCCCCTGCTTCTTTCTGTAATTTAATGAATGATGTGTTTCATGACTTTATTGATCATTTTGTGGTTGTATATCTGGATGATATTGTTGTGTATAGTGAGTCCTTAGATGATCACTTGTCCCACCTGAGGTTGGTGTTGTCTGAGTTGAGAGAGCACCAATTATATGTGAAAAAGGAAAAATGTGAGTTCGCCCGACGTGAGATAATGTTGCTTGGGCATAGGGTGAGTCGAGGGCAAGTTAAAATGGACGAGAGAAAAGTCCAGGCAATAGTTGAGTGGGAGGCCCCTGCCAAAGTGTCTAATTTGAGGTCCTTTCTTGGTTTGTCTAACTATTACAGGAAGTTCATGCAGGGCTACTCCAAAAAAGTTTCCCGATTGACGGACTTACTCAAGAAGGATAAAACCTAGAGGTGGACCACAGATTGCCAAGAAGCCTTTGACAAGTTGAAGGCAGCGGTGTCCACCGAGCCAATCCTGAGGCTGCCTGATTTTGAGTTGCCTTTCAGTGTGCTAACTGATGCCTCAAACAAAGCCATTGGAGGTGTGTTGGTGCAAGAAGGCTACCCCATTGCCTATGAGAGCCAAAAACTCAATGATGCAGAGCAGCGATACTCAGCCCATGAGAAGGAGATGTTAGCAGTGGTGCATTGCCTTCGCGCATGGAGGGTGTATTTGCTGGGTACCAGGTTCGTGATTTGGACTGACAATGTGTCTGACACATTCTTTCAGACTCAAAAAAAGCTTTCTACACGGCAGGCGCAGTGGTAGGAGTTCTTGGCTGAGTACGATTTTACCTGGGAACACAAGCTAGGAAGGCAAAATCAGGTGGCAGATGCCCTAAGTCGCCGACATGTGCAAGAGACGGACAAAACCCAAACCACTTGCCATTGGTTCTCACCCAAAATTTATCCTTGTGATGGCACTAAGTCACGCTTAGTCTCAGCCAACCGCACACACAGAAGGATTGTACAATGGAACTTTATAAGTAGGCACACAACTCACACACTCAAAAGGGACACAAGAGCATATACAGGAACCTTTCCCAACATTTTATTACTTAACTCAAGTAATACAAAAGAACAATCACCTGAACTCTCAATAGTGTTTCACTCTTTCTCTCTGAGTGATTTCTCTTTTACTGAGTACAAATGACAACCCGTAGGGTCTATATATAGCTGACACCCCCAGCTATCTAGGTCTTGGAGATAAACATTATCTCCCCACGATCTCTATCGTGGCTGATTACCCTCTTCTTCCCACGATCTTATCTATGACTTGATCCTAATAAGCCTTATCTCCCACAATCATCCATCACTTGATCTCGATAAGCCTTACCTACCCAAGATCCTTTGCCATGTACGATCTGATAAGCATTATCCTTATGCTTGGCCAACCGAATCGAGCCACACCTGAACATCCCCACGTTCCACACGTCGTAGGAGACTCGATGTCACGCAGTGCCATGCAGACTTGGCCAAGACCCAGCCCTATGATTTGGGCCTCTTGGCCCATGCCCATGGCTCATCTAATGTAGCCCACAAACATGTATTCCAGCATCCTTTGTCCAACCCAAGTCTTGGTCCACACTGGGACCCACATGTAGGCCCATGCCTACGCTGACCCTCTAAACTTTCACCTTGCTTAAAGGAGTGCCCAGCCACTTCAAAGTCCCATGCTAGGAATTGGCGCAAGGTGCTGTCAACTCCTGCATGCCAAGTGTTCATGGGGCTAACAAACCACCCCCACATGTTGAAGCCAGCGTTCTTATTGGTAAGGTTGATAGGTAGTCTTCCACCCGCTTCTCGAACTGCCATAGAGTCACATCTCTTTCCCAGCTCACCTCACTATTTGGGGAATTCTTCCACTTTACCAAGTGCTCAACCCGCCTGTTCTTCTTACTTTGCCCTTGCGTTCGGTGGTCTAGAATTCTCTCCACTTTACCCTGGAACATAGTTCTGATTGTAGGGGGAGCACGTCATGCTTGTTTCCTTAGAGGCTCATCGCCCGCTTCCTCGTGGAAGGGCTTCAAGAAACTCACGTGGAAGGTTGGATGTACCTTCAACCTTTCTTGGAGCTGCAACCTATATGCAACATTGCCAACTTTCTTCACCACTATGAAGGGACCGTCATACTTTGGAACCAGCTCACGATGATGCAGAGTAGCGGTACTCATCCTATGAGAAGGAGATGCTGGCAGTGGTGCATTGCCTTCGCACTTGGAGGGTATTTTCCTGGGTACCCAGTTCGTGGTATGTTGCCAACACATTCTTTCAGACTCAGAAGAAGCTTTCTGCACGGCAGGCGCAGTGGCAGGAGTTCTTGGTTGGGTACGATTTTACTTGGGAACACAAGCCAGGCAAGCAAAATCAGGTGGCGGATGCCTTAAGTCGCCAACAAGTGCAAGAGACAGTTGCTGCCCTCACTCAAGTGCAGAGTGACTTGCTAGACAAAATCAGGGAACAAGCCAGCACGAGTATAAAAGGTGATATTGCAACAATAAGCATATTCCTTCCCCACAATAGCACAAAAGGCGAGACGGCAACAACAAAGCATACTCTTTACGCGCACGAGTTTAAAAGGCATGATGGCAACAACAAAGCATGCTCCTTACCCGCACGAGCAAAAAAAGCGAGAAGGTAACAACAACAAAACCAGACTACTTGCCCACACGAGTATAAAAGGTAGGACGGCAACAACAACAAAAGCATGCTCCTTGCTTGCAGGAGTATAAAAGGCGAGACGGCAACAACAAAGCATATTTAATTCTCGTACAGGTATAAAAGGCGAGTAGGTAACAACAACAAAACTAGACTCCTTGCCTGCACAAGTAAAAAGGCGAGATAGCAATAGCAAAGCGTACTCCTTACCTACACGAGAATAAAAGGCGAAACGGCAACAAGAACAAAACCAGACTCTTTGCCTACATGGGTATAAAACGCGAGACAACAACAACAACAAGAGCAGATACCTTGCCTGCAAGACTGTAAAAGGTAAAATGTACAACAAGAAAAGTATCGTCCTTGCCATACGAGTATAAAAGGTGAGATGGCAACAACAAAGCATGCTCCTCACCTACACGAATAAAAAGGCTGAGATAGTAAAAACAACAAATGCAAACTCCTCGCCCTTACGAGTATAAAAGGGTCGATGGTAAGAACAAGAAAATCATACTTTTTACTCGTACTAGTAAAAAAGGCGAGATGGCAATAGCAAAGCATGCCTGCACGAGTATAAAAGGTGAGACGGCAACAACAAAGCATACTCCTTCCCTGCACAAGAATAAAAGGCGAGACAGCAACAACAAGAAAATCAGACTCCTTGTCCGCACGGGTATAAAAGACGAGATAGTAGCAATAACAAAAGCAGATTGTTTGCTGACAAGAGTATAAAAGGTGAAAAGTACAACAACAAAAGTTTACTCGTTGCCCGTACGAGTATAAAAGGCGAGATGGTAACAACAGCAAATCAGACTCGTAGTCCGTGAGAGTTTAAAAGGCTAGACTACAAAAACAACAAATGCAGACTCCTTGCCCACAAGAGTATGAAAGTAGACAATCACAACAACAAAAGTATACTTCTAGTTGGCCAGAGTATAAAACGCAGGACGACAACAACAACAAAACTAGAGTCCTTGCCCACATGAAGATAAAAGGTGAGACGGCAACAACAGCAAAAGTAGACTCCTTGCTCACAATGGTATAAAAGGGGAAAAGTACAACAGCAAACATATACTCGTGGCCCGTACGAATATAAAAGGGGAGACAGTAGCAACAACAAAACATACTCCAAGCCCATGCGAGCATAAAAGTGAGACAGCAACAACAACAACTGTAGACTATGCGCCCACGAGAGCATAAAAGGCAAGACGGCAACAACAACAAAGGCACACTCCTTGCCCATACAAGTATAAAAAGTAAGACGGCAACAACAAAGCTTACTCCTTCCCTATACAAGTATAAAAGGCCCGTCGGCAGTAGCAACAAAACTAGACTCCTTTCCGTCACGAGTAAAAATGAGGCGGCAACAACAAAGCATACTCCATAACCACACAAGAATAAATGGCGAGATGACAACAGCAGCAAAACTGGGCTCCTTGCATACATGGGTATAAAAGGCAAGACAGTAACAACAACAAGAACAGACACCTTGCCATAAGAGTATAAAAGGCGAAGTGTACAACAACAAAAGTATACTCCTTGCCCGCATGAGTATAAAAAGTGAGACAACAACAACAAAGCATGCTCCTCACCCGTACCAGTATAAAAGGCAAGACAGTAAAAATAATAAATGTAGACTTCTTGCCCGTATGAATGAAAAAGGCGAGATGGTAAGAACAACAAAAGCATACTCTTTACTCACTCGAGTAAAAAATGCGAGACGGTAATATCAAAGCCTACTCCTTGCCCGCATGACTATAAAAGGTGAGACGGCAATAGCAAAGTGTACTCCTTATCTGCACAAGAATAAAAGGCAAGACGACAACAACGACAAAGTCAGACTCCTTGCTCGCACTGGTATAAGGACGAGACAGTAACAATAACGAAAGTAGACTCTTTGCAGACATTAGTATAAAAGGTGAAAGGTACAATAACAAAAGTTTACTCCTTACCCGCACAAGTATAAATGGCAAGATGGTAATAACAAAGTCAGACTCCTTGCTCGTAGCCCATGCGAGTTTAAAGGCTAGACAACAAAAACAACAAATGCAGACTCCTTGCCCGCAAGAGTATGAAAGACGACAATCACAACAATAAAAGTATACTCCTAGCCTGCTGGAGTATAAAGGGCAAGACAGTAAGAACAATAAAACTAGAGTCCTTGCCTACGCGAAGATAAAAGGCGAGACGACAACAATAGCAAAAGTAGACTCCTTGCCCGCTAGAGTATAAAAGGCAAAATGTACAACAACAAAAGTATACTCTTTTCCCACAAGAGTATAAAAGGGAAATTAGTAGCAACAACAAAGCATACTCCTAGCCTGCGTGAGCATAAAAGCGAGACAGCAACCACAACAAATACAGACTCCATGCCCGCGAGAGTATAAAAGGCAAGATGACAACAACAACAAAAGCACACTCCTAGCCCATGCAAGTATAAAAAGCGAGACGACAATAGTAAAGCTTGCTTCTTGCCTACAAGAGTCTAAAAGGCGAGTTGGCAGCAGAAACAAAACCAGACTCTTTGCCCACACAGTGAAAGGACAAGACGGCAACAACAAAGCATACTCCTTACCCACACAAGAATAAATGGCGAGACGACGACGACAACAACAAAACCAGGCTTCTTGCCTACACGGGTATAGGAGGCAAGATAGTAACAACAACAATAGCAGACACCTTGCCTGTAAGAGTATAAAAGGCAAAATGTACAACAACAAAAGTATACTCCTTGCTTGTATGAGCATAAAAGGCGAGACAACAACAAGAAAGCATGTTTCTCACCCGTACGAATATAAAAGGCAAGACAGCAAAAACAACAAATCCAGAGTCCTTGCCGGAAAGAGTATGAAAGGCGACAAGCACAACAACAAAATTATACTCCTAACCTGCCTGAGTATATATGTGGGACGGCAACAACAACAAAACCAAAGTCCTTACTTGCACGAAGATAAATGGCAAGATGGCAAAAACAGCTAAAGTAGACTCTTTACTAGCAAGAGTATCAAAGGCAAAAAGTATAAGAACAAAAGTATACTCCATGCCCGCACAAGTATAAAAGTAGAGACGGTAGTAATAACAAAGCATACTCTTATCCCACACGAGTATAAAGACGAGACGACAACAACAACAAAAGCAGACCACACGAGTATAAAAGTGGAGACGGTAGCAATAACAAAGCATACTCCTAGCCCGCACGAGTATAAAGACGAGACGACAACAACAACAAAACCAGACTCCTTGCCCGCAAGAGTATAAAAGGTGAGACGACGACAACAAAGCATACTTTTTGTCCTACGAGTATAAAAGGCGAGACAGTAAGAACAAAGCATGTTGTTTGCTTGCATGAGTAAAAAAGGCGAGACGACAACAAGTACAAAACTAGACTCCCTGTCCTTATGAGTATAAAATGTGACATAGCAACAACAAAGTGTGCTGCTTCCCTGCACGAGTAAGAAAGGCGAGACGACAGGAAGAACAAAACCGAATTCCTTGTCTGTACGAGTATGAAAAGTGAGACGACAACAATAAAAAAAGCATACTTGCTACCCGCACAAGTGTGAAAGGCGACACGGCAACAACAAGGCATACTCCTTAGCCGCATAAGTATAAAAGGCGAGATGACAAGAACAAAGTATACGCTTTGGCCACATGAGTATAAAAGGCAGGATGGCAACAACAGAGCATACTCTTTTCTCGTAAGAGTATAAAAGGCGACATAGCAATAGCAACGCATACGTCTTACCCGTGCGAGTATAAAAGGCAAGACGTTTCCCTGCCTATATGAGTATAAAATGCAAAAAGGCAATGGCTACAGCAAAGCATACTCTTTCCATGCAAGAGTTTAAAAGCGAGGTGGCAAAAACAAAGCGTACTCCTTACCTGCATGAGTACCATGACGAGATGGCAAAAACAAAGCGTACTCCTTGCCCACACGAGTACCATGGCAAGACGGCAACAACAAAGCATTCTTCTCGCCTGCACGAGTATAAAAGACAAGACAACAACAACAAAGCATTCTTCTCGCCCACTTGAGTATAAAAGGAGAGACTGCAACAACAACAAAACTAGACTCCTTGCCCGTACGAGAGATGACAACAACAACAAAAGTATACTCTTTGCTTGCACGACCATAAAAGGCAAGATGGCAATAGCAAAGCATACTCTTTGCCTGCAAAAGTTTAAAAGGTGAGGCGGCAATAGGAACAAAACCAGACTATTTGCTAGCACAGGTATAAAATGCGAGATAGTAACAACAACAAATGTAGACTCATTGCCCGCAAGAGCTTAAAAGGCAAAACATACAACAAGAAAAGTATACTCCTTCTTGCGCGTGTATAAAAGGCAACATAGCAACAACAGCAAGGCAGACTCCTAGCCCGCAAGGGTGCAAAAGGCGAGAAGGAAAAAACAAAAAAAGTAGACTTCTTGCCTGCAAGAGTATAAAAGGCAACAAGCACAACAATAAAAGTAGACTCCTTGCCTTCCCGAGTATAAAAGGCGGGACGGCAACAACAACAAAACTACTCTCCTTAATTGTACAAATATAAACGGCGAGACGACAACAACAACAAAAGTAGACTCCTTGTCTGCCAGAATATACAAGGGGAGGCGGCAATAGCAACAAAACCAGACTCTTTGCCTACACAGGTATAAAATGCGAGACATTAACAACAACAAAATTAGACTCATTACCCGCAAGAGTATAGAAGGCAAAAAGTACAACAAGAAAAATACACACCTTCTTGCACGCGTTCAAAAAGGCAAGAGGACAACAACAACAAAGTAGACTCCTAGCTCGCACTAGTGTAAAAGGCGAGAAGGCAAAAACAATAAAAGCAGGCTCCTTGCTTGCAAGAGCATAAAAGATGACAAGCACAACAACGAAAGTACACTCCTTGCCCTCTCAAGTATAGAAGGTAGGATGGTAACAACAACAAAACTACACTCCATGGACGCACAACGATAAAAGTTGAGATGGAAACAACAATAAAACTAGACTCCTTGTCCGCAAGAGTATAAAAGGCAAAAAGTACAAAAACAAAAGTATACTACTTGCTCGCAAGATTGTAAAATGTGAGATGGTAACAATAGCAAAACAGACTACTTGCCTGCATGAGTATAAAAGGCAAAACGTACAAAAACAAAAGTATACTTCTTTCCCGCATGAGTATAAATGGCGAGATGGCAACAACAACAGAACCAGAATCCTTGCCATATGAGTATAAAAGGCGAGACGACAACAACGACAAAAGGATGCTCCTTGCTCACATGGGTATAAAAGGCGAGACAGCAACTGCACAGCATAGTCCTTGCCTGCATGAGTATAAAGCATACTCCTTTCCGCCAATTGTATAAAAGGCGAGACAATAATAGTAGAGCATACTCCTTGCCTGCAAAAGTATAAAAGACAAGACAACAACAACAAAGCATACTCCCTGCCCGCACGAGTGTAAAGGACGAGACGACAATAACAACAAAACCAGACTGAGTGCCCGTACGTGTATAAAAATTGTGACAGCAATAACAACAAAAGCATATTCCTTGCCTGGACGAGTATAAAAGACGAGACAGCAACAACAAAACATATTCCTTTCCCGCAAGAGTATAAAGGGCTAGACGGCAACTAAAAAGCATGCTTCTCACCCGCACGAGTATAAAAGGCAAGATGAGAACAACTAAAAAACCACACTCCTTGGCCGAACAAGTATAAAATGTGAAATGGCAACAACAACAAAAGCACATTCTTTGCTCGCAGGAGTATAAGAGGCGAGATGACAATAGTGAAGCAGACTCTTACCCCACACATGTATGAAAGGCAAGATGAGAACAACACAAAACAAGAATCCTTGCCCGCACGAGCGTAAAAGGCGAGATAGTAAGAACAACAAAAGCATACCCTTTGCTCGCATGACTGTAAAAGGCGAGATGACATCAGCAAAGCATACTCCTTGCCCAAACGAGTATAAAAATTGAGATGGCAACAACAACAAAACCAGACTCTTTGCCTGCAAGTGTATAAAAGGTGAGACAGCAACAACAAAGCAAACTCCATGTCTACACGAGTATAAAAGGCGAGAAGACAACAACAAAGCGTGCTGCATGCCCGCACATGTATAAAAGGCGACAGGGTAATGACAACAAAACCAGACCCCTTGTCCATATGAGACAGCAACAGCAAAGCATACTATTTGCCTGCATGAGCTTAAAAGGCGATACGGTAATAGCAGAGCATAGTCCTTACCCACACACGTATAAAAGGAGTGTATAAAAGTTGAGACAGCAACAACAAAGCTCGACTACTTGCCTGTACAAGTATAAACGTTGAGATGGCAACAACAAAAAAAGCATAGTCTTTGCCTACACAAGTATAAAAGGCACGACGACTATAGCAAAGGATACTCCTTACTTGCACGAGTATAAAAGGTGAGACGGCAACAACAAAGCATGCTCCTCACCCTCAGGAACATAAAACGCGACACGACAACAATAACAAATCCAAATTCCTTGCCCTCACAAGTATAAAAGGTTTGATGACAACATAACAAAAGGACCGTTCCTTGCCCGCATGAATATAAAAGGTGAGGCAACAATAGCAAAGCACACTCATTTCCCACACGAGCATAAAAGGCATGCCGGCAACAACAACAAAACCATACTCCTTGCTTGCACGGGTGTAAAAGGTGAGATAGTAACAACAACAAAAGCAAGCTCTTTGCTCGCTAGTGTATAAAAGGAAAAAGGTACAACAGCAAAAGGATACTCCTTGCTCGCATGAGTATAAAAGGCGAGACAGTAACAACAGCAAGGCACACTCCTAGCCCGCACGAGTATAGAACGTGAGACAACAACAATAACAAAAGCACACTCCTTGCCCGCATGAGTATAAAAGGCTAGAGGGCAACAACAACAAAAGCAGACTCTTTGCCTGCATGGGTGTAAAAGGCAAGACAGTAACAACAACAAAAGCAAACTCCTTGCCCGCAACAGTATAAAAGGCAAAAAGTACAACCACAAAAGTATACTCATTGCCCGCATGAGTTCAAAAGGCGAGACGACAAACAATAACAAAACCATACACCCTGCCCGAACGAATATGAAAGTCGAGAGGCTAATAACAGCGAAGCAGACTCCTGGCCTGTAGGAGTAGGAGAGGCGAGACGACAACAACAATAAAAGGAGACTCCTTGCTTGCAAGAGTATAAAAGGCAAAAGGCACAATAACAAAAGTATACTCCTTGCAAACACGTGTATAAAAAGCGAGACAACAACAACAACAAAGCTAGGCTCCCTACCCACACGAGGATAAAAGGCAAGATGGCAAGAACAATAAAAGTAGACTCCTTGCCCGCAAAAGGCAAAAAATATGTCAACAAAAGTATACTCTTTGCCTGTACGGGTATAAAAGGCGAGAAGGCAATAACAACAAAACCATACTACTTACCTGCGAGAGTATAAAATGCAAAAAGTACAACAATGAAGGTATAATCCTCACACGCCCGAGTATAAAAAGCAAGACGGCAACAACAAAGAATATACCTTGCCCACACGAGTATAAAAGGCAATATGGCAACAACAAAGCATGCTGCTTGCTCACATGAGTACAAAAGGCCCAACGGCAACAACAACATACCAGACTTCTTGCCCGTACGAGTATAAAAGGCGACACTGCAATGGCAAAAAAAGCATACTCCCTGCCCGCAAGAGTATAATAGGCAGGGCGTCAACAACAACAAAAGCAGACTCCTAGCCCAGACGAGTATACAAGGCGAGAAGAAGACAACTGCAAAAGTAAACTCTATGCTTTGAAGAATATAAAGGGCAAAAAGTACAAAATCAAAAGTATCCTCCTTGCTTGCATGAGCACAAAAGGTGAGACGATATCAACTACAAAGCAAAAGCATAGCCCTCACGAGTATAAAAAGCTAGACAACAATAATAACAAAACCAGACTCCTTGCCCGCAAGAGTATAAAAGGCGACAAGTACGACAACAAAAGTATGCTCCTTGCCAGCCCAAGTGCAAAAGGCAAGACAGCAACAATGAAGCTGATTGGTTGCCGGCACTAGTATAAAAGGCGAGATGGCAACAACCACAAACCTAGACCCCTTGCCTCTACGAGTATAAAAGGCAAGGTAGCAACAACAACAAAAACAGACTTCCAGTCTGCATGAGCATAAAAGGCGAGACGACAACAACAACAAAAGTGGACTCCTTACCTGCAAGGGTATAAAAGTCAAAAGCTACAACAACGAAAGTATACTCCTTGGCTGCACGAGTATAAAAGGCAAAGACGACAAGAACAACAAAGCCAGACTCATTGCTTGCACGTGTATAAAACGCGATACGGCAAGAACAGTAAAAGTAGACTCCGTGCCCGCAATAGTTTAAAAGGCAAAAAGCACAACAACAAAAGCATATTCCTTGCCTGCACGGGTATAAAAGGCGAGACGGTAACAACAATAGAACTAGACTATTTGCCCAGAAGAGTATCAAAGGTGACAAGTACAAAAACAAAAGTATACTCCTCATCCGTTCAAGTATAAAAGACGAGACGGTAACAACAAAGCATATTCCTTGCCCGCACGACTATAAAAGGCCAAACGGCAACAACAAAGCATGTTGCTTGCCTGCATGAGTAAAAACGGTAAGACGGCAACAAGAACAAAACTGGACTCCTTACGCGTAAAGGTATAAAAGGTGAGACGGCAAACAACAACAAAACCATACTTCTTGCTTATAGGAGTATAAACGGCGAGGGGGCAACAACAACCCATGCTTCTTACCCGCACGAGTATAAAAGGCGAGAAAGCAACATTAAAGCTTACTCGTTGCCCACACGAGTATGAAAGGTAAGACGACAAGAACAAAACATACACCTTGTCCACAAGAGTATAAAAGGCGAGATAGCAACCATAGGAAATCAGACTCCTAGCCAGTACATGTACAGAATACGAGACAGCAACAGCAAAAAAAGTAGTCTCATTGGCTGTAAGAGTATAAAAGGTGACAAGTGCAACAGCAAAAGTATACTCCTCCACCCCTTGAGTATAAAAGGCGAGACGACATCAACAACAAAACTAGACTCTTTGCCCGCACAATTGTAAGGATGAGACGACAACAACAGAAAAAGTAGACTCCTTGCCCAAAAGAATATAAAGAGCAAAAAGTACAACAACAAAAGTATACTCCTTGCCCACACGAGTATAATAAGCAAGACAACAACAACAACAAAACTAGACTCCTTTCCCACACGGGTATAACAAGCGAAAAGTATAACAACAAAAGAATACTTCGTGCCCGCACGAGTACAAAAGGTGAGACAACAACAACAACAAAACCAGACTTTTTACAAGCATGACCATAACAGGCGGGACAACAACAACAACAAAACCAGACTCCTTGCCGCAAGAGTGTAAAGGGCTAAAAGCACAAGAACTAAAGCATACTCCTCACCTACACAAGTATAAAAGGTGAGATGGTAGCAACAACAAAGTAGACTTCTAGCCCACTAGACTGTAAAAGGTAAGACCACAACAACAAGAAAAGTAGACTCCTTGCTCGCAAGAATACAAAAGACGAGACGGTAACAACAAAGCATACTTCTTGCCTGCACGAGTATAAAAGGCAAGACAGCAACAACAAAGCATATTGTTTGCCCATATGAGTATAAAAGGGCAAGATGACAACAACAACAAAACCAGACTCCTTGCCCGTATAGGTATAAATGGCGAGACGGCAATAGCAACGCAAGCGCCTAGCCCTCACTAGCGAGACGACAACAATAATGGCAAAAGCATACTCCGCGCCCGCATGAGTATAAAAGGCGAGAGGGCAACAGCAAAGCAGACGCGTAGCCCTCACTAGCGAGATCACAACATCAACAACAAAAACAGACTCCTTTCTTGGAAGAGTATAAAAGGCGAGACGGCAATAACAACGCATACTCCTAGCCCGCACAGCTATAAAAGGCGAGACGGCAGCAATAAAGCATGATGCTTGCCAACACGAGTATAAAAGGCAAGACGACAACAACAAAGCATGCTGCTTGCCCACACAAGTATAAAAGGCGACACGACAACAACAACAAAAGCAGACACCTTGCCCGCAAGAGTAAAAAAGGCGAGACAGTAATAAAAACGCATACTTCTTGCCTGCACGACTATATAGGGCAAGATGGCAAGAACAAAGCATGATGCTTACCCGCACAACCATAAAAAGTGGGGTGGTAACAACAAGGCATACTCCTTACCCGCATGACTATAAAAGGCGAGACGACAACAATAAAGCAAGCTGCTTTCCCGTACAAGTGTAAAAAGTGAGGCGGCAACAACAATAAACCACCCAGACTCCTTGCCTGTACAAGTATAAAAGGCGAGAAGGTAACAACAACAAAAGCATACTCCATGCCCGCACGAGTATAAAAGGTGAGACGACAACAACAAAGCATACTTCTAGGCTAGAAGAGGATAAAAGGCGAGACAGCAACAACAACAAAAGCATATACCCTACTCGCATGAGTTTAAAAGTGAGATGGCAACAACAACAAAACTAGACTCCTTGTCCGCACCAGTATAAAAGGCAAGACGGCAATAACGACAAAAGCATACTCCTTGCCCGCAAGAGTATAAAAGGCAAGATGACAATGTCACCAAAACCAGACTCCTTGCCTGTACGAGCATAAAAGGCTAGAGGACAACAATAACAAAAGCATATTTCGTGCTTGCACGAGTATAAAAGGCGTGACGGCAACAATAGCAAAGTAGACTTCTAGCCCACAAGAGTATAAAAGGCAAGATGCCAACAACAACAAAACCAGACTCCTTGCTTGCACGAGTATAAAAACTGAGACGGTAACAACAGCAAAAGTAGACTCCTTGCCCACAATAATACAAATGGAAAAAGCACAAAAATAAAGCATACTCCTTCCCTGCACGAGAATAAAAGGCGAGACGGTAACAACAATAAAGGAAACGCTTAGGCCACACGAGTATAAAAGGCAAGACGGTAATAATAACAAAAGTAGAATCCTTGCCTGTAAGAGTACAAAAGGCGAGACGACAACAACAAAGCATACTCCTTGCCCGGACGAGTATAAAAGGTGAGACGGCAACAACAAAGCTTGTTGATTGCTTGCAGGAGTATAAAAGGTAAGCCAGAAACTACAACAAAACCAGACTCCTCACTCGTAAGAGTATAAAGGGCCAAAAGTACAACAACAAAAGTATACTCTTTACTTGTGTGAGTGTGAAATGTGAGACGTCAACAACAACAAAAACAGACTACTTACCCGCACGAGTATGAAAAGTAAGATAGGATCAACAACAAGAATAGACTCCTTGCTCGCAAGAATAGGAAAGGCGAAAAGTACAACAATAAAAGTATACTCCTTGCCCATATGAGTATAAAAGGGGAGAGGCCAACAATAGCAACGCTGACTCCTAGTTCGCACAAGTATAAAAGGCGAGACAACAACCACAACAAAAGAAGATTCCTTGCTCAAAAGATTATAAAAGGCGAAAAGTACAACGATAAAAGCATACTCATTGTGGCACGAGTATAAAAGGTAAGCCAGTAAGAACGACGAAGTAGACTCCTAGCATGCATGAGTATAAAAGTCGAGACAGCAACAACATCAAAGCAGACTCCTAGTACACACAAGTATAAAAGGCGAGACGACAACAACAACAAAAGTAGACTCCTTGCTCGTACAAGTATAAAAGCCGAGACAGTAACAACAGCATTAATAGACTCCTTGCCCGCAAGAATACAAAAGACAAAAAGTACAAAAATAAAAGTATACTGCTCGCCCACATGAGTATAAAAGGGCAAGATGGTAATAACAGCAGAGCTGACTCCTAGTACACACGAGTATAAAAGGCGAGATAGCAACAACAATAAAATTAGACTCATTACTCGCAAGAATATAAAAAACGAGACAGCAACAATAACAAAAGCAAAGTCAATATCCGCAAGAGTATAAAAGGAGACAAGTACAACAACAAAAGTATGCTCCTCGCCTGCTCGAGTATAAAGGGCCAGACGGGAACAATAAAGCAGACTCCTCACTCGTATAAGTGTAAACGGCGAGCAGGCAACAAAAGAGCATTCTCTTTTCCTGCACGGGTATAACATGGGAGACAGAAACAACAACAAAACCAGACTCCTTTCCCAAATGAGTACAAAAGGCGATACGGCAACAACAACAAAAGCATTCTCCTTGCTTGCGCGAGTAGGAAAGGCGAGATGGCAATAGCAAAGCATGCCCCTTGCCTGCATGAGCATAAAAGGCAAGACGACAGCAACAACAAATACTAACCCCTTGCCCACGTGAGTATTGAAGGTGAGACAGCGACAACAACAAAACTAGACTCTTTGGCCGCACGAGTATAAAAGATGAGACGAAAAAAATAACAAACGCATACTCCTTGGCAGCACGAGTATAAAAGGCAGGATGAAAACTACAACAAAACTAGACTCCTTGCCTGAACGACAACAACAACAAAAGCATACTCCTTGCCCTCACGAGTATAAAAGGCGAGACGATGACAACAAACCATATTCCTTGCGCGTATGAGCATAAAAGGAAGGACAACAACAACAAAGCATGCTTATTGCCCGCACGAGTATAAAAGGCGAGCCAGCAACAACAACAAAACCAAACCCCTTGCCCGTACGAGTACAAAAGGCGAGAGGACAACAACAACAAAAGCATACTCCTTGCTCGAACGAGTATAAAAGGCGAGTCGGTAACAATAAGAAAAATAGAATCCTTGCCTGCACGAGCATACAAACCGAGACATCAACATCAACAAAAACAGATTCCGTGCCCAAAAGAGCATAAATGGAAAAAAATAAACCAACAAAATTATGCTCCTTGCCAACACTAGTATAAAAGGCATGACGACAATAATAGCAAAGCAGACTCCTAACCTGCACGAGTACAAAAGGCGAGAGGACAACAACAATAAAAGCAGACTCTTTGCCCGCAAGAGCAAAAAAGGCAACAAGTACAATAACAAAACCAGACCCCTTGCCCATGTGAACAGAAAAAGTGAGACAGCAACAACAACAAAAGTATATTTTTTTCCTGCAAGAGTATAAAAGGCAAAAAAAAACATTAACAAAAGTGTACTCCTTGCCCGCACGAGTAGAAAAGGCAACACAGTAACAACAGAAAAGCAGACTCCTTGCCTGCATGACTTAAAAGGCTAAATGCCAGCAACAACAGAAGTAGACTCCTTCGCTACACGAGTATAAAAGGCGACACGTCAACAACAAGGCATGCTGGTTGCCCTCGTGAGAGTAAAAGTTGACACTGCAACAACAACAAAACCAGACTCCTTGCTTGTATCAGTATAAAAGGCGAGAAGGCAACATCAACAAATGCATACTCCCCACCAGCACGAGTATGAAAGGAGAGATAGCAATAGCAAAGCATACCCCTTGCCCGCGTGAGTATAAAAGATGAGACGGCAGTAACAAGAAAACCAGACACCTTGCCCACACGAGCATAAAAGGGGAGGTGGCAACAAAGCATACTCCTTGCTCGCACGAGTATAAAAGACGAGACGACAACAACAAAGCATCCTTCTTACTCGCACGAGTATAAAATGTGAGATGACAACAACAAAGTATGCTGCTTGCCTGTACAAGTGTAAAAGGCAAGACAACAACAACAACAAGACTAGACTCCTTGCCTGTATGAGTATAAAAGGAGAGGCGATAACAACAACAAAAGTAGACTCTTTGCCTACAATAATATAAAAGGCGAAAAGCACAAAAATAAAAGCATACTCCTAATAAATGGCAAGACGATAATAATAGCAAAGCAAGTGCCTAGCCCTCGAGAATATAGAAGGCGAGACGACAACAACAACAAAAGCAGGCTCCTTACCCACAAGAGTATAAAAGGCAAGGCCTTGACAACAAAGTGTACTCCTTGCTTGCTGGAGTATAAATGCCGAGACGACAAGAACAAAGGTTGCTGCTTGCCTGTATGAGTATAAAAATGAGATGGCAATAACAGTCAAAGTAGACTCCTTGCTCGCAAGATTATAAAAGGCAAAAAATGCAAAAATAAAAGTATAATCCTTGCCTGAACGAGCATAAAAGGCGAGACGATGACAATAGCAAAGTAGGCTGCCAGCCTGCACAAGTACAAAATGTGAGACAATAACAATAGCAAAAGTAGACTCCTTGTACGCAGGAATGTAACAGGCAAAAAGCAAAAAGGTAAATGTATACTCCTTGCCTATACTAGTTTAAAATGGTAGACGGTAGCAACAGCAAAGCAAATGCCTAACGCTCACGAGTATAAAAGGCAAAGTGGCAATAGCAACAGAAGCAGACTCCTTACCCACAAGAGTATACAAGGTAGGACGGCAACAACAAAGCATACTCCTTGGACTCATGAGTATAAATGGCAAGACAACAACAACAAAGCAAGCTCCTTACTCACACGAGTGTAAAATGCAAGACGACAGCAAAAAAGCATGCTTCTAGCCGGCACAAATATGAAAGGCAAGACAGCAACAACAATAAAACCTGACCCCTTACCCACACAAGTATAAAAGCGTGACAGTAACAACAACAGCATACTCCTTGCTCGCACGAGTATAAAAGTTGAAATGACAATAGCAAAGCATACGCGTTAGCCATACGAGTATAAAAGGCAAGAGGACAACTACAACAAAAGCAGACTCCTTGGCCGTGCGAGTATAAAAGGAGAGGCGACAACAACAACAAAAGCATGCTCCTTGCATGCACAAGAATAAAAGGTCAGACGGCAACGGCAAAGCATACTCCTTGCCCGCATGAGTATAAAAGGCATGTCGGTAACAACAACAAAACTAATATCGTTTCCTGCACGAGTATAAAAGCAAGATAGCAACAACAACAAAAGTAGAATCTTTGCCCGCAAGAGTATAAAAGGCAAAAAGTCCAACAACAAAAGCATACTCAATGCCCACATGGGTATAAAAGGCGAGGCGATAACAACAGCAAAGCAGACTCCTAACCCGCACGAGTGTAAAAGGCGCGAGGGCAGCAACAACAAAAACAAACTCCTTGCCCGCAAGAGTAAAAAAGGCAACAAGTACAACAACAAAACTAGACTTGTTGCCTGCCCGAGCATAAAAGTCGAGATAGCAACTGCAGTAAAAGTAGACTCTTTGCCTGCAAGAGTTTAAAAGGGAAAAAGTAAAACAACTAAAGTATACTCCTTGCTTGCATGACCATAAAAGGAGAGACGGTAACCACAACAAAACTGACTCCTAGCCCGCATGAATTAAAAGGCTAAACATCAACAACAACAAAAGCAGACTCCTTGCCTACAAAAGTATAAAAGGTAGGACTGCAACAACAAAGCATACTCCTTGCCCGCATGGGTATAAACAGCAAGACGACAATAACAAAGCATGCTGCTTGCTTGCACGAGTATAAAACGCATTAACAACAACAAAAACAGGCTTCTTGCTCATACGGGTACGAATGGCAAGACTACAACAACAATAAATGCATACTCACTGCCAACAAGAATATAAAAGGCAACACAACAATAGCAGAGCATACTCTTTACCCGCATGAGTATAAAAGGCGAGACGACAACAATAACAAAACCAGACTCCTTCCCTGCAAGAGCATAAAAACCAAGAACTACAACAACAATTGTACACTCTTTACCTGCACGAGTATAAAAGACAAGATGATAGCAACAACAAAACCAAACGCCCTGCCTGCACGAGTGTATAAGGCGAGACAATAATAACAACAAAAGCAGACTCCTTACCCGTAAGAGTATAAAAGGCAAAAAGTATAGCAACAAAAGTATGCTCTTTGCCTGCACTACTATAAAAGGCGAGACAGCAACAACTGCAAAGTAGACACCTAGCCTGCACGAGTATAAGAGGCAAGATGGCAACAACAACAAAAGCAGACTCCTTGCCTATAATAGTATAAAAGAGGATAAGTACAACAACAAAAGTATACTCCTTACCCGACCGAGTATAAAAGGTGAGAGGACAACTACAACAAAAGCAGACTCCTTGCCCATGTGAGACAGCAACAACAACAAAAGTATACTCCTTGCACGCATGGGTATAAAAGGTGAGACGTCAACAACAAAGCATACACCTTGCCAACAAGAGTATAAAAGCCGAGACGACAACAATAAAGCATGCACTTTACCTACACGAGTGTAAAAGGTGATACAGCAACAACAACAAAACCAGACTCCTTGTCCATGTGAGTATAAAAGATTAGACCACATGAGTATAAAAGGCGAGATGACAACGACAACAAAAGCAAGATCCTTTCCCGCAAGAGTGTAACGACTACAAGTACAACAAGAAAACTATAGTCCTTACCCAACCAAGCACAAAAGGCAAGAGGACAACTACAATGGAAGCAGACTCCTTGCCCATGCGAGTATAAAAATGGAGATGGCAACAACAACAAAAGCATACTCCTTGCACGCATGAGTATAAGAGGTGAGACGGCAACAACAAAGCATACTCCTTGCCTGCAAGAGTATAAAAGGTGAGACGACAATAACAAAGCATGTCCCTTACCTACACGAGTATAAAAGGCCAGAAAGAAACAACAACAAAACTAGACGGCCTGCCTGCACGAGCACGCATGAGTATAAGAGGTGAGACGGCAACAACAAAGCATACTCCTTGCCTGCAAGAGTATAAAAGGTGAGATGACAATAACAAAGCATGTCCCTTACCTGCACGAGTATAAAAGGCCAGAAAGAAACAACAACAAAACTAGGCGCCCTGCCTGCACGAGTATAAAACACGGGACCGCATGAGTATAAAGGCGGGATGACAACAACAACAAAAGCATACTGCTTGCCCGCACGAGTATAAAAAGCGAGTCGATAACAGCAACAAAACTAGTATCCTTGCTTGCACAAGTATAAAAAGCGAGACAGCAACAACGAGAAAAGTAGACTCCTTGCCTGCAAGTTTATAAAAGGCAAAAAGTCGAACAACAAAAGCATACTTAATGCCCGCATCAACGGGCAGACGTAAGGATGAAGGTTATTACAGTACCTTCAGTGATGGTTAGTGGAAACTTATTAAAGGCTCCCTGATTGTGGTCGGTGGTAAAAAATGCTCAAGTTTATATATCATACAAGCTTTCATCTTCAGAAATGTTGTGAATGTAGTGGAGAATGAGAAAACCACTGAGTTGGGGTATAAGCGGCTCAGCCATATGAGTGAAAATGGGATAATATCTTGACAGGGAAAAACCAGCTTCTAGGTTTCAGGAGTGCGGTTTGGAAAAAATGTCCTCACTGTTTGGCTATGAAACAAACTAGAGTTACATTCAAGAGTCACCCACCTTCTAGGAAGTCAAAGTTGCTTGAGTTGGTGCATTCTGATGTCTGTGGTCCTTTGAAGGTACGCTCACTTAGTGGTGCTCTTTATTTTGTGACTTTTATTGATGATCACTCTAAGAAGCATTGGGTCGATACTTTGAAGACTAAGGATCAGGTTTTGATATTTTCAAGAAATTTTATGCCTTGATTGAGAGACAAACAGGAAAGAAGCTGAAATGTGTCAGTACTGATAATAGTGGTGAGCATAGTGGCCCATTTGATGAATATTGTCAGGCTCATGGGATTCAACACCAGAGGACACCTCCCCAGACACCACAGTTGAATGACTTAAAGGGATGAACAGAACACTAATTGAGAGAGTTACATTTCTACTCTCAAATGTGGAGGTGATCCTCTGTGGCCAGCTTCTTAGAGGGACTAAGGCCTTCTAGGCCAAGGAAATTTGAGGCAATAACAGGTCTGTGATGCCCTTAGATGTTATGGGCTGTACGCGCGCTACACTGATATATTCAACGAGTTTATAGCCTTGGCCAATAAGCCCGGGTAATCTTTGAAATTTCATCGTGATGGGGATAGATCATTGCAATTGTTGGTCTTCAATGAGGAATTCCTAGTAAGCGTGAGTAATCAGCTGGCGTTGACTACGTCCTTGCCCTTTGTACACACCATCCGTCACTCCTACCGATTGAATGGTCCGATGAAGTGTTCGGATTGCAGCGACCTGGGCGGTTCGCTGCTGGCGATGTTGCGAGAAGTCCACTAAACCT
>CM075454.1:34123166-34195666 GCA_037832335.1 Carallia pectinifolia
CAGCGGTGCGTTGGTGGTGCATGGCCGTTTTTAGTTAGTGGAGCAATTTGTTTTGGTTAATTTCGTTAACGAACGAGACCTCAGCCTACTAACTAGCTATGCGGAGGTGATCCTCTGTGGCCAGCTTCTTAGAGGGACTATGGCCATCTAGGCCAAGGAAGTTTGAGGCAATAACAGGTCTGTGATTCCCTTAGAAGTTCTGGGCCGCATGCGCGCTACACTGATGTATTCGACGAGTCTATAGCCTTGGCCGACAAGCCCGGGGAATCTTTAAAATTTCATCATGATAGGGATAGATCATTGGAATTGTTGGTCTTCAACGAGGAATTCCTAGTAAGTGCGAGTCATCAACTTGCGTTGACTATGTCCCTGCCCTTTGTACACACTGCCCGTTGCTCCTACCGATTGAATGGTCCAGTGAAGTGTTCTGATCGCGACGACGTGGGCGGTTCGCCGCCGGCGACGTCACGAGAAGTCCACTGAACCTTATCATTTAGAGGAAGGAGAAGTTGTAATAAGGTTTTAGTAAGTGAACCTGTGAAAGGATCATTGTCGAAACCTCTGCCCAGCAAAACGACCCGCGAACAAGTTAACATCACACGACACAGGTTGTGCGTTGGTCCGTGGGCAGCCGCATGCTGCAACATTTGTTGTGAGGTCGACCGCTCATCGGTCGCCCCCACGACACGAATAACAAAACCCCGGCGTAGGTCGCGCCGAGGAAATAAAAAACCGAAAGGCAATACCTTGTCTCCCTGGGAACGGAGCGCGGTCGGGGCATTGGACCTCCACAATGAGAATCTAAATGACTCTTGGCAACAGATATCTCGGATCTCACATCGATGAAGAACGTAGCGAAATGCGATACTTGGTGTGAATTGTAGAATCCCGTGAACCATCGAGTCTTGGAACGCAAGTTGCGCTCGAAGCCTTCTGGCCAAGGGCACGTCTACCTGGGCATCACACAACATTGTCCACCCCACCCCCGAATTGATGGGGTTGCATTCAGTGGCGAAAGATGGCCTCCCATGTGCCCGGCATAGCGGTTGGCCCAAAAATCATGTCCCCGATGGCGTTCGCCTCGACCACGGTGGTTGAGAGAACCTGGCACAGTGTCGTGCGATCGTGTTGTCGCTATTGTGACCCCAGGTCAGGCGGGATCACCCGCTAAGTTTAAGCATATCAATAAGTGGAGGGAAAGAAACTTACGAGGATTCCCTTAGTAATGGAGACCTAACTGGGAACAACCCGGCTTGATAATCGGGCGCCCCTAGCGTCCGAATTGTTGCCTGGAGAAGCATCCTCAGTGACAGATTGGGCCTAACTCCCTTTGAAGCGGGCGCCAGAGAGGGTGAGAGCCCCGTCGTGCCTGGACCCTGTTGCACCATGAGGCGCTGTCTGCGAGTCGGGTTGTTTGGGAATGCAGCCCTAATCGGGTGGTAAATTTCGTCCAAGGCTAAATACGGGCGAGAGACCGATAGCGAACATGTACCGCGAGGGAAAGATGAAAACGACTTTGAAAAGAGAGTCAAAGAGTGCTTGAAATTGTCGGGAGGGAAGCGGATGGGGGCCGGCGATGCGCCTTTGTTGGATGCAGAACGGCGAGAGCCGGTCCGCCGATCGGCTTGGGGCATGGACCGACGCACATTGCGGGGGCGTCCCAAGCCCAGGCCCTTAAAACGCCCTAGGAGACGTCGCCCTTACGATCACGGACACAGCGCTCACCGTCACGGCGTGCCTCGGTAACCGTACGCTCCAGGCATCGGCCTGCGGGCTCCCCATTCAGCCCGTCTTGAAACACGGACCAGGGAGTCTGACATGTGTGCGAGTCAACGGGCAAGTAAACCCGTAAGCCGCAAGGAAGCTGACTTGGCTGGATCCCCTCGAGGGTTGCACTGCCGACTGACCTTGATCTTCTGAGAAGGGTTCGAGTGAGAGCATGCCTGTCGGGACCCGAAGGATGGTGAACTATGCTTGAGCGGGCGAAACCAGAGGAAACTCTAGCGGAGGCCCGCAGCGATACTGACAAGTAAATAAATTCGTCTGGCTTGGGTATAGGGACGAAAGATCGGGAAAAGGATTGACTCTAAGGGCTAGGCTCAGGGGTCCCAGCCCCGAACCCTTCGGTTGTCGGGGGATTGCTCGAGCTGCTCCCACGGCGAGAGTTGGTCGCTGCGTGCCGGCCAGGGGACAGACTGGGAACTGCCCCTCCAGGGGCCTTCCCCGGGCGTCGAACAGTCGACTCAGAACTGGTGGGGACAAGGCGAATCCTACTGTTTAATTAAAAAAAAGCATTGCGATGGTCCCTGCAGATCCTAACACAATGTGATTTATTCCTAGTGCTCTGAATGTCAAAGTGAACAAATTCAACCAAGCGCGGGTAAATGGTGAGAGTAACTATGACTCTCTTAAGGTAGCCACATGCCTCGTGATCTAATTAGTGACGCGCATGAATGAATTAACGAGATTACCACTGTCCCTGTCTACTATCCAACGAAACCACAGCCAAGGGAACGGGATTGGCGGAATTAGAGGGCAAAGAAGACCCTGTTGAGCTTGACTCTAGTCCGACTTTGTGAAATGACTTGAGAGGTGTAGGATAAGTGGGAGCCAGTCCCCCGGCGAAAGTGAAATACCACTATTTTTAACGTTACTTTACTTATATCGTGAATCGGAGGCGGGGCATCGCCCTTCCTTTTGGAACGAAGGCCGTTCGGCAGGTCGATCTAGGCAGAAGACATTGTCAGGTGGGGAGTTTGGCTGGGGTGGCACATTTGTTAAAAGATAATACAGGGGTCCTAAGATGAGGTCAACAAGAACAGAAACCTCGTGTGGAACAAAAGGGTAAAAGCTCATTTGATTCTGATTTCCAGTACGAATATGAACCGTGAAAGTGTGGCCTATCGATCCTTTAGATTTTTGAAATTTGAAGCTAGAGGTGTCAGAAAAGTTACCATAGGGATAACTCGCATGTGGCAGCCAAGCGTTCATAGCGACGTTGCTTTTTGATCCTTCGATGTCGGCTCTTCCTATCATTGTGAAGCCTAACTCACAAAGTGTTGGATTGTTCACCCACCAATTGGGAACGTGAGCTGGGTTTAGACTGTCATGAGACAGGTTTGTTTTACCCTACTGATGATGGCGTCGCAACAGTAATCCAACCTAGTACGAGAGGAACCATTGATTCGCACAATTGGTCATCGCGCTTGGTTGAAAAGTCAGTGGCGCGAAGCTATCATTCGCTGGATTTTGACGAAATGCCTCTAAGTCAGAATCCAGACTAGAAGCGAGGCATGAGCCCGTCGTTTGATTGCCGACCCGCTGTAAGGGCCCTACGGCCCCCAAAGGCACGTTTCATGGGCCAAGCACCCGCAGCGGACGAGTTGCGATTGCCGCCTTGAATTACAATTCCTACCGATCAACTGGTAGAATCCTTTGCAGACGACTTAAATACGCGACGGGATAATGTAAGTGGCAAAGTGGCCTTCCTGCCACGATCCACTGAGATTCAGCCCTTTGTCGCTTCGATTCGTCCCACCCTCTCCCCTCAAATCACTTTTCCAACTTTTCTTGAGCTGGCTGGGGAGGCTAGCGTGTGGGCTTGGAAATCCCTAAGTTGAGTCCCGTACAAGAAGCTGGATAGTTGCCTAGTGTGTTCGGGGAGGCCCGCAATGAGGAACCCCCGACAGTACGCTTGCACTGGGCACTAGGAAGGTTAGGTGTTGGACCCTCGAGCAAAGAGCCCGATCGAGTTGTTGGCACATTGCACAGACTCATAGAATGGGCATGGACGTGGACATGGGCTGGGCATAAGTGAGGTGATGGGAAAATTGGCTAAGGCATTGGCCACTGAAGAAGGTTTGAAAATGGCCAGTGAATGGATTGTTGGCAACTTGCACCAACTCGTTGAATGGGCATGTGCTGGCCATGTCATCAAGCGAGGCGATGGGAAAATCGGCTGGGGCATAAAATCGACCAGAGAATGGATCGTTGGCACCTCGGACCGCCTCACGTTGAATGGACGTGGACATGGGCTGGGCATGTCCACGAGTAAGGTGATGGGAAAATCGGCTAAGGCATTGGCCACCGAAGAAGGCTTGAAAACGACCAAGGAATGGATTGTTGGCAACTTGCACCAAGTCGCTGAATGGGCATGTGCTAGGCATGTCAGCAAGCAAGGTGACGGGAAAATTGGCCACGACATGAAAACGGCCAAGGAATGGATTGCTAGCAACTTGCACTAACTCGTTGAATGGGCATGCGCTGGGCTTGTCAACAGGCAAGGTGATGGCAAAATCAGCCAACGCACGAAAACAACCAAGGAATGGATTGTTGGCACCCTGCACCAACTCGTCGAATGGGCGTGGACATGGGCTGGGCATGTCAGCAAGCAAGGTGTTGCTTACTTCGGCCAAGGCACTGGCCACAAAAGGGGGATTCAAAACGACAAAGGAATCGACTCGGAGCTCACTTGGCTCTGCACGTGCTGCTCCCAGCATGGGAGGTTACCACGGGAGGCCAGTGAGGCAAGCTAGCAAGGGATTTTAGCTGGGCAAGCACCGTAACCGTTGCGCCACACAACACGCTCGACAGTTGCATGGGGTGGCAACGAGGAGGTTAAGCCCTAGTCACTCGTCCAAAGAGCACGATAGAGTTGACGGCACCTTGCACCAACTCCCTTGCACCGACCCGTTGAATCAGTAAGCGAGGCTACGGGAAGATTGACTAAGGCATTGGCCACCTGAGCGGGCTTAAAAACGTCCAAGGAATAGACTCAGAGCATGCTCAGCCCCGCACAGGTTGCTGCCCGCAAGCATGCTCTGCACACGTTGCTGCCCGCGAGGGAGGTTAACAAAAAGCTAGGAAGGCACTCAAGCAAGGGAGGGAGGCTAGCAGCGCGCTAGGCCACGCTCAGCGTGCCACTCGTCGGGCCAGCAGCGTTCGCAGCGTGAGAGAAGGAGTAGATCGCGCTCGTAGCTTGCCGCTCGTAAGCCCAATAGCGGCACCCTGGGGGGAGCAGCTGGGGAGAGCAACGCGCGTGGAGCGAGCTAGGGACATCAGCGCGTGCGCGGCATGCTGCTTGTACGCCCAGCAGCGCTCACACTGCATTTCCCGTCGGGCCAGCAGCGGGCTGGTAGTAGAAGTGCGCGTGGAGCGGGCTGGTGAGAGCAGCCCGCATGTAACGGGCTGCTCGATTGGCCAGCAGTGTGGTGGGGACAGCAGCGTGTGCGGAGCGGGTTGGGGGGAGAAGCGGGCTTGCGGGGGCAGCGTGCAAGGGCAGTGGGCTGCACATCTGGCCAACAGCGAGCGCGGCGGGCTAGGGGGAGCAGCGCGAGGTCGTCTGTCCATTAGGGCGCGCTACGGGTTGGGGGAGTAGCGGGCTTCTCGTAAGGCCAGTAGCACGCGCAGTAAACTGGGGGGAGCAGCAGGCGCGCACGCCACAGGGTGCTGATCTGGCATGGGCGCGCTCGCTCATTTGGTCAGCAGCCCGCGTGGCGAGCTTGGGGGAGCAGCGCACTGCAGGGCCAGCGCCCGCACACCGCGTTTTGCTCGTTGGGCTGGCCACGCGCGTTCGTAGTTTGCCCAGTACGCACGCAGTCCTCCCAGCACACTGCGCGTCATGCTGGCCGCGTGAGGGGGCAGTCCTGCCAGCATGTGCCTACAGCGGGTGGCGCGTCAAGCCTGCCCCGCGCACACGCAGTCTTCCCACCTTTGTCCAACCCAAGTCTTGGTCCACACTGGGACCTGCATGTATGCTTTTGCCTACGCTAACCCTCTCAGCTTTCACCTTGCTTCAAGGAGTGTCCAACCACTCCAAAGTAATGCAAGGTGCTGCCAACACCTGCATGCCAAGTGTTCATGGGGTGACAGCTAATTTTCTCACCCAAAATTTCGCCTTGTGATGGCACTAAGTTGCCCTTAGTCTCAGCCAACCGCACACACACAAGGATTGCACAATAGAATATTATTTGTAGGCACACAGCTCACACACTCAAAAGAGACACAAGAGCATATACGGGAACCTTTCCCAACCTTTTATTACTTAACTCAAGTAATGCAAAGGAACAATCACTTGAACTCTCAACAGTGTTTCACTCTTTCTCTCTGAGTGATTTATCTTTCATTGAGTACAAATGACAACCCATAGGTTCTATATATAGCTGACACCCCCAGCTATTTAGGTCTTGGAGATAAGCATTATCTCCCCACGATCTCTATCGTGGCTGATAACCCTGATCTTCCCACGATCTCATCCATGACTTGATAATGATAAGCCTTATCTCCCACGATCGTCCATCACTTGATCTCGATAAGCCTTATCTACCCACGATCCTTTACCATGCACGATCTGATGAGCATTATCCTGATGCTTGGCCAACTGGATAGAGACACACTCACACATCCCCACGTTCCACACGTCGTAGGAGACTCGGTGCCACGCAGTGCCATGCTGTGCCATGCAAACTTGGCCAAGACCCAGTCCTATGTTTTGGGCCTCTTGGCCCAAGCCCATGGGCCATTTGATGGAGCCCACGAACATGTAGCCCAACATGGAGCCCATAGGCTTGCATCTAGCAACTCCATCAACTGCTTCCTTAATTCTGCCAACTTTAGCAGACTCATGCGATATGGGGCTTGTCCTGGTGGTTTGGAGCTGGGCACCAAATCGATCTTGTGGTCAGTGGCACGCCTCAAGGGAAGACACTTGGGGAGTTCTGGAGGCATCACGTTAGTGAACTTTCCCAACAAATCCACCACACTGTCAGGCACCTCCGCAACAATGCCTTCTTTGATCTCCATCAAAGCTGTATGGTAGGTGACTTCTCCCTTCTTCAGCCCATGCTTTACCTGCATAGCTGATGGCATACCACCCGACTTCCCACCAATACTGGAAGAGGGAGTGAACGTTCCAGCAACGAAACATGGATGATCCTCATGCATGATCATGAGACCACACAAGTGAGGCAACAGAGCAACTTTTGCTCTCACAAAGAAATCAACCCCTAGTATGATGTCAAAATCATGCTCCTTGCCCGCACGAGTATGAAAGGGGAGACGACAACAACAACAAAAATAGCCTCCATGCCCGCATGAATATAAAAGGTGAGACAGCAATAGTAACAAAAGCATACTCTTTTCTTTCAATATAAAAGGCGAGACAGCAATAGCAACAAAAGCATACTCTTTGCTTTCGCAAATAAAAAGGCGAGATGGCAATAGCAAAGCATACTCCTTACCCACATGAGTATAAAAAGCAAGACGACAACAAGGACAAAAACAAATTCCTTGCCCGCACGAGCTTATAAGGCGAGACAGTAGGAACAACAAAAGCAGACTCCTTATCCGCAAAAGTATATAAGGCAAAAAATACAACAACAAAAGTATATTCCTTACCTACATGAGTATAAAAAGCGAGGTGACAACAAAAGCTAAGAAGACTCCTACCTCACACGAGCATAAAGGCTAGACGGCAACAACAACAAAGGCAAGCGCCTTGCAAACAAGAGTATAAAAGGGGAGACGACAATAGCAAAGCCTACTCTATGCCTACAAGAGTAGAAAAAGCGAGACGGCAATAGCAAAGCATACTCCTTACTCGCCTGAGTATAAAAGGCGAGACGACAACAACCATGCAAACTCCTTGCCCGCACGAGTATAAAAGGGGAGATGACAACAACAACAAAACTAGACTCCTTGCCGGCATTAGTATAAAAGGCGAGACGGCAACAACAACAAAAGCATACTTTTTCCTCACATAAGCAATAAAAAGCGAGACAGCTATAGCAAAGCATACTCCTTATCCACATGAGTATAAGAAGGGAGAGGACAACTACAACAAAACCAGACTGCTTGTTCGCGTGGGAATCCAAGGTACGACAGTGAGAGCAACAAAAGTACACTCCTTGGCTGCAAGAGTATAAAAGGCGAAAAGTACAACAACAAAAGTATATTCCTTGCCCGCGTGAGTATAAAAAGCTAGATGGCAACAACAACAAAATAGACTCCTAGCCTATACAAGTATAAAGGTGAGGTGGCGACAACAACAAAAGCAGATTCCTTGCTCGCAAAAGTATCAAGGGCGAGACAGCAACAACAACGCATACTCTTTGTCCACACGAGCATAGAAGGCGAGACGACAACAATAAATCATGCAGTTTGCCTGTACAAGCGTAAAAGGCGAGACGACAGGAAAAACAACACCAGAATCCTTGTCAGCACGAGTATAAAAGGCAAGACGGCAACAACCGCAAAAGCATACTCGCTGCTTAGATGAGTATAAAAGGCCAAACGGTAGTAGGGACGCATATTCTTTGCCTGCATGACCATAAAAGGCAAGAGGGCAATAGCAAAGCATATTTTTTACTCTCAAGAGTATAAAAGGTGAGGTGGTAACAGCAAAGCATACTCTTTACCCACATGAGTATAAAAGGCAAATGGCCACAACAAAACATATTGTCTGCCTGCATGAGTATAAGAGGGGAGACAACCACAACAACAAAGCCAGGCTCCTTGCCCGTACGAGTATAAAATGTGAGACGACAATAGCAAAACATACTCCTTCCTCTCAAGAGTATAAAAAGCGAGACAGCAACCACAACACGTACTCTTGGCCCGCACGAGCACAAAAGGCAAGGTGACAATAGCAATGCATGCTCTTTACCTGCACGAGTATAAATGGTGAGACAGCAATAATAAAGCATACTCCCTGCCCACGCGAGTATGAAAGGGGGGACGATAACAATAACAAAACCAGACACATTGCCTGCGTCAATACAAAAAGCGAGACGGCGACAACAACAAAAGCGTACTCGTTGCTTGCGCGAGTATGAAATGTGAGATGGCAACAACATTGTATACTCCTTGTCCACATGAATATAAAAGGTGAGACAGCAACAACAAAGCATGATGCTTGCCAGCACGAGTGTAAAAGGCGAGGTGATGACAACAACAAAGCAAACTTCTGGCCCGCACGAGTAGAAAAGGCGAGACAGCAACAATAACAAAGGCAAACTGCTTACCCACAAGAGTATAGAAAGCGACCTGTGCAACAACATAAGTATACCTCTTGCCCGCCTGAGTATGAAAGGCAAGACGGCAGGAACAACAAAATCATACTCCCAGCCCTTATGAGTGTAAAAAACGAGACGACAACAACACAGCTTACTCCTTACCTGCATGATTGTAAAGTATGAGGCAGTAAGAACAACAACACCATACTCCTTGCTCGCACAAGGATAAAAAGCGAGTCAGCAACAACAACAGAAGTAGACTCATTGCCCGCAAAAGTATAAGAGGTGAATGGTACAACAACAAAAATGTACTCTTTGCCCGCATAAGGATAAAAGGCAAGACAGCAACAACAACAAAAGCACACTCCCAGCCAGCACAGGTATAAAAGACAAGACGGTAACAACAAAGTATTCTCCTTATCCTCACGAGTATAAAATGCGAGACGTTAACAACAACAAAGCCAGGCTCCTTACCTGCACGAGTATAAAAGGCAAGACTACAACAACAACAACAAATATAGGCTCCCTGCCTGCAAGGGTATAGAAGGCAAAAAGTACAACAACAAAAGTATACTCATTGCCCGCACGGGTATGAAAGGCGAGACTGCAACAATAGTAAACTAGACTCGTTGCCCGCATGAGCATAAAAGGCGAGGCAACAACAGTAACAAAAACGTATTCTGCCCGCACGAGTATAAAAGATGAGACGGTAACAGCAAAGCATACTTCTTACTGTTTACCCGCATGAGTATAAAATTCGAGATGACAACAAACCAAACACCTAGCCTGTAGGTGTATAAAATGCAGGATAGCAACAACAACGCAAGCATACAATTCACATGTAAGAGTTTAAAAGGCGACAAGGATGACAATAAAAGTAGACTCCTCGCCCATCTAAGCATAAAAGGCGAAATGTCACCAACAACAAAACCAAACTCTTTACCCTCACGAGTATGAAAGGCGAGACACCAACACCAATAAAAGCAGGCTCTCGCCCGCAAAAGTATAAAAGACAAAAAGTACAACAACAAAATTATGCTCATTGCTCGCACGAGTATAAAGACGGGACAACAACAATAACAAAGCAAACACCTAGCCCACACGAGTATCATAGGCGAGATGGCAAAAACAAATGGATATACCTTAACCACACGAGTATAAATAGGGATACGGCGGTAGCAAAGCATACCCCTTACTCCTTGCCTACACCATTGTAAAAGGTTAGACAGCAACAACAATAAAGTAAACTCCTAGCCTGCATGAGTATAAAAGGTGAGACAGCAACAACAACAAAAGTGGACTTTTTGCACGTAAGAGTATAAAAAGCGACAAGTAAAACAACAAAAGTATACTTCTCGACCGCTCGAGTATAAAAGGTGAGACGACAACAATAACAAAACCAGACTCCTTGCCCGCATGAGTATAGAAGACGAGATGACAACGACAACAAAAGTGGACATCTTGCCTCCAAGAGTATAAAATACGACAAGTACAACAAATAAAACTTTGGACCTCGCCTACTAGGTTATAAAAGGCTAGAATGCAACAACAACAAAACCAGACTCTTTTCCTGCATAAGTATGAAAGGCGAGACAAAAATGACTAGAAAAGTAGATTGTTTGCCTGAAAGTGTATAAAAGGTGAAAAGTACAACAACAAAAGTATACTCCTTGCCCGCACAGTGTAAAAGGCAAGACGACAACAATAGCAAGGCAGACTCTTATCCTGCACGAGTAAAAAAGGCGAGACAACAATAATAACAAAGGCATACTCCTCACCTGGACGAGTTAAAAGACGAGAAGGCTACAACAAAGCATACTTCTCACTCTTTGTCCGCACGAGTATGAAAGGCTAGACGACAACAGTAAAAAAACTACACTCCTTGCCTGTATGACTATAAAAAATGAGACAGCAACAACAAAGCATGTTGTTTGCCTGCACAAGTGTAAAAGGCGAGGCAACAACAGCAAAGCATGACTCCTTGGCTACAAGAGTATAAAAGGCAACAAGTACACAAGGTGACAAGCATACTCCTTGCCCACAAAATTATACTCCTTACCTGCCAAAGTATAAAAGGTGAGACGACAACATCAACAAAACCAGACTCGTTGCCAGCACGAGTATAAAACGAGAGACAACAAGAACAACATAAGCAGACTTCTTGCCCAAAAGAGTATAAAAGGCGACAAGTACAACAATAAAAGTATACTCCTCGCTCGACCGAGTATAGAAGGTAAGATGGCAACAACAACAAAGCCAGACTCCTTGCCCGCATGAGTATAAAAGGCGAGACAGCAACAACTGCAAAAGTAGACTGTTTTTTCGCTCATGTATAAAAAGCGAAAAGTACAAGAACAAAATTAATCCTTGCCTGCACGAGTATAAAAGGTGAGACGACAATAATAGCAAAGCAGACTCCTAGTCTGCACGAGTATAAAGGCTAGACAGCAAGAACAAGAAAATAGACTTCTTGCCTACAAGAGTATAAAGGCGAGAGACAGCAACAACAAGGCATATTCCTTGTCTACATGGGTATAAAAGGCGAGTCGGCAACAATGAAGCATGTTGGTTGCCTGCACGAGTATAAAAGGCGAGAGGGCAACAACAACACAACTAGACTCCTTATCCATACGAGTATAAAAGGCGAGACAGTAAGAACAGAAAAAGCATACTCGCTGTCCACACAAGTATAAAAGGGGAGACGACAATAGCGAGGCATACTCCTTACTCGCACGAGTATGAATGGCGAAATGGCAAGAACAAAGCAAACTTTTTGCCTGCGTGAGGATAAAAGGCGGCACGACAAGAACAACAAAGGCAAACTTCTTGCCCACAGGAGTATAAAGCGCGGCAAGTACACAAGGTGACAAGCATACTGTTTGCCCAGCAAAGTATACTCCTTGCCTGCCCAAGCATAAATGTTGAGACAGCAGCATCAACAAAACCAAACTTCTTGCGTGCACGAGTACAAAACACGAGACGACAAAAACAACAAAGGTAAACTTCTTGCCCACAAGACTATTAAAGGTAACAAGTACAACAACAAAAGTCTACTCCTCTCTCACCCCAGTATAGAGGGCAAGACAACAACGACTACAAAACCAGACTCCTTGCCCACACGAGTATAAAAGACGAGATAGCAAAAACAACAAAAGCATACTCTTTGCCCGCACGAGTGTACAAGGCGAGATGGTAACAACAAAGCATGCTGCTTGCTTGCACGAGTATAAAAGGCGAGACAACAACATCAACAAAGACAGACTCCTGGCCTGCACAAGTATAAAAGGCGATATGGTAACATCAACAAAATTAGGCTCCTTGCCAACTAGAGTATAAAATGCGAGACAACAAAAACAACAAAAGCAGACTTCTTGCCTGGAAGAGTTTAAAAGGCGATGTACAAGAACAAAAGTATACTGCTCACCCGCTCGAGTATAAAAGGTGAGATGGCAACAACAACAAAACCAGACTCCTTGCCCCCATGAGTATAAAAAGAGAGATAGCAACAGCAGCAAAAATAGACTCCCTGCCCGCGCATGTATAAAAGGCAAAAAGTACAACAACAAAATTGTACTCCTTGCCCGCACGAGTATAAAAGGTGAGACGACAACAATAGCAAAGCAAACTCTTAGCCCGCATGAGTATAAACGGTGAGATGGCAACAATAAAAAAAACATACTCCTTACTCATTGCTAGCACGAGTATAAAAAGCGAGATGCCAAAGATAACGAAACCAGACTCTTTGCCCGGGTAAGCATAATGGGCGAGACAACAACAATAACAAAAGTAGACTCTTTGCCCGTGCGTGTATAAAAGGCGAAATGTACAATAGCAGAAGCACACTCCTTGCCTGCACGAGCATAAAGGGCGAGACGGCAACAATAACAAAGCAGACTCCTAGTCCGCATGAGCATAAAGGGCGAGATGCCAATAATAACAAAAGCATACTCCTTGCCCGAACACGTATAAAAGGCAGGAAGGCAACAATAACAAATGTAGACTCTTTGTCCGCGAGAGATTAAAAGGCGAGACGGTAACTACAAAGCATACTACTTGCCCGCAAGAGTAAAAAAGGTGAGACGACAACAACAAAGTATGCTACTTGCCCGCACGAGTATAAAGGGCAAGACGACAACAACAACAAAACCAGACTACTTGCCCGTACGAGTCTAAAAGGTGAGATGACAACAACAGCAAAATCATACCCCCCGCCCGCACGAGCGTTAAAGGCTAGACGAGGACAACATTGCATATTCTTTGCCCGCACGACTGTAAAAGGCGAGACGACAACAACAAAGCATGTTGCTTGCCTGCATGAGTATAAAAAACGGGACGGCAACAACAACAAAACTAGACTCCGTGCCTGTAAGAGTATAAAAGGCGACAAGTACAACAACAAAAGTATACTGCTCACTTGCCTGAGTATAAAGGGCGAGACGGTAACAACAATAAAACTAGACTCCTTACTTGCGCGAGTATAAATGGTAAGACGACAACAATATCAAAAGTAGTGTCCTTACCTGCAAGAATATAAACGGCAACAAGTTCAAAACAAAAGTATACTCCTTCCCTACATGAGTATAAATGCCGAGACGACAATAACAGCAAATCAGACTTCTAGCATGCACGAGCATAAAAGGCGAGACAACAACAGCAGAGCATGCTGCTTGCCCGCACGAGTATTAAAGGTAGGGCGGCAATAATAACAAAGCAGACACCTAGCCTGTTCAAGTAAAAAAGGTGAGACGGCAACATCAACAAAAGCAGACTCCTTACTCGCAAGAGTATATACGACGACAAGTTCAACAACATGAGTATAAAAGGCGAGACAACAACAATAACAAAACTAAACTCTATGTTGTACGAGTATAAAAGGTTAGACGGCTACACCGACAATAGCATACTCCCAGCCCGCACGGATATAAGAGACGAGACGACAACGACAAAGTGTACTCCTTATCCGTACGATTATAAAATGCATCACGGTAACAACAACAAAACCAAACTCCTTGCCCATACGAGGATAAAAGGTGAGACAACAACAATAGAAGCAGACTCCTTGCCCGTATGAGTATAAAAGGCAAAAAGTACAATAACAAAAGTATATTCCTTTCCAACACGAGTAAAAAAGGCAAGACGGAAACAATAGCAAAGAAGACTCTCAGTTCGCATGAGTATAAAAGGCAAGATGACAACAACAACAAAAGCAGACTCTTCGCCTGCAAGAGTATAAAAGTGACAATCATGACAACAAAAGTATACTCCTCGCCCGCCAAAGTATAAAAGGTGAGACGACAACATCAACAAAACCAAACTCTTTGCCTGCACGAGTATAAAACATGAGATGGCAAGAACAAGAAAAGCAGACTTCTTGCTCGCAAGAGCATTAAAGGCGACAAGTACAACAACAAAAGTATACTCCTCTACTGCTCGAGCATAGAGGGCAGGATGGCAACAATAGCAAAAGTAGTGTCCTTGCCCGCAAGAATATAAAAGGCAAAAAGTTTAAAAACAAAAGTATACACCTTGCCGAAACGAGTATAAAAAGGCGAGACGACAACAACAGCAAAGCAGCCTCTTAGCCCGCATGAGTATGAAAGGCAGGATGGCAACAACAACAAAAGCAGACTCTTTGCCCACAAGAGGATAAAAAGCTACAAGCACGACCACAAAAGCATACTCCTCGCCAGCACAAGTATAAAAGCGAGAGACAACATCAACAAAACCAGACTCCTATACCGCACGAGTATAAAACGTGGGAAGGCAAGAACAACAAAAGCAGACTTCTTGCCCACAAGAGTATTAAAGGCAACAAGTAAAATAAGAAAAGTATACTCCTTTCCAGCCCTAGTATAAAAGGCGAGACGACGATAACAACAAAACTAAACTCCTTACCTGCACAAGCATAAAAGGCGAGACAGTAACAACAACAAAAGTATACTCATTGCCCACACAAGTGTAAAAGGTCAGACGACAACAACAAAGCATGTTGTTTGCCTGCACGAGTATAAAAGCGAGACGACGGCATCAACAAAAACAGACTCCTTGCCCGCGCGAGTATAAAAGGTGAGATGGAAACATAAATAAAAGTAAACTCTTTATCGCTCAAGTATAAAATGCAAGAAGGCTAGAACAACAAAAGCAGACTTCTTGTCCGGAAGAGTATAAAAGGCAACAAGTGCAACAACAAAAGAATACTCCTCACTTGCCTAAGTATAAAAGGTGAGATGGCAACAGCAACAAAACCAGACTCCTTGCCTGCATGAGTATAATAGGGAGACAGCAACAACAACAAAAGTAGACTCCTTGCCTGCATGTGTATAAATGGTGAAAAGTACGATAACAAAAGTATGCTCCTTGCCCACACGAGTATAAAAGGCGAGACAGCAACAATAGCAAAGCAGACTCCTGGCCTGTATGAGAATAAAAGGCAAGATGGCAACAACAACAAAAGCATACTCCTTGCTATAAAAGGCGAGAAGGCAACAACAACAAAAGTAGATTCTTTGCCCGTAAGAGTTTAAAAGGCGAGACAGCAACAGCAAAGCATACTCCTTTCCCGCACGAGTAAAAATGGTGAGACGGTATCAACAAAGCGCGCGACTTGCCCGCATGAGTGTAAAAGACGAGACGGCAACATCAACAAAACTAGACTATTCGTCCGTACGAGTATAAAAGGCGAAGCGACAACAACAACAAAAGCATACTCTCTACCCGCACAAGTGTGAAAGGCTCATTGGGAATAGTGTAGCATGCTCCTTGATTGTGTGAGTATAAAAGGTGATTCGGAAACAATAAAGCATGCTGCTTGCCCGCATGACTATAAAAAATGAGATGGCAACAACAACAATACCATACTCGTTGCCCCAAGAGTATAAAAGACGACAAGTACAAGAACAAGAGTGTACTACTCACCCACTGAGTATAAAAGGTGACACGACAACAACAATAAAGCTAGACTCCTTACCCGCAAGAGTATAAAAGGCGAGACAGCAACGACAGCAAAAGTAGTGTCCTTGCCCGCAAAAATATAAAAGGCAAAAAATTTAAAAAAATTTATACTTCTTCCTCGTATGAGTATAAATGGCGAGTTGGTAGTAACAACAAAGTAGACTCCTAGCACGCATGATTAAAAAAGGCAAGAGGGCAAAAACAAAGCATATACCTTGCCTACACGAGTATAAAAGGCGAGACAGCAGCAGCAACGAAACCAGTACATGCTCCTTACCCTCGCAAGTATAAAAGGTGAGACAATAACAACAACAAAACCAGACTCCTTGCCCGTATAAGTATAAAAAGTGAGACAGAAATAACAGTAAAAGCATTGTTTTTTCTCGCAGGAGTAAAAAAGTCGAGATGACAATAGCAAAGCATACTCCTCGTTGGCACAAGTATAAAAGGCAAGACGGCAACAACAAAGCCTGCTCCTTGCCGCATGAGTATAAAAGGCTAGACGACAGCAACAACAAAACCACTCTCTGTGCCTGTACGAGTATAAATGGTGATGCAGCAACAACAACCAAAGCCGACTCCTTGCCCGCAAGAGTATAAAAGGTGAGATGGCAACAACATTGCATACTTTTTGGCCGCACGAGTACAAATGGCAAGACGCAACAATAAAGCATGCTGATTGCTAGCACGAGTATGAAAGGCGAGTCGGCAGCAACATTACATACTTTTTGCCAGCACAAGTATAAAAACTGAGACGCAACAATAAAACATGTTGCTCGCCAGCATGAGTATGAAGGGCAAGTCGGCAACAACAACAAAACTTGACTCCCTACCCTTACAAGCATAAAAGGCGAGATGAGAACAACAAGAAAAATGTAATCCCAGCACACACTAGTATAAAAAACAAAACAGTAACAGCGAAGCATACTCTTTACCCGCACGAGTGTAAATTGCAGGACAATAACAACAAAACTAGACTCCTTGCCCGCACGAGTATAAAAGGCGAGATAACAACAAAAATAAAAGCAAGCCTCCCTGCCCGCAAGAGAATAAAATGTTAAAAGCACAATCACAAAAGTACACTCCTTGCCCGAACAAGTATAAAAGGCGAGACGACAACAATAACAAAAGCAAACTCCTTGCCACGTGAGTATAAAGGGCCGGCAACTGCAAAGGATACTCTTTACTTATTATTCGCACGAGTATAAAAAGTGAGATGCCAACAATAACAAAACTAGACTCCTTGCTCACACAAGTATAAAGGGTAAGACAACAACAACACCAAAAGTAGACTCCTTGCACGTAAGAGAATAAAAGGCAACAACAACAACAAAAAAAGTATACTCCTTGCCCAGACAACCATAAAATGCGAGACGACAGCAACAACAGAGCAGACTCCTTACTAGCATGAGTATAAAAGGCAAAATGAAAACAACAAGAAAAGCAGACTTCTTGCCCGTGAGAGTATAAAATGCGACAAGTACAACAACAAATGTGTATTCCTCGCTTGCTCGAGTATAAAAGGTGAGACAGTAACAACGACAAAACCAGACTCCTTGCCCGCACGAGCATAAAAGGCGAAAAGTACAACAACAAGAGTATACTCGTTGCCTGCACGAGTGTAAAATGCGAGGCGACAACAACAGCAAAACCCGACTCCTTGCCTGCAAAAGTATAAAAGGTGAGACAACAACAACAAAAAAAGCAAGCTCCTTGCCCACAATAGTGTAAAAGGCAAAAAGTACAACAACAGAAGCATACTTCCGACCCACAATAGCATAAAAGGCAGGACAACAACAACGACAAAGTAGACTCTTAGTCTGCACAAGTATAAACGACGAGACAACAACAACGACAAAAGAAGACACCTCGCACGTAAGAGCATAAAAGGAGACAAGTGCATTAGCAAAAGTATACTCTCCGCCCACCCAAGTATAAAGGCAAGATAACAACAACAACAAAACTAGACACCTTGCTCACATAAGTATAAAAGGCGAGATGGCAACAATAGCAAAAGTAGACTACTTGCCTGCAAGAACATAAAAGGCAAAAAGTATAAAAAAATTAAACTCTTTGCTCGCACGAGTATAAAAGTGAGACGGTAACAACAACAAAGTAGATGCCTAGCGCTCACGAGAATAAAAGGCGAGACTACGAGGACAACAAAAACAAACCCCTTGTGCCCGCCAGAGTATAAAAGGCGAGACAGCAACAACAAAGCATACTCCTTGCCTGCGCGACTAGAAATGGCTAGATGGCTACAACAAAGCATGTTGCTTGCCTGCACGAGTATAAAAGGCGAAACGGTAACAACAAAGCATATTCTTTGCCTGCAAGAGTATAAAATGCAAGCCGACAACAACAAAGCATGCTCCTTACCTGCACGAGTATGAAAGGCAAAACGACAACAACAATGCATATTCTTTGCCTGCATGAGTATAAAAGGCGAGCTGACAACATCAAAGCATGCTCCTCGCCCGCATGAGTATAAAAGGCGAGACGACAACAACAAAAAAAGCATTACTCTTTGCCCACACAAGCGTAAAAGGTAAGACGAGAACAACAACAAACGCATGCTCTTTACCCACAAAAGCACAAAAGGCGAGACGGCAACCGCAAAACATACTCTTTGCCCGAACGAGGATAAATACGAGAGAGTAACAACAAGAAAACCAGAATCCTTGCCTGTACGAGTACAAATTGTGAGACAACAACACCAACAAAAGCTGATTCCTTGCCCGTAAGAGTATAAAAGGCGTGACGGCAACAACAAAGCATGCTTTTTTTTTACGCAAGTATAAAAGGCGTGACGGCAACAACAATAAAACCAGACTCTTTGCTCGTGCAAGTATAAAAGGCAAGACGGCAATAACAGTAGCAGCATACTCTCAGCTCGCACGAGTACAAAAAGCGAGAGGGCAACATCAAAGTTTACCCTTTGCCCGCAAGAGTATAAAACCCAAGCCAGCAAGAGCAAAGCATACTCCTTGCCTGTAAGAGCACAAAAGGTGAGACAACGACAACTAAGCATACTGCTTGCCCGCACAAGTATGAAAGGCGAGACAGTAACAACAACAAAAGCATACTCCTAGCCCGCGCGAGTATGAAAGACGAGCCGACAACAGTAAAGCATACTCTTTAACCGCACGAGTATAAAATGCGAGACAACAGCAACAAAAAACGTAGACTCCTAGCCCGCAAGAGCTAAAAAGGTAAGACGGTGACAACAAAGCATACTCGTTGCTCGTACGAGTACAAAATGCAAGATAACAGCAACAAAGCATGTTGCTTTCCTGTATGAGTATAAAAAGAGAGACAACAGCAACCACAAAGCCAGACTCCAAGCTCGCACGAGTAGAAAAGGCGAGACGGCAACAACAGCAAAAGTAGGCTCTTTACTTGCAAGAATATAAAAGGCGAAAAGTACAAAAACAAAAGCATACTCCTTGCCCGCATGAGTATAAAAGGTGAGACAACAGCAGCAAAGCATACTCTTTACTCATTGCCCATACGATTATAAAAGGAAAGATAGCAACAATCACAAAACCAAACTCCTTGTTTGTACGAGTATAAACGCCAAGGCAGCGACAACAATAAAAGGAAACACCTTGCCTGAAAGAATATAAAAGGAAAAAAGTAGAACAACAAAGTATACTCTTTGCTCGCACGAGTATAAAAGACAAGACGGCAACAATAGTGATGCGGACTCCTAGACTGCATGAGTTAAGGCGATACAGCAACAACAAGAAAAGCGGACTACTTGCCCTCAAGAGTATAAAAGGCGGCAAGTACAGCGACAAAAGTACACTCCTCTTCTGCCCGAGTGTAAAAGGCGAGGTGGCAATAACAACAAAATGAGACTCCTTGCCCGCACGAGTATAAAAGGCAAGACGACAATAACAGTAAAAGTAGACTCCTGGCTTGCAAGAGCATGAAAGGCGTTACGACAACAACAAAGCATACTATGTGCCCGCACGAGTATAAAAAGCAAGACGACATCAACAAGGCATGCTACTTTCCCACAAGAGTCTAAAATGCGAGACAGAAACAACAAGAAAACTAGACTACTCGCCCGTAGGAGTGTAAAATCTGAGATGGCATCAACAACAAAAGCATGCTCCCTACCCGCACCAGTATTAAACCCGAGATGGCAGCAAGAGCAAAACTAGACTCATTGTTCACAAGAATATAAATGGGAAAAGTACAAAAGCAAAAGTATAATCCTTGCCCATACGAATATGAAACCTAAGACGGTAATAATAGCAAAGTAGACTCCTGGCCCACACGAGGATAAATGGAGAGACAGCAACAAAAAAACATACTATTTTCCCGTTTGAGTATAAAAGGCGAGACGACAACAACAAAGCATGCTCCTTACCTGCACGAGTAAACAAGGCGAGACAGCAACAACGACAAAACCAAACTACTCGCTCATGCGAGTATAAAAGGTGAGATGGCAACAATAACAAAAGCATACACTTTTCCCATTCGACTAAAAAAGGGTGAGACAGCAATAGCAATCCATACTCCTTGCCTGCAAGAGTATAAAAGGTGGGACTTCAACAACAAAGCGTGCGCTTTGTCTACACAAGTATAAAAGGGGAGACGACAACAACAACAAAACCAAACTCCTTGCTTGTACGAGTATACAAGGCAAGACGACAACAACAACAAAAGCCAACATCTTCCTCGTAAGAGTATAAAAGGCGAGACAGCAACGACAAAGCATACTCTTTGCCTGCACGAGTATAAAAGGTGAGACGACAACAAAAAAGCAAGATGCTTGCCCACACGATTATAAAAGGCGAGACGTCAACAACAACAAAACCATTCTCCTTGCCCAACCGAGTATAATAGGCGAGACGAGAACAACGACAAACGCATACTCCTTGCTTGCTCTTGTATAAAAGACTAGATGGTAACAGCAAAGCATACTCCTTACCCACACGAGTATAAAAGGTCAGAAGATAACAACAATAAAACTAGTTTCCTTGCTCACCTGAGTATAAAAGGCGAGACAGCACCAACAACAAAAGTGGACTCCTTGCCCGCTAGAGTATAAAAGGCAAAAAGCACAACAACAAAAGTATAATCCTGGCTCGCATGAGTAAAAAAGGCGAGATGACAACAAGAACAAGCAAACTCCCAGCCCGAACTAGTATAAAAGGTGAGATGGCAACAATAACAAAACTAGACTCTTTGCCCAGACGAGTATAAAAGGCGAGATGGGAATAAGAATGAAAGCCGACTCCTTGCCTGCAAGCGTATAAAGGGCGAGATGGTAACAACAAAGCACACTCTTTTCCTGCACGAGTATAAAAGGCGAGACAGTAACAACAAAGCGTGCTGCTTTCCGACATGAGTCTAAAAGGCGAAGAAACAACAACAAAATCAAAGTCCTTGCTTACACAACTATAAAATGCAAGACAGCAGCAACAACAAAGGCAAACTTTTTACCTGCAAGAGTACAAAAATACGAGAAGTATAATAAGAAAAGTATACTCCTTGCCTGCACAACTATGAAAGGTGAGAGTACAACAGCAGCAAAACAAACTCCTAGCCGCATGAGCAAAAAAGGCAAAATAGCGATAATAACAAAACCATATTCCTTCCCTGCACGAGTATGAAAGGCGAGATGGCAAAAACAGCAAAAAAGACTCCCAGCCTGTATGAGTATAAAAGGTGAGACAGCAATAACAATAAAAGCTGACTGCATGCCTGCAAGAGTATAAAAGGCGACAAATACAACAACAAAAGTATACTCCTCGTCGCACGAGTGTAAAGTGTGGGAATGCAACAACAACTAAACTATACTTCTTACACGCATGAGTTTAACAACAGAAAAAGTAGACTCTTTGCCAACAAGAATATATGAGGCAAAACTTGCAAAACCAACATTATACTCCTTGCCCACACGAGCACAAAAGTCGAGACAGTAATAATAGCAAAGCAGACTCCTAGCCCACAAGGGTATAAAAGGCGAGATGGCAGCAACAAAGCATACTCCTTGCTCACGCGAGTATGAAGGGCAAGACGACAACAACAAACCATGTTCCTTGCCTGCACGAGTATAAAAGGCGAGATGGCAGCAACAACAAAACCGCATAGTTTGCTCGCACCTGTAAAATAGGCATGACGAGAATGTAAAAGCATAACCCGTACCCACGCGAGCATAAAAGGCGAGACGAAAACAACAACAAAACCAAACTCGTTGCCCATGCAAGTATAAAAGGCAATACGGCAACAACAACAAAAGCCGACTCTTTGCCCGCAAGAGTATAAAAGGCAAGGCGGCAACAATAAAGCATGCTACTTGCCCACACAAAAGGCGAGACGACAACAATAGCAAAAGCCGACTCCTTGCTCGCAAGAGTATAAAAGGTGAGACGGCAACAACAAAGCATACTCTTTGCCCGTACGAGTATAAAATGCGAGACAGCAATCGCAAAGCATCTGCTTGCCCGAACAAGTTTAAAAGGCAAGACGACAACAACCAAAAAACCAAAGTCCTTGCCCATATGAGTCTAAAAGGCGTGATGGGAATAACAACAAAAGCATACTCCCTGCCCGCACTAGTATAAAAGGCGAGACGGTAACCACAAAGAATACTCCTTACCCACACGAGTATGAAAGGCAACTAGTAAAAAAAGCAAAACCAGACTCTTTGTCTACATAAGTATAAAAGGCGAGATAGCACCAACAACAAAAGTAGACTCCTTGCCCGCAAAAGTATAAAAGACAAAAAGTACAATAACAAAAGCATACTCTTCTCTCGCACGAGTATAAAAGGCGAGGCGGCAACAACCGTAAAACAAACTCCTAGCTCGTACGAGTATAAAAGGCGTGATGGCAACAATGACAAAAGCATACTCCTTGTCTACACAAGTGTAAAAGGCGAGACAACAATAGCAAAGCATACTTTTTACTCATTGCCCACACAATTATAAAAGGAAAGATGACAAAACCAAACTCCTTTCCTGCACGAGTATAAAAGGCAAAGTAGCAACGACAACAGAAGCAAACTCCTAGCCTGTAAGAGTATAGAAGGCAAAAAGTACAGCAGCAAAAGTATTCTCCTTGCCTGCACGAGTATGAATGGCGAGACAGCACCAACAGCAAAGCAAGCTCCTAAATTACACCAGGGCAAAAGTTAAGACAACGACAACAACAAAAACAGACTCCTTGCCTGCAAGGTGTGAAAGGCAACAAAGTACAACAACAAAAGTATACTCCTCACCCGCTCAAGTGTAAAAGACGAGACGATAATAAAAACAAAGCCAAACTCCTTGCCCACACATGTATAAAAGGGGAGACAGCTACAATAACAAAAACATACTTCGTGCCCCTAAGAATATAAAAGGCGAAAAGTACAGCAACAAAAGTATACTTCTTGCCCACACGAGCATAAAAGGCGAGACAACAATGACAGCAAAACAGACTCCTTGTCTACATAATTATAAAAGGCAAGACGATAACAATAACAAAGCCAGACTCCTTGCCCACGCGAGTATAAAAGGTGGGATAGGAACAATAGCAAATGTAAACTCTTTGCCCGCACGAGCATGAAAGGCGAGACGGCAACACAGCAAAATAGACTCCTTGCTGGCTCGAGTATAAAAGGCGAGACAGCAACAACAACAATAGTAGATTCCTTGCCCACAAGGGTATAAAAAACATTAAGTGCATCAACAAAAGTATACTCCTCACCTACTCGAGTATAAAAAGCAAGACGGCAAGCACAACAAAACCAGAATCCTTGCCCGCACGAGTATAAAATATGAGACGGCAGCAATAGCAAAATCAGACTACTTGCCCGCAAGAGTATAAAAGGCTAAAAGTACAACAACAAAAGTATACGCCTAGCCCACACGAGTATAAAAGGCAAGACGGCAATAGCAAAGCATGCTGCTTGCTCGCACAAGTGTAAAAGGCAAGACGACAACAACAACAAAAGCAGACTCCTTGCACGCAGGAGTACAAAAGGGAAAAAGTACAACAACAAAAATATGCTCCTCGTCCACCCGAGCATACTCTTTGCCCGCACGGGTAAAAAAGGCGACACAGCGACAGTAAAGTATACTCTTTGCCAGTACGAGTATAAAAGGTGAGACGAGAACAACAAAGCATACTCCTTGCCCGCACGAGTATAAAAGGTAAGGCGGCGCCAACAACAAAACCAAATTCCTTGCCCGTACGCGTATAAAAGGCGAGACAACAACAACAAAGCATACTCTTTGCCAGCATGAGCATAAAAGACGAGATGACAACAACAAAGCATACCCCTTACCCATGGGAGTATAGAAGGCGAGACGACAGCAAAAAAAAGCATGCTCCTTGACCAGCCGAGTACAAAAGGTGAGATGGCAACAACAGGACGGTGGTCATGGAAGTCTGAATTTGCTAAGGAGTGAGTAACAGCTAACCTGCCGAATCAACTAGCGCCGAAAATGGATGGCACTGAAGTGCGCGACCCACACCCTGCAGTCGCTGCAAAACTCAGGGTGCGAGCCTGGGCAGAGCGGCCGTCAGCGCAGATCTTGGTGGTTTTAGCAAATATTCAAATGAGAAATTTGAAGGCGGAAAAGGGGAAAGGTTCCATGTGAACAGAACTTACACATGGATTAGTCGATCCTCTGAGACGGGGGAAGCCCGTCCGACAGTGCTTCCGCGCGCGAGCTTTGAAAAGGAATCAGGTTAAAATTCTCGAACCGGGACGCGGCGACTGACGACAATGTTAAGGAGTCCAGACACGTTGGCGGGGCCCTCGGGAAGAGTTATCTTTTCTGTTTAACAGCCTGCCCACCCTGGAAACGACTTAGTCGGAGGTAGGGTCCAGCGGCTAGAAGAGCACCGCACATCGCATGGTGTCTGGTGCGCCCCCAGCGGCCCTTGAAAATCTGGAGGACCGAGTGCCTACCGCTCCTGGTCGTACTCATAACCGCATCAAGTCTCTAAGCTGAACGGCGTCTAGTCAATGGAACAATGTAGGCAAAATGGATCCGTAACCTCGAGAAAAGTATTGGCTCTAAGGGTTGGGCTCGGGGGTCCCAGCCCCGAACACGTCGGCTGTCAGCGGACGGCTTGTGCTGCTCTCACGGCGAGAGCGAGTCGGCTTGTGCCGGCTGGGGGACGGACTAGGAATGGCCTCTTCGGGGGCCTTCCCCGGGCATTGAACAGTCGACTCAGAACTGGTGCAGACAAGGGGAATCTAACTGTTTAATTAAAACAAAGCATTACGGTGGTCCCTGCGGATGCTAACGCAATGTGATTTCTGCCCAGTGCTCTAAATGTCAAAGTGAAGAAATTCAACCAAGCGCGGGTAAACTGCGGGAGTAACTATGACTCTCTTAAGGTAGCCAAATGCCTCGTAAGCTAATTAGTGACGTCCATGAATGGATTAACGAGATTCCCCCTATCCCTGTCTACTATCCAGCGAAACCACAGCCAGGGGAACGGGCTTGGCAGAATCCGTGGGGAAAAAAGACCCTGTTGAGCTTGACTCTAGTCCGAATTTGTGAAATGACTTGAGAGGTGTAGGATAAGTGGTAGCCGGTCCCCCGGCAAAAGTGAAATACCACTACTTTTAATGTTATTTTACTTATTCTGTGAATCGGAGGCGGGGCATCGCCCCACCTTTTGGAACGAAGGCCGTTCGGCGGGCTGATCGAGGCGAAAGACATTGTCAGGTGCGAAGTTTGGCTAGGGCGGTACATCTGTTAAAAGATAATGCAAGTGTCCTAAGATGAGCTCAACGAGAACAGAAATCTTGTGTGGAACAAAAGGGTAAAAGCTCGTTTGATTCTAATTTCCCGTACGAATATGAACCGTGAAAGCATGGCCTATCGATCCTTTAGACCTTCAGAATTTGAAGCTAGAGGTGTCAAAAAAGTTACCATAGGGATAACTGGCTTGTGGCAACCAATCGTTCATAGCGACATTGCTTTTTGATCCTTCGACGTCGGCTCTTCCTATCATTGTGAAGCAGAATTCACCAAGTGTTGGAATATTCGCCCACCAATAAGGAACGTGAGCTGTGTTTAGACCGTCGTCAGACAGGTTAGTTTTACCCTACTGATGACGGTGTCGCAATAGTAATCCAACCTAGTACGAGAGGAACCGTTGATTCGCAAAATTGGTCATCGCGCTTTGTTAAAAAGGCAGTGGCGCGAAGCTACCATGGGTTGGATTATGACTGAATGCCTCTAAGTCAGAATCTGGGCTCGAAGCGATGCGTGTGCTTGTCGTTCGATTGTCGACCCGCAGTAAGGGCCCTACGACCCCCAAAGACACGTGTCGTGGGCCAAGCACCGCAGCGGACGACTTGCGGTTGCCGCCTTGAATTATAATTTCTACCGGTCGACGGGTAGAATCCTTTGTAGACGACTTAAATACGCGACGAGGTATTGTAAGTGGCAGAGTAGCCTTGCTACCACGATCCACTGAGATTCATCCCTTTGTCACTTCGATTAGTCCCACACTCTCCCCTCAAATCACTTTTCCAACTTTTCTTCAGCCGGCTGAGGAGGCTAGCGTGTGGGCTTGGAAATCCCCAAGTTGAGCCCTGTACAAGAAGCTGGATAGTGCGTAGTGTGTTCGGGGAGGCCCGCAACGAGGAACCCCCGGCAGCACGCTTGCACCGGGCATCGGGGAGGTTGGGTATTGGACCCTCGAGTAAAGAGCCCGATAGAGTTGTTGGCACATTGCACGGACTCGTAGAATGGGCATGGACGTGGACATGGGCTGGGCATAAGCAAGGTAATGGGAAAATCTGCTAAGGCATTGGCCACCGAAGAAGGCTTGAAAACAGCCAAGGAATGGATTGTTGGCAACTTGCACCAACTCGCTGACTGGGCATGTGTTGGGCATGTCAGCAAGTAAGGTGACGGGAAAATCGGCCACGGCATGAAAACGACCAAGGAATGGATTGCTGGAAACTTACACCAACTCATTGAATGGGCATGCACTGGGCTTGTCAGCAAGCAAGGTGATGGGAAAATCGGCCAACACACGAAAACGGCCAAGGAATGGATTGTTGGCACCCCTGCACCAACTCGTCGAATGGGCGTGGAAATGGGCTAGGCATGTCAACAAGCAAGGTGTTGCTAACTTTGGCCAAGGCACAGGCCACCAAAGGGGGATTCGAAACGACAAAGGAATGGACTCGAAGCTCGCTTGGCTCTGCACATGCTGCTGCCAGCATGGGAGGTTAGTACGGGAGGCCAATGAGACAGGCTAGCAAGGGATGTTAGCCGAGTAAGCACCCTAACTGTTGAGCCGCACAACACGCTCGACAGTTGCATGGGGTGGCAGCAAGGAGGTTAGGCCCTAGTCCCTCGTCCAAAGAGCACGATAGAGTTGATGGCACTTTGCACCAACTCCCTTGCATCGACCTGTTGAATCTGCAAGCGAGGCTATGGGAAGATCGGCCGAGGCATTGGCCACCTGATCGGGCTTAAAAAATGGCCAAGGAATAGACTCAGAGCATGCTCAGCCCTGCACAGGTTGCTGCTTGCAAGCATGCTCTGTACACGTTGCTGTCCGCGAGGGAGGTTAACAAAAAGCTAGGAAGGCACCTGAGCAAGGGAGAGAGGATAGCAGTGCGACGGGCCGCCCACAGCATGCCGCTCGTTGGTCCAGTAGCATGCGCAGTGCGCAGCATGCGGGTTGGAGCAGATCGCGCACGTACTGAGTCGCTTGTCCGCCCAGCAGCGACGTGATGGGGGGAGCGGCTAGTGAGAGCAGCGCATGCAGAATGGGCTGGGGGCAGCAGCGCGCACGTGTGGCGTGCTGCTTGTACGCCCAGTAATGCTTGCAGTGGGCTTTTCATCAGACCAGCAGCGGTCTGGGGCAGTAGCGGCTGCGCAACGGGCAACTCGGCTGGCTAGCAGTACAGTGGGGGCAACAGCGCCCGAAGAGCGGGGGGGGAAGATGCGCACGCATAGCAGGCTTGGGGGAGCAGCATGCAAGGGCAGTGGGCTGCGCTTCTGGCCAGGAGCGCGCACGACGGCTTGGGGGGAGCAGCCCGCTGCTCGTCTGGCCAGTAGCGAGCGCGGCGGCCTGGGGGAGCAGCCCACTGCTCGTCGGGCCAGCAACGAGTACGGCGGGCTTGGGGGAGTAGCGCCTGTGGAGCGAGCTAGGGGAGCAGCGCGCGCATTTGTCAGGCCAGCAACGCGCGCTGCGGGCTGCGGGAGGAGTGGACGTATGCGCAACGGGCTATTCGTCTGGCTAGCAGGGCGCGCGGCGGGCTTGGGGGAGCAGCGCAATGCGAGGGGGCAGAGCGAGCGCACTACAGGCTGCACATAGGGCTGGCTGCGCGCGCACAGTCTTCCAAGTGCGCGAGCGTACAACGCGCTGCGCATCGAGCCTATCGTGTGCGCGTAGTCCTCTTGAGTGCGCGCGCCTAGCGTGCTGCGCGTCGAGCCTACCATAGGGGCGCGCAGTCCTCCCAGCGCATGCGCCCAAAGCACTGTCCATCGGTCTGGCGCGCGTGCGCGCAGCAGTCCTTCTAGCGCGCTCTGCCCGCCCAAATGGTTCAACGGCCGTGCTCTCAGGTTCGGAACATTACTCGAGCAATGGAACTGTCATTCCACTCTGCCTTTGCTCGAACAGAGCTTTTGTCCCTCTATAGCACGACTGCCATGCCCGTTTCGTCATTGGCCCCCCTACCATTTGGTTGGGTTCGTGCATGCGTGCGGTCAGGGGCATCGTGAAGGAATGCTACCTGGTTGATCCTGCCAGTAGTCATATGCTTGTCTCAAATATTAAGCCATGCATGTGTAAGTATGAACTAATTCAGACTGTGAAACTGCGAATGGCTCATTAAATCAGTTATAGTTGGTTTGATGGTACCTGCTACTCAGATAACCGCAGTAATTCTAGAGCTAATACGTGCAACAAACCCCGACTTCTGGAAGGTATGCATTTATTAGATAAAAGGTCGACGCGGGCTCTGGCCGTTGCTCTGTTGATTCATGATAACTCGACGGATTGCATGGCCAACATGCCGGCGATGCATCATTGAAGTTTCTGCCCTATCAACTTTCGATGGTAGGATAGAGGCCTACTGTTAGCCCATTGAACACTTGGCATGCAGGAGTTGGCGGCACCTTGCACCAATTCCTAGGATGGGACTTTGGAGTGGCTAGGCACTCCTTGAAGCAAGGTGAAAGCTGAGAGGATCAGCGTAGGCACGGGCCTACAAGTGGGTCCCAGTGTGGACCAAGACTTGGGTTAGGCAAAGGGTGGTGGGCTGCATGTTCATGGGCTCCATCAGATGTGCTATGGGCTTGGGCCAAGAGGCTTAAAACACAAGACTGGGTCTTGGCCAAGTTTGCATGGCACTGCGTGGCACCAAGTCTCCTACGACGTGCGGAACGTGGGGACGTGTAGGTGTGGCTCTATCCGGTTGGCCGAGCATCGAGATAATGCTCATCAGATCGTGCATGGCAAAGGATCATGGGTAGATAAGACTTATTGAGATCAAGTGATGGATGATCGTGGGGGATAAGGCTTATCAAGATCGAGTCATGGACGAGAACCTGGGAAGATGAGGGTTATCAGCCACGATAGAGATCGTGGGGAGATAATGTTTATCTCCAAGCCCTAGATAGCTGGGGGTGTCAGCTATATATAGACCCTATGGGTTGTCATTTGTACTCAGTGAAAGTAAGAAATCACTTAGAGAGAAGGAGTGAAACACTATTGAGAGTTTAGGTGATTGTTCTTTTGTGTTACATGAGTTAAGTAATAAAAGGTTGGGAAATGTTCCCGTATATGCTCTTGTGCCTCTTTTGAGTGTGTGAGTTGTGTGCCTACTTACAAAGTTCTATTGTGCAAATCGTTGTGTGTACGGTTGGCTGAGACTAAGTGTAACTTAGTGCCATCACATGGCAAAATTTTGGGTGAGAAAATTAGCCCTGTGACAGCAGGTATCAGAGCAAAAAGGTTCGACCAATGATAGGTGGTTCGGTCTTGATACTATACGTGAGAGCATAGCCAAGCTCTTTGAGGTACTCGGTGAACTTCTGAAGGGTGAAAATTTCACCATGTTCCCAATGTTGGCGCTCCATGAGCAATACATAATCGATCTGCAACGGTAACAAGAGGTGGTGGCCTCTTCAAACACAGCTTTTTGGCTTGAGGAGTTGGCAACAGAGATAAGCATCCTCAAGAAGGCTGTAGCCTCTCAACCAAGCGTAGGTATTGTGGAGGGCTCGACCAAGATAACGGTGCTAGAGCCAAAAGCCTTCGAGGGAGCGAGGGATGCTAAAGAGATCGAGAACTTTCTGTGGGATATGGAATAGTACTTCAAAGCTGCCCGAGTGCCAAAAAACGAGAAGGTCAATCTGACCAGCATGTATCTGGCCAAGGATGCTAAGCTGTGGTGGTGGACTCAGTTGGATGACGATGCAAGTGCGAGCAGGCCTAAGATCGAGACGTGGGAGAGCCTAAAGAAGGAGTTAAAGGACCAGTTCTTGCCCTGCAACACGTCATGGGTTGCGAAGGAATCCTTGAAGAAGTTGAAGCAGAGTGGTACGGCACATGACTACGTGAAGGAATTCAGTTCCTTGATGCTTGACATCCGTAACATGTTAGATGAGGACAAGCTTTTCAACTTCCTTTCTGCTCTATGACCCTGGGCTTAACTCGAGCTTAGAAGGCAAGGTGTGAAGGACCTGCCTTCAGCAATGGCTGCGGCTGATGGTTTAGTTGATTTTCGGATCAACAAGTCTCCTCATTCTGATGCTGGGAAGTAGCCTAAGGACATGGGCAAGAAGAAGAAGGAAGGCAAGAAGGATAACAACAACGGTGGCGGCAAGGATAAAGGCAAAGCCGTCTACCAAGAACAAGGTAAAGGCAAAACTAACTCGGGTTGTTTCATATGTAATGGACCACACAGGGCCAAGGAATGCCCCAAGCGAGGGAAGTTAAGTGCCATAGTTGCTGAGGAGAGTGGCCCCTCGAATGATGTTGGCTCCTCCCGTGTCAATCCTCTGCAACTGGTGAGTGCTGTGCAAGCTGGACGTGCCCCACAATCCGGCTTGATGTACGTAAAGATTGGGCTCAGTAGTAAGGAGTGCATGGCGATGGCTGGCACGAGTGCTACCCACAACTTTGTGGCTGAAAGGAGGGTAGAGTCACTGGGTCTAAAAGTCACCAAGACCAGGAGTCGAATAAAGGCAGTCAACTCAGCAGCCCAGGGGATGCTTGGCAAGGCACTGGAGTGGAGGTAACTATGGGCAATTGGTCTAGTAAGCTTAACTGTTGGCAAGTCAGGATTGCAGAAGGAGATGAGGGGAAAACCACGTGTATCACTAGCTATGGCTCCTATAAATTCTTGGTAATGCCATTCGGTTTGACTAACGCCCCTGCTACTTTCTGTAATTTAATGAATGATGTGTTTTATGACTTTATTGATCATTTTGTGGTTGTATATCTATATGATATTGTTGTGTATAGTGAGTCCTCGGAGGATCACTTGTCCCACTTGAGGTTGGTGTTGTCTAAGTTGAGAAAGCTCCAATTATATGTGAAAAAGGAAAAATGTGAGTTCGTCCGACGTGAGATAATGTTCCTTGGGCATAGGGTGAGTCGAGGGCAAGTTAAAATGGACGAGAGAAAAGTCCAGGCAATAGTGGAGTAGGAGGCCCCTACCAAAGTGTCTGAGTTGAGATCCTTTCTTGGTTAAGTATTACAGGAAGTTCGTGCAAGGTTACTCCAAAAAGGTGGCCCCATTGACAAACTTACTCAAGAAGGATAGACTATGGAGGTGGACAACAGATTGTCAAGAAGCCTTTGACAAGTTGAAAGCAGCGGTGTCCACGGAGCCGATCCTGAGGCTGCCTGATTTCGAGTTGCCTTTCAGTGTGCTAACTAATGCCTCCAACAAAGACATTGGAGGTGTGTTGGTGCAAGAAGGCCACCCCATTGCCTATGAGAGCTGGAAACTCAATGATGAAGAGCAGCGGTGCTTAGCCCATGAGAAGGAGATGTTGGCAGTGGTGCATTGCCTTCGCATATAGAGGGTGTATTTGCTGAGTTCCAGGTTCGTGGTTCGGACCGACAATGTGGCTAATACATTCTTTTAGAATCAAAAGAAGCTTTCTGCATGGCAAGCGTGGTGCCAAGAGTTCTTGGCTGAGTACGATTTTACTTGGGAACACAAGCCAGGAAGGCAAAATTAGGTGGCAGATGCCCTAAGTCGCCGACATGTGCAAGAGACGGTCAAAACCCGAACCACCTGCCATTGGTTCTCACCCAAAATTTTGCCTTGTGATGGCACTAAGTCACACTTAGTCTTAGCCAACCGCACACACAAAAGGCTTGCACAATGGAACTTTATAAGTAGGCACACAACTCACACACTCAAAAGAGATAAAAGAGCATATACGAGAACATTTCCCGACCTTTTATTACTTAACTCAAGTAATACAAAGGAACAATCACCTGAACTCTCAACAGTGTTTCACTGTTTCTCTCTGAGTGATTTCTCTTTCACTGAGTATAAATGACAACCCGTAGGTCTATATATAGCTAACACCCCCAGCTATCTAGGTCTTGGAGATAAACATTATCTCCCCACGATCTCTATTGTGGCTGATAACCCTCATCTTCCCACGATCTCATCCATGACTTGATCCTGATAAGCCTTATCTCCCATGATCATCCATCACTTGATCTCGATAAGCCTTATCTACCCACGATCCTTTGCCATGCACAATCTGATGAGCATTATCCTGATGTTCGGCCAACTGGATCGAGCCACACCCGTACATCCCCACGTTTCACACGTCATAGGAGACTCGGTGCCACGCAGTGCCTTGCAATGCCATGCAGTGCCATGCAGACTTGGCCAAGACCCAATCCTGTGTTTTGGGCCTCTTGTCCCAAGCCCATGGCCCATCTGATGGAGCCCATGAACATGTAGCCCAGCATCATTTGTCCAACCAAAGTCTTGGTCCACACTAGGACCTGCATGTAGGCCTGTGCCTATGCTGACCCTCTCAGCTTTCACCTTGCTTCAAGGAGTGCCCAGTCACTCCAAAGTCCCATGCTAGGAATTGGCGCAAGGTGCCGCCAACTCCTGCATGCCAAGTGTTCATGGGACTAACAAACCGCCCCCACTTGTTGAAGCCAACGTCCTCGCTGGTAAGGTTGATAGGTAGTCTTCCATCTGCTTCTGGAACAGCCATAGAGTCACATCTCTTTCCCATCTCATCTCACTATCTACGGCATTCTTCCACTTCACCAAGTACTCAGCTCGCTTGTTCTTCTTACTTTGTCACCGCATTCGATGGTCTAGAATTCTCTCAACTTCACATTGGAACTCAGTTATGAATGTAGGGGGAGAACGTCGTGCTTGTTTCCTTGGAGGCTCATCGCCTGCTTCCTTGTGGAAGGGCTTCAAGAAACTCACGTGGAAGGTTGGAGGCACCTTCAACCTTTATAGGAGCTGCAACCTGTATGCAACATTGCCAACTTTCTTTACCATTGTGAAGGGATCATCATACTTTGGAACTAGCCCACGATGATGCAGAGCAGTGGTACTCAACCCATGAGAAGGAGATGCTGGATGTGGTGCATTGCCTTCACACCTGGAGACTGTATTTGCTGGGTACTCGGTTCGTGGTTCAGACCGGCAATGTGGCTAACACATTCTTTTAGACTCAGAAGAAGCTTTCTGCACGGCAGGCACAGTGACAGGAGTTCTTGGCTGAGTACAATTTTGTTTCGGAACACAAGCCAGGCAGGCAAAATCATGTGGTGGATGCCCTAAGTCGTCGACAAGTGCAAGAGACGGTTGCTGCCTTCACTCAAGTGCAGAGTGACTTGCTAGACAAAATCAGGGAATAGGCCCGTATGAGTGTAAAAGGTGAGATCACAACAACAAAGCATGTTCCTTCCCCACAATAGCATAAAAGACGAGACGACAACAACAAAGCATACTCTTTACACACGAGTATAAAAGGTAGAATGCCAACAACAAAGCATGCTCCTTACCCGCACGAGCAGAAAAAGCGAGAAGGGAACAACAACAAAACCAAACTCCTTGCCCACACGAGTATAAAAGGCAGGATGACAACAACAACAAAAGCATGCTCCTTGCTAGCAGGAGTATAAAAGGTGAGACGGTAACAACAAAGCATATTTCATTATGGCACAAGTATAAAAGGCGAGTAGGTAACAACAACAAAACTAGACTCCTTGCCTGCACAAGTAAAAAGACGAGATAGCAATAGCAAAGCATACTCCTTACCTGCACGAGAATAAAAGGCGAGACGGCAATAAGAACAAAACCAGACTCCTTGCCTGCACGGGTATAAAATGCGAGACAGCAACAACAACAAGAGTAGATACCTTGCCTGCAAGACTATAAAAGGCAAAATGTACAACGAGAAAAGTATCGTCCTTGCCCATACGAGTATAAAAGGCGAGACAGCAACAACAAAGCATTCTCCTCACCTGCACGAATATAAAGGCTGAGACAGCAAAAACAATAAATGCAAACTCCTCGCTCGTATGAGTATAAAAGGGGAGATAGTAAGAATAGTAAAATCATACTTTTTACTCGCACTAGAAAAAAAGGCGAGATGGCAACAGCAAAGCATGCCTACACGAGTATAAAAGGCAAGACGGCAACAGCAAAGCATACTCCTTACTTGCACAAGAATAAAAGGTGAGACAGCAACAGCAACAAAATCAGACTCCTTGCTCACACGGGTATAAAGACGAGACATTAACAATAAAAAAAGCAGATTCTTTGCCGATAAGAGTATAAAAGGTGAAAATTACAACCACAAAACTTTACTCGTTGCCCGCACGAGTATAAAAGGCGAGATAGTAACAACAGCAAAGCAGACTCGTAGTCTGTGCAAGTTTAAAAGGCTAGACAACAAAAACAACAAATGCAGACTCATTGCCCACAAGAGTATGAAAGTAGACAATCACAACAACAAAAGTATACTCCTAGCCTGCCAGAGTATAAAAGGCAGGACGACGACAACAACAACAAAACTAGAGTCCTTGCCCGCGTGAAGATAAAAGGTGAGACGACAACAACAACAAAGGTAGACTCCTTGCTCACAATGGTATAAAAGGCGAAAAGTACAATAACAAACATAAACTCCTGGCCCGTACGAATATAAAAGGGGAGACAGTAGTAACAACAAAGTATACTCCAAGCCCGTGCGAGCATAAAAGTGAGACAGCAACAACAACAACTGCAGACTCTGTGCCCACGAGAGCATAAAAGGCAAGACGACAACAACAACAAAGGCACACTCCTTGTCCATGCAAGTATAAAAAGTAAGACGGCAACAACAAAGCTTACTCCTTGCCTTTACCAGTATAAAAGGCCCGTCGGCAGCAGCAACAAAACTAGACTCCTTTCCCTCACGAGTAAAAGATGAGACAGCAACAGCAAAGCATACTCCTTAAACACACAAGAATAAATGGCGAGACGACAACAGCAGCAAAACCAGGCTCCTTGCATACACGGGTATAAAAGGCAAGACAGTAACAAAAGGGTAAGACGGCAAGAACAACAAAACCAGAGTCCTTGCCTACGCGAAGATAAAAGGCGAGACTACAACAACAACAACAAAAGTAGACTCCTTGCCCGCAAGAGTATAAAAGGTAAAAATTACAACAACAAAAGTATACTCCTAGCTTGCATGAGCATAAAAGCGAGACAGCAACCACAACAAATGTAGACTCCATGGCCGTGAGAGTATAAAAGGTAAGATGGCAACAACAACAAAAGCACACTCCTAGGCCATGCAAGTGTAAAAAGCGAGACGACAATAGTAAATCTTGCTTCTTGCCTACAAGAGTATAAAAGGCGAGTTGGCAGCAGAAACAAAACTAGACTCTTTGCCCACACGACTAAAGGACGAGACGGGAACAGTAAATCATACTCCTTACCCACACAAGAATAAATGGCGAGACGACGACGACAACAAAACCAGGCTTCTTGCCTACATGGGTATAAAAGGCAAGATAGTAACAACAATAAGAGCAAACACCTTGCCTGCAAGAGTATAAAAGGCAAAATGTACAACAACAAAAGTATACTCCTTGCTCGTATGAGCATAAAAAGCGAGACAACAACAACAAAGCATGTTCCTCACCCATACGAGTATAAAAGCCAAGACAGCAAAAATAATAAATGTAGATTCCTTGCCCATACGAGTGTAAAGGTGAGATGGCAAGAACAACAAAAGCATACTCTTTACTCGCACGAGTAAAAAAGGCGAGATGGCGACAGTAAAGTATACTCCTTACTGGCACGAGTTTAAAAGGCGAGACAGCAACAACAAAGCGTACTCCTTACCTACACAAGAATAAAAGGCGAGATGGAAACAACAACAAAATCAAACTCCTTGCCCGTACGGGAATAAAAGGCAAGATAGTAGCAACAACAAAAGCAGACTCTTTGCCCACAGGAGTATGAAAGGCAAAAAGTACAACAAAAAAAGTATACTCCTTGCCTGTATGAGTAAAAAAGGCGAGACAGTAACAATAGCAAATCAAACTCCTAGCCTGCACGATTTTAAAAGGCAAGACAGCAAAAAAAACAAATGCAGAGTCCTTGCCGGCAAAAGTATGAAACGCAACAAGCACAACAACAAAAGTATACTCCTAGCCCGCCTGAGTATAAATGTGGGACGGCAACTCGCACGAAGATAAAAGGCAAGATGACAAAAACAGCTAAAGTAGACTCATTACTAGCAAGAGTATAAAAGGGAAAAAGTACAACAAATGTATACTCCATGCCCGCACTAGTATAAAAGTGGAGACAGTAGCAATAACAAGGCATACTCCTAGCCCGCACGAGTATAAAGACGAGATGACAACAACAACAAAAGTAGCCCACACGAGTATAAAAATAGAGATGGTAGCAACAACAAAACATACCCCTAGCCCGCACGAGTATAAAGACGAGACGACAACAACAACCAAACTAGACTCCTTTCCCCCAAGAGTATAAAAGGTGAGACGACAACAACAAAGCATACTTTTTGTCCTACGAATATAAAAGGCGAGACAGTAACAACAAAGCATGTTATTTGCTTGCATGAGTTAAAAAGGCGAGACGGCAACAAGTACAAAACTAGACTCCCTGTCCTTATGAGTATAAAATGCGAGACAGCAACAACAAAGTGTGCTACTTGCCTGCACGAGTAAGAAAGGCGAGACGACAGCAAGAACAAAACCAAACTCCTTGTCTGTACGAGTACAAAAAGTGAGACGGGAACAATAACAAAAGCATACTTGCTGCCGCACGAGTGTGAAAGGCGACACGGCAACAACAAGGCATACTCCTTACGCGCATAAGTATAAAAGGCAAGACGACAAGAACAAAGCATATGCCTTGGCCACATGAGTATAAAAGGCAGGATAGCAATAGCAACGCATAGGCCTTACCCGTGCGAGTATCAAAGGCGAGACAGTTCCCTGCCTATACGAGTTTAAAATGCAAGATGTCAATGGCAATAGCAAAGCATACTCTTTCCATGCAAGAGTTTAAAAGGCGAGGTGGCAAAAACAAAGCGTACTCCTTACCTGCATGAGTACCACAGCGAGATGGCAAAAACAAAGCGTACACCTAGCCCGTACGAGTACCATGGCAAGACGGCAACAACAAAACATTCTTCTCGCCCGCACGAGTATAAAAGGCAAGACAACAACAACAAAGCATTCTCCTCACCCGCTTGAATATGAAAGGAGAGACTGCAACAACAAGAAAACTAGACTCCTTGCCCGTATGAGCATAAAAGGAGAGAAGACAACAACAACAAAAGTATACTCTTTGCTTGCACGGGCATAAAAGGCAAGATGGCAATAGCAAAGCATACTCCTTGCCTGCACGAGTGTAAAAGGCGAGGAGACAATAGCAACAAAACCAGACTCTTTGCTAGCACAGGTATAAAATGCGAGATAGTAACAACAACAAAAGTAGACTCATTTCTCGCAAGAGCTTAAAAGGCAAAACATACAACAAGAAAAGTATACTCCTTCTTGCAAGTGCATAAAAGGCAACATGGCAACAACAGCAAGGTAGACTCTTAGCCTGCACGAGTGCAAAAGGCGAGAAGCCAAAAACAAAAAAAGTAGACTCCTCGCCTGCAAGAGTATAAAAGGCAACAAGCACAACAACAAAAGTAGACTCCTTGCCCTCCCGAGTATAGAAGGCGGGACGGCAACAACAACAAAACTACTCTCCCTAACTGCACGAAGATAAAAGGCAAGACGGAAACAAAAACAAAAGTAGACTCCTTGTCCACCAGAGTATAAAAGACGAGGCGGTAATAGCAACAAAACTAGACTCTTTGCTTGCACAGGTACAAAATGCGGGATAGTAACAACAACAAAATTAGACTCATTACCAGCAAGAGTATAAAAGGCGAAAAGTACAACAAGAAAAGTATACACCTTCTTGCGCGCGTTCAAAAAGGAAAGACGGCAACAACAGTCAAACAGACTCCTAGCTCGCACTAGTGTAAAAGGCGAGAAGGCAAAAACAACAAAATCAAGCTCCTTGCTTGGAAGAGCATAAAAGATGACAAGCACAACAACGAAAGTACACTCCTTGCCCTCCCAAGAATAGAAGGCGGGACGGTAACAACAACAAAACTACACTCCTTGCCCGCACAACGATAAAAGGCGAGACGAAAACAACAACAAAACTAGACTCCTTGTCCTCAAGAGTATAAAAGGCAAAACGTACAAAAACAAAGGTATACTCCTTGCCCGCATGAGTATAAATAGCGAGATGGCAACAACAACAAAACCAGACTCTTTGCCATATGAGTATAAAAGGTGAGACGACAACAACGACAAAAGGATGCTCCTTGCTCACATGGGTATAAAAGGCAGCAACTGCTCAGCATACTCCTTGCCTGCATGAGTATAAAGCAAACTCCTTTCCGTCAATTGTATAAAAGGCGAGACGACAACAGTAAAGCATACTCCTTGCCTGCAGAAGTATAAATGACGAGACAACAACAACAAAGCATACTCAGTGCCCGTACGTGTATAAAAGTTGAGACAACAATAGCAAAGCATATTCCTTTCCCGCAAGAGTATAAAGGGTGAGACAGCAACTAAAATGCATGCTCCTCGCCTACACGAGTATAAAAGGCAAGATGACAACAACAACAAAACCACACTCCTTGGCCGCACAAGTATAAAATACGAAAAGGCAACAACAACAAAAGCACATTCTTTGCTCGCACGAGTATAAGAGGCGAGATGACAATAGCAAAGTATACTCTTACCCAACACATGTATGAAAGGCAAGATGAAAACAACACAAAACAAGAATCCTTGCTCACATGAGTGTAAAAGGCGAGACTGTAAGAACAACAAAAGCATACCCTTTGGTCGCATGATTGTCAAAGGCGAGATGACATCAGCAAAGCATACTCCTTGCCCAAACGAGTATAAAAATTGAGATGGCAGCAACAACAAAACCTGACACTTTGCCTGCAAGTTTATAAAAGGTGAGAAAGCAACAATAAAGCAAACTCCATGTCTACACGAGCATAAAAGGCAAGACGACAACAACAAAGCGTGCTGCAAGCCTGCACATGTATAAAAAGCAAGAGGGTAATGACAACAAAACCAGACCCATTGTCCATACAAGACAGCAACAGCAAAGCATACTATTTGCCTGTATGAGCTTAAAAGGCGATACGGTAAGAGCAGAGCATATTCCTTACCCACACACATATAAAAAGCGTGTATAAAAGTTGAGACAGTAACAACAAAGCTCAACTACTTGCCCGTACAAGTATAAACGTTGAGATGGCAACAACAACAAAAGCATAGTCTTTGTCTGCACAAGTATTAAAGGCACGACGGCTATAGCAAAGGATACTCCTTACTTGCACGAGTATAAAAGGTGAGACGGCAACAACAAAGCATGTTTCTCCCCTCACGAACATAAAAGGCGACACGACAACAATAACAAAACCAAATTCCTTGCCCTCACAAGTATAAAAGGTTTGACGACAACATTAACAAAGGAACGCTCCTTGGCCGCATGAATATAAAAGGTACGGCGGCAACAGCAAAGCACACTCATTGCCCACACGAGCATAAAAGGCATGATGGCAACAACAACAAAACTAGACTCCTTGCCTGCACGGGTGTAAAAGTTGAGATAGTAACAACCACAAAAGCATGCTCTTGCTCGCATGAGTATAAAAGGAGAGACAGCAACAACAGCAAAGCACACTGCTAGCCCGAACGAGTATAGAACGTGAGACAACAACAATAACAAAAGCACACTCCTTGCCCGCATGAGTATAAAAGGCGAGAGGGCAACAACAACAAAACCAAACTCTTTTCCTGCATGGGTATAAAAGGCGAGACAGTAACAACAACAAAAGCAAACTCCCTGCCCGCAACAATATAAAAGGCAAAAAGTACAACCACAAAAGTATACTCATTGCCCGCATGAGTACAAAAGGTGAGACGGCAAACAATAACAAAACCATACACCCTGCCTGCACGAATATGAAAGTTGAGATGCTAATAAAAGCAAAATAGACTCGTAGCCCGTACGAGTAGGAAAGGCGAGACAGCAACAATAATAAAAAGAGACTCCTTGCCCGCAAGAGTATAAAAGGCAAAAGGCACAATAACAAAAGTATACTCCTTGCAAACACGAGTATAACAGGCGAGACAGCAACAACAACAAAGCCAGACTCCTTACACACACGAGCATAAAAGGCAAGATGGCAACAACAATAAAAGTAGACTCCTTGCTCGCAAGAGTATAAAAGGCAAAAAGTATATCAACAAAAGTATACTCTTTGCCTGCACGAGTATAAAAGGCGAGAAGGCAATAACAACAAAACCATACTACTTACCTACGAGAGTATAAAATAAAAAAAGTACAACAATGAAGGTATACTCCTCACCCACCCGAGTATAAAAAGCAAGACGGCAACAATAAAGCATATACCTTGACCACATGAGTATAAAAGGCAATATGGAAACAACAAAGCATGTTACTTGCTCGCACGAGTACAAAAGGCCCGACAACAACAACAACATACCAGACTTCTTGCCCGTACGAGTATAAAAGGCGACACGGCAATGGCAAAAAAAGCATACTCCCTACCCACAAGAGTATAATAGGCAAGTCGTCAACAACAACAAAAGCAGATTCCCAGCCCGGACAAGAATATAAGGCGAAATGAAAACAACAGCAAAAGTACACTCCATGCGTAGAAGAATATAAAGGGCAAAAAGTGCAAAATTAGTATCCTCCTTGCCTGCATGAGCATAAAAGGTGAGATGGTATCAACTGCAAAGCAAAACCATAGCCCTTATGAGTATAAAAAGCTAGACGATAATAATAACAAAACTAGACTCCTTGCCCGCAAGAGTATAAAAGGCGACAACTACGAAAACAAAAGTTTGTTCCTCACCGACCCAAGTGCAAAAGGTAAGACGACAACAATGAAGCCGATTGCTTGCTTGCACTAGTATAAAAGGTGAGATGGTAACAAGCACAAACCTAGACTTCTTGCCTCTACGAGTATAAAAGGCAAGGCAGCAACAACAACAAAAGTAGACTTCCAGCCTGCATGAGTATAAAAGGCAAGACGACAACAACAACAAAAGTGGACTCCTTACCCGCAAGAGTATAAAAGTCGAAAGGTACAACAATGAAAGTATACTCCTTGGCTGCAAGAGTATAAAAGGTGAAGACGACAACAACAACAAAGCCAGACTCCTTGCTTGCACCTGTATAAAACGCGATGCGACAAGAACAACATAAGTAGACTCTGTGCCCGCAATAGTTTAAAAGGCAAAAAGCACAAAAACAAAAGCATATTCCTTGCCTGCACGAGTATAAAAGGCGAGACGGCAACAACAACAAAACTAGACTATTTTCCTGGAAGAGTATCAAAGGTGACAAGTACAAAAACAAAAGTGTACTCCTCATCCGTTCGACTATAAAAGACGAGACGATAACAACAAAGCATACTCCTTAGCCGCACGACTATAAAAGACTAGACGGCAACAACAAAGCATACTGCTTGCTCGCATGAGTAAAAAAGGCGAGATGGCAACAACAACAAAACCAGACTCCTTACCCGTACAAGTATAAAGGGCGAGATGGCAAACAACAACAAAACCATACTTCTTGCCTGTAGGAGTATAAACGGCAAGGGGGCAACAATAATGCATGCTTTCTACCCGCACGAGTATAAAAGGCAAGACGGCAACAGCAAAACATACACCTTGTTCACAACAGTATAAAAGGCGAGACAACAACAATAGGAAAGCAGACTCCTAGCCCATACATGTATAGAATGCGAGACAGCAACAGCAAAAAAGCAGTCTCATTGGCTGCAAGAGTATAAAAGGTGACAAGTGCAACAGCAAAAGTATACTCCCTAACCCCCTGAGTATAAAAGGCGAGACTATAGCAACAACAAAACTAGACTCTTTGCCTGCACAGTTGTAAGGATGAGACAGCAACAATAGCAAAAGTGGACTCCTTGCCCAAAAGAATATAAAGAGCGAAAAGTAGAACAACAAAAGTATACTCCTTGCCCACACGAGTATAATAGGCAAGACGACAACAACAGTAAAACTAGACTCCTTTCCCACAAGGGTATAAAAAGCGAAAAGTACAACAACAAAAGAATACTCTGTGCCCGCACGAGTACAAAAGGTGAGACAACAACAACAAAAAAAGCAGACTCTTTACTAGCATGACCATAACAGGCAGGACAACAATAACAACAAAACCAGACTCCTTGCCCGTAAGAGTGTAAAGGGCTAAAAGCACAACAACTAAAGCATACTCCTCACCTACAAAAGTATAAAAGGTGAGACATTAGCAACAACATTGTAGACTTCTAGCCCACTAGAGTGTAAAAGTTAAGACCGCAACAACAACAAAAGTAGACTCCTTGCTCGCAAGAATACAAAAGACGAGACGGAAAAAACAAAGCATACTTCTTGCCTACATGAGTATAAAAGGCAAGACAGCAGCAGCAAAGCATATTGTTTGCCCATATGAGTGTAAAAGGGCAAGACAGCAACAACAATAAAACCGGACTCCTTGCCTGTATAGGTAAAAATGGCGAGACAGCAATAGCAAAGCAAGCGCCTAGCCCTCACTAGCGAGGCGACAATAATAACGACAAAAGCATACTCCCTACCTGCATGAGTATAAAAGGCGAGACGGCAACAGCAAAGCAGACGCATAGCCCTCACTAACGAGATCACAACATCAACAACAAAAACAGACTCCTTGCTTGGAAGAGTATAAAAGTCGAGAGGGTAATAACAATGCATACACCTAGCCCGCACGGCTATAAAAGGCGAGACGGCAGCAATAAAGCATGATGCTTGCCCGCAGGAGTATAAAAGGCAAGACAACAACAACGAAGCATGCTGCTTGCCCACACAAGTATAAAAGGCGAGACGACAACAAGAACAAAACCAAACTCCTTGTTTGTACGAGTATAAAAAGTGAGACGGCAACAATAACAAAAGCATACTTGCTGCTCGAACGAGTGTGAAAGGCGACACGGCAACAACAAGGCATACTCCTTACCCGCATAAGTATAAAAGGCGGGACGACAAGGACAAAGTATACACTTTGGCCACACGAGTATAAAAGGTGGGATGGCAACAAAAAAACACTCTTTTCTTGTAAGAGTATAGAAGGTGACATAGCAATAGCAACGCAGACACCATACCCGTGTGAGTATAAATGGCGAGACGGTTCCCTGCCTGTACGAGTATAAAATGCAAGATGGCAATGGCAACAGTAAAGCATACTCTTTCCATGCAAGAGTTTAAAAGGCGAGGTGGCAAAAACAAAGCGTACTCTTTACCCACATGAGTACCACGACGAGATGGAAAAAACAAAGCGTACTCCTTGCCCACACGAGTACCATGGCAAGACGGCAATAGCAAAGCATTCTTCTCGCCCGCATGAGTATAAAAGGCAAGACAGCAACAACAAAGCACTCTCCTCGCCTGCTTGAGTATAAAAGGAGAGACTGCAACAACAACAAAACCAGACTCCTTGCTCGTACGAGCATGAAAGGAGAGATGACAACAACAACAAAAGTATACTCTTTGCTTGCACGGGCATAAAAGGCAAGATGGCAATAGCAAAGCATACTCCTTGCCTTCACGAGTGTAAAAGGTGAGGCGGCAATAGTAACAAAACCAAACTCTTTGCTAGCACAGGTATAAAATGCGAGATAGTAACAACAACAAAAGTAGACTCATTGCTCGCAAGAGCTTAAAAGGCAAAATGTACAACAAGAAAAGTATACTCCTCCTTGCGCGTGTATAAAAGGCAACATGACAACAACAGCAAGGCAGACTCCTAGCCCGCACGAGTGCAAAACGCAAGAAGGCAAAAGCAAAAAAAGTAGGCTCCTTGCCTACAAGAGTATAAAAGGCAACATGCACAACAACAAAAGTAGACTCTTTGCCCTCCCGAGTATAGAAGGCGGGACGACAACAACAAAAAAACTGCTTTCCTTAACTGCACAAAGATAAAAGGCGAGACGGAAACAACAACAAAAGTAGACTCCTTGTCCCCCAGAGTATAAAAGGTGAGGCGGCAATGGCAACAAAACCAAACTCTTTGCCTGCATAGGTATAAAATGCGAGACAGTAACAACAATAAAATTAGACTTATTACCCGCAAGAGTATAGAAGGCAAAAAGTACAACAAGAAAAGTATACACCTTCTTGCACGCGTTCAAAAAGGCAAGAGGGCAACAACAGCAAAGTAGACTCCTAGCTCGCATTAGTGTAAAAGGCGACAAGGCAAAAACAACAAAACCATGCTCCTTGCTTGCAAGAGCGTAAAAGATGACAAGCACAACAACGAAAGTACACTCCTTGCCCTCCCAAGTATAGAAGGTGGGATGGTAACAACAACAAAACTATACTACTTGCCCACACAATGATAAAAAGCGAGACGGAAACAACAACAAAACTAGACTCCTTGTCTGCAAGAGTATAAAAGGCAAAAAGTACAACAACAAAAGTATACTACTTGCTCGGAAGAGTGTAAAATGTGAGATGGTAACAATAGCAAAGCAGACTCCTTGCTTGCATGAGTATAAAAGGCAAAAAGTACAAAAACAAAAGTATACTCCTTGGCCGCATGGGTATAAACGGCGAGATGGCAACAACAACATAACCAAACTTATCCCCAACTTGGAACTGCACGTCCCTCCTTCCTCGGTCCGCATACTTTTCCATCTGCCTGGCTGCCTTGTCCAAGCTATCCTTGGCCTCCTCTAGCCGTTCTTGCTTTGAACGGGCAAACCGGTATGCTGTCGGACATCTCCCTCCTGAGCTAGTCTTGGCCACATCGTTAGGAGTGTGGGGCTGTTGCCCCATAGCTAGCTCGAAGGGACTCATACCTATGGAAGAGGACTTGTGAAGATTGTAGCAAAATTGGGCCGAATACAACAACTCAAGCTAATTCCTCTTGCTCGCAGTCACGTAATGCCGAAGATATTCCTTAAATAAGCTATTGACCCGCTCCGTCTGGCCATCAGTCTGAGCATGGTTGGCAGTAGAGAATTTCACTTCTGAACCCATCATGTTGAACAATGACATTCAAAACCTACCAGTGAAACGAGGATCTCGATCGCTCACAATATCTTCAGGCATCCCAAAGTGCTTTACAACCTGCTTGTAGAAAACCTCAGTATGATGCTCGTTTCACCAAATGTCACGAGAGAAAGAGGGGGCATCGTGGGGCCACCTTTTTGCCACATGGAAACAACTTAGAGGCGCCTCTTAGCGACTATCTCCACTTGACATGAAGAGGGGGCAGGAATAAGCACCGCATACTTGGAAAACCGATCCACCACCACCATGACAGATCCCATGCCATCAATCTTCGGGAATCTGCTAATGAAATCCATCGAATGCGACACCCATGGCTTCGTAGGAATGGGTAACGACTGCAACAAACCTGCCTCCTTCTGCCGCTCTGTCTTGTCCTACTGTCTTGTCCTGCTGACAAGTGATGAACGTCTTGACATATGCCTCGACGTCATCTTCCATCTTTGGCTAGTAGTAGTTGCGGGACAGTAAGGCCATCATCCTTTCGACGCCAAGATGACCAGCCCACTGTGAATCATGAGACTCCCGCAGTATCTCCTTCCTAAGGCTTGCACTACTGGGAACATGTACACGATTACCCTTGGCATGCAATAAATCATTATCGGGCTAGTGTCGCCTTACCAGAACCTCTTTGACCTGCTGTACCACTTGCTGATATGTGGCATCATTTGGGGCATGCTCCCTGATTTTGTCTAGCAAGTCACTATGCACTTGAGTGAGGGCAACAACTGTCTCTTGCACTTGTCGGCGACTTAGGGCATCTGCCACTTGATTTTGCCTTCCTGGCTTGTGTTCCCAAGTAAAATCGTACTCAGCCAAGAACTCTTGCCACCGTGCCTGCCATGCAGAAAGCTTCTTCTGAGTCTAAAAGAATGTGTTAGCCACATTGTCGGTCCGAACCACGAACTTGGTACCCAGCAAATTCACCCTCCATGTGCGAATACACCCTCCATGTGCGAAGGCAATGCACCACTGCCAGCATCTACTTCTCGTGGGCTGAGTATCGCTGCTCTGCATCATTGAGTTTTCAGCTCTCATAGGCAATGGGGTGGCCTTCCTGCACCAACACAACTCCAATGGCTTTGTCTGAGGCGTTAGTTAGCACATTGAAAAGGAAACTCGAAATTAGGCAGCCTCAGGACCGGTTCCGTCGACACCGCTGCCTTCAATTTGTCAAAGGCTTCTTGGCAATCTGTGGTGCACCTCCAAGGTCTATCCTTCCTGTGTAAGTTTGTCAATGGGGTCACCTTTTTGGAGTAACCCAGCACGAACTTCTTGTAATAATTAGACAAACCAAGAAAGGATCTCAACTCAGACACTTTGGTAGGGGCCTCCCGCTCCACTATTGCCTAGACTTTTCTCTCGTCCATTTTAACTTGGCCTCAACTCACCCTATGCCCAAGGAACATAATCTCTCATTTGGCAAACTCGCATTTTTCCTTTCTAACATATAATTGGTGCTCTCTCAGCCTAGACAACACCAACCTCAGGTGGGACAAGTGATCCTCCAAGGACTCACTATACACAACAATATCATCCAGATATACTACCACAAAATGATCAATGAAGTCATGAAATACATCATTCATTAAATTACAGAAAGTAGTAGGAGCGTTAGTCAAACCGAATGGCATCATCAAGAATTAACAGGAGCCATAGCGAATGATGCACGTGGTTTTCCCCTCATCTCCTTCTGCAATCCTGACTTGCCAATATCCAGACCGCAGATCTAGCTTGGTGAAATACGAGGCTCTCGCCAGCCTGTCAAACAAGTCTGCTATCAATGGGATAGGGTACTTGTTCTTCACCGTCACCTTGTTTAGAGCCCTTTAATCAACAGACATCTGCAAGGAGCCATCGTGTTTCATCTGAAACAACACTGGGGCACCATATGGCGATTTAGAGGGCTAAATTAGGACTGCATCCAGCAACTCTGTCTACTGTTTCCTTAGTTCTACCAATTCTGGTAGACTCATGCAATATGGGGCTTGTGCTGTTGGTTTGGAACCGGGCACCAAATCGATCTTGTGGTCAATGGCACGCCTCAGGGGAGGACTCTTGGGGAGTGCAGGAGGCATCATGTCGATGAACTTTTCCAACAGATCCACTACACTGTCAGGCACCTCCGCAACAATAACTTCTTTGATCTCCATCAAAGCTGCAAGGTAGGTGACTTCTCCCTTCTTCAGCCCATACTTCACCTGCATAGCTGACAGCATACCACCTGACATCCCACCAATACTGGAAGAGGGAGTGAACATTCTAGCAACAAAACATGGATGATCCTTATGCATGATCATGAGACCACCCAATTGAGGCAATAGAGCAACTTTTGTGCTCACAAAGAAATCAACTCCTAGTATGACATCAAAATCATCTAACAGAACCACAGTGAAGTTAAGATGACCAGACCAATTGGCCATAGTTACCTACACTCCTAATGCCGTGCCAAGCACCTCCCGGGCTGTCGGGTTGACTGCCTTCATTCGACTCCCGGTCTTGGTGACTTTTAGACCTAGTGACTTCACCAAGTGCAGAGGATCGACACAAGAGAGGCCAACATCATCCGAGAGGCCACTCTCCTCAGCAACTATGGCACTTAACTTCTCCCGCTTAGGGCACTCATTAGCCTTGTGTGGTGCATTACATATGAAACAACCCGAGTTAGTTTTGCCTTTACCTTGTTCTTGGTAGACAGCTTTTCCTTTATCTTTGCCGCCACCGTTGTACTTATCTTTCTTGCCCTCCTTCTTCTTCTTTCCTTTATCTTTGAGCTGCTTCCTAGCATCAGAATTAAGAGAATTGTTGATCCAAAAATCAACTAAACCATCAGCTGCAGCCATTGCTGAAGGAAGGTCCTTCACACCTTGCCTTCTAAGCTCAAGTTGAGCCCAAGGTTGAGGACTGGATAGGAAGTTGAAAGGCTTGTCCTCATCTGACATGTTGTGGATGTCAAGCATCAAGGAACTAAATTCTTTCACGTAGTCATGCACCGTACCACTCTACTTCAACTTCTTCAAGGATTCCCTCCCAACCCATGACGTGTTGCAGGGTAAGAACTAGTCCTTCAACTCCTTCTTTAGGCTCTTCCACATCTCAATCTTAGGCCTGGCCGCACTTGCATCGTCATCCAACTGAGTTCGCCACCACAGCTTGGCATCCTTGGCTAGATACATGCTGGTTAGATTGACCTTCTCGTCGTCTGGCACTCAGGCAGCTTTGAAGTACTGCTCCATATCCCACAGAAAATTCTCGATCTCTTTGGCATCCCTCGCTCCCTCGAAGGCTTTAGGTTTCGGCACCTTCATCTTGGTCGAGCCCTCCATGACACCTCCGCTTGGTTGAGAGGCCACAGTCTTCTTGAGGATGGCTATTTCTGCTACCATATCCTCAAGTAGAAAAGTTGTGTTTGAAGAGGCCACCACCTCTTGTTGCCGCTGTAGATTGATTATGTACTGCTCATGGAGCGCCAATGACTGGAACACAGTGAAATTTGCATCCTCCAGAAGTTCACCGAGTACCTCAAAGAGTTTGGCTACGCGCTCACATACAACATCAAGACCCGAACCACCTGCCATTGGTCGAACCTTTATGCTCTGATACCAGCTGTCACAGGGCTAATTTTCTCACCCAAAATTTTGCCTTCTGATCGCACTAAGTCACACTTAGTCTCAGCCAACTGCACACAACGATTTGCACAATAGAACTTTATAAGTAAGGTACACAACTCACACACTCAAAAGAGACACAACAACATATATAGGAACCTTCCCAACCTTTTATTACTTAACTCAAGTAATACAAAGGAACAATCACTTGAACTCTCAACAGCGTTTCACTCTTTCTCTCTAAGTGATTTCTCTTTCGCTAAATACAAATGACAACCCATAGGGTCTATACATAGTTGACACCCCTAGCTATCTAGGCCTTGGAGATAAACATTATCTCCCCACGATCTCTATCGTGGTTGATAATCCTCATCTTCCCACAATCTCATCCATGACTTGATCCTGATAAGCCTTATCTCCCACGATCATCCATCACTTGATCTCGATAAGCCTTATCTACCCACGATCCTTTGCCATGCACGATATGATGAGCATTATCCTGATGCTCAGCCTACCGGATAGAGCCACACTGAAAGGCAACTCGAAATCAGGCAACCTCAGGACTGGCTCCGTGGACACCGCTGCCTTCAACTTTTCAAAGGCTTCTTGGCAATCTGTGGTCCACCTCTAGGGTCTATCCTTCTTGAGTAAGTCTGTCAATGGGGCCACCTTTTCGGAGTAACCCTGCACAAACTTCCTGTAGCAGTTAGACATACCAAGAAAGGATCTCAACTCAGACACTTTGGAAGGGGCCTTCCACTCCACTATTGCCTGGACTTTTCTCTCGTCCATTTTAACCTGCCTTCGACTCACCCTATGCCCAAGGAACATAATCTCTCACCGAGCAAACTCACATGTTTCCTTTTTAACATATAATTTGCGCTCTCTCGACCTAGACAACACCAATGTCAGGTGGTACAAGTGATCCTCCAAGGACTCACTATACACAACAATATCATCCAGACATACAACCACAAAATGATCAATGAAGTCATGAAACACATCATTCATTAAATCACAGAAAGTAGCAGGGGCGTTAGTCAAACCAATTGGCATCACCAACAATTCGTAGGAGCCATAGCAAGTGATGCACGTGGTTTTCTTCTCATCTCATTCTGCAATCCTGACTTGCCAATATCCCGACCGCAGATCCAGCTTCGTGAAATATGAGGCTCTCGCTAGCCTGTCAAACAAGTCTGCTATTAATGGAACAGGGTACTTGTTCTTTATCGTCACCTTGTTCAGAGCCATGTAATCAACACATATCCGCAGGAAGCCATCGTGTATCCTCTAAAACAACACTGAGGCACCATATGGCGCTTTGGAGGGCTGAATTAGGCTTGCATCCAACAACTCCGTCAACTGCTTCCTCAGTTCTGCCAACTCTAGCGGACTCATACGATATGGGTCAGTGGCACGCCTTGAGGGAAGACACTTAGGGAGTTCAGGAGGCATCACGTTAGTGAACTCTCCCAACAGATCCGCCACACTTTCAGGCACCTCCGCAACAATACCTTCTTTGATCTCTACCAAAGCCGCAATGTAGGTGACTTCTCTTTTCTTCAACCCATGCTTTACCTACATAGCTGACAGCATACCACCCGACTTCCCACCAATACTGGAAGACGGAGTGAACGTTCCAAAAGCAAAACATGCATGATCATGAGACCACCCAAGTGAGGCAACCAAGCAATTTTTGCGCACACAAAGAAATCAACCCCCAGTATGATATCAAAATCATCTAACAGAACCGCTGTGAAGTTAAGCTTACCAGACCAATTGCCCATAGTTACCTCCACTCCCAGTGCCATGCAAAGCACTTCCCGAGCTGCCGAGTTGACTGCCTTCATTCGACTCCCAGTCTTGCTGACTTTCAGACCCAGTGACTCCACCATCCTCTCAGCAACAAAGTTGTGGGTAGCACCCGTGTCAGCCATTATGATCAACTCTTTATTACCGAACCCGATCTTCACATACATCAAGCCGGATTGTGGGGCACGTCCAGCTTGCACAGCACTCACAAACTGTAGAGGATTGACATGAGAGGTGCCAACATCATCCGAGAGGCCACTCTCCTCAACAACTATGGCACTTAACTTCTCTCGCTTTGGGCACTCCTTGGCCCTGTGTGGTCCATTATAAATGAAACAACCCGAGCTAGTTTTGCCTTTACCTTGTTCTTAGTAGATGGCTTTGCCTTTATGCTTGCCGCCACCGTTGTGCTTACCCCTCTTGCCTTCCTTCTTCTTCTTGAAGGAAGGTCCTTCATACCTTGCCTTCTAAGCTCGAGTTGAGCACAGGGTTGAAGACTGGATAGGAAGTTGAAAAGCTTGTCCTCATTCGACATGTTTTGGATGTCAAGCATCAAGGAATTGAATTCCTTCCCGTAGTCACGCATCGTGCCACTTTGCTTCAACTTCTTTAGAGACTCCCTCGCAACCCATGACGTGTTGCAGGGAAAAAATTGGTCCTTCAATTACTTCTTTAGGATCTCCCACGTCTCGATCTTAGGCCTGCCCGCACTTGGATCGTCATCCAACTGAGTCTACCACCACAGCTTGGCGTCCTTTGCCGGATACATGCTGGCCAGATTGACCTTCTCGTCATCTAGCGCTCAGGCAACTTTGAAGTATTGCTCTACATCCCATAGAAAGTTCTCGATCTCTTTGGCATCCCTCACTCCCTCGAAGGCTTTAGGCTCTGGCACCTTTGTCTTGGTCGAGCCCTCCACAACACCTCCTCTTGGTTGAGAGGCTACAACCTTCTTGAGGATGGCTATCTCTACTTCCATCTCATCAAGCTGAAAAGTTGTATTCTTAGAGGCCACCACCTCATGTTGCCGCTGCAGATCGATTATGTACTGGTCATGGAGCGCCAACGTAGGGAACACGGTGAAATTTGCATCCTCCAGAAGTTCACCGAGTACCTCAAAGAGTTTGGATACGCACTCACGTACAACATCAAGACCCAAACCACCTGCCATTAGTTGAACCTTTATGCTCTAACACCAGCTGTCATAGGGCTAATTTTCTCACCCAAAATTTCGCCTTGTGATGGCACTAAATCACACTTAGTCTCAGCCAACCGCACACACAACGATTTGCACAATAGAACTTTGTAAGTAGGTACACAACTCACACACTCAAAAAAGGCACAAGACCATATACGAGAGCCTTTCCCAACCTTTTATTACTTAACTCAAGTAATACAAAGGAACAATCACTTGAACTCTCAACAGTGTTTTACTCTTTCTCTCTGAGTGATTTCTCTTTCACTGAGTACAAATGACAACCCATAGGGTCTATAGATGGCTGACACCCCCAGCTATCTACGTCTTGGAGATAAACATTATCTCACCATGATCTCTATCGTGGCTAATAACCCTCATCTTCCCACGTTCTCATCCATGGCTCGATCCTGATAAGCCTTATCTCCCACGATCATCCATCACTTGATCTCGATAAGCCTTATCTACCCACGATCCCTTGCCATGCACGATCTGATGAGCATTTTTCGATGCTCGGCCAACCGGATAGAGCAAGACCCGCACGTCCCCACATTCCACATGTCGTAGGAGACTCGGTGCCACGCAGTGCCATGCAGTGCCATGCAGACTTTTCCAAGACCTAGTCTTATGTTTTGGGCCTCTTGGCCCAAGCCCATGACCGATCTGATGGGGCCCACGAACATGTAGCCCAGCATCCTTTGTCCAATCCAAGTCTTGGTTCACACTGGGACCCACATGTCGGCCTGTGCCTACGCTAACCCTCTCAGCTTTCACGTTGCCTTAGGGAGTGCCAGTCACTCTAAAGTCCCATTCTAGGAATTAGTGCAAGGTGCCGCCATGTCCCACATGCCAAGTATTCAAGGGGCTAACAGTAGGCCTCTATCCTACCATCGAAAGTTGATAGGGCAGAAATTTGAATGATGCGTCGCCAGCACGTTGGCCATACGATCTGTCAGGTTATCATGAATCATCAGAACAACAGGCAGGAGCCTGCATCGACCTTTTATCTAATAAATGCATCCCTTCTAGAAGTCGGGGTTTGTTGGACATATTAGCTCTAGAATTACTACGGTTATCCGAGTAGCAGGTACCATCAAACAAACTATAACTAATTTAATGAGCCATTCATATTTTCACAGTCTGAATTAGTTCATACTTACAGATGCATGGCTTAATCTTTGAGACAAGCAGATGACTAATGGTAGGATCAACCAGGTAGCATTCCTTCACGATACTCGTGACCGCACGCACGGAACAAACCCAACCAAATGGTAGGGGGCCGCCGATGACAAAACGGGCATGGCAGTCATGCTATAGAGGGACAAAGGCTCCGTTCGAGCAAAGGTGGAGTGGAACGACAGTTCCATTGCCCGAGTAATGTTCCGAATCTGATAGCACGGTCGTCGAACTATGCACCAAAGTAACTACAATTGGCATGCTGAGGACACGGGCGATGACATGAGGTTCGCCTCGCACCCTTGAGGAGGTGAAGGACGAGAAAGCACAAAAGTATCACAACAATTTTTGAATTGCAAGGAATGCAGCACAGGAACCCTTGTCTTTGACCTCGAGGCCCATTAGAAGCACTCGGATGCAAGTTTGTAGAGGATTGGGGGCCGACAGTTCGACGCTCTAGTGTGGAGCCTGCAAGCCCTTTAAATCCCATCACCACTCATGCGCAATCGCGTACACTAGGCAACAGCCCCCCCAAGCGTAACACATGCTTGCGTGGCTTGATGAGCTGAGGGGAATGTGGAAGCGCTCGAGAGAATCGCTGCCCGCACTGCTGAGCGCGGGAGATCATACATGAACTTTCACATTTTTTGTGAGGAACAACCGTTGCATCGACAAAGGGGGCCTCGAGCCATGACTGGGGGCACCTCAAGCCACCCTGTGTTGAATGAGGCAAGGGTACACGACATCACACTCAACCATCGTTGGGAGTACCTTCGGCACGACCAATTGGGTCATGGTTACCAATCAACCGCAGCGCGGCAACGTGTGAGACACTGCGTTGCTTCGGAATCTTGGCTCACGCAGCATCAATTGAATGGTGGAACCGCGATTAATCCCCCAATTTTGATCTAGAACGGTGCCGTTGCACCCAGCTCCCCCCTTGCGAAAGGGCATTTGGGCATAACAAGTCACCGGGGTCAGCCCTAATGGACAATGCTTATGCTTCGTTTGGGCCAAAAAATGGAATCCTTGGCAAATAATTCCATCATTCGGCACCAATTTTTCGAAATTATCGGCAAAAAATTTCATCTCGGGGCCGCTTTCTTTGGATTCGCAGCCGGAAATATATTTTTTTTATTTTTTAAAGCCACAAAATACAGAAAATCGTAAAAAATAGAAAAAAGGGCTGAATTGCGCAAAATTTGTGTGGACCTCTAGAAAAATATGAGGAAAATTATAGTGCATGTGGTTGTTCATTTGCCCCAAAAACGGAGATCGATCGGGGGACGAGAATGAGAGTGGGACACCGGAGCAGACCGATGAGAGTGCCCGCGCGCTCGCTGCAGGCCCGATGGGTAGCTCACTTTGCGCGTACGCTGAAGAGGATCGTGCGTGCCCGCAGTCAGCCCGACGAGTAGAAAACTGTGCGCCCGCGCTGGGAGGGCTGCTCATGCGCGTGGTAAGGCAGACGCTCAGCCCACGATGCGCGCGCGCTGGCGCCCGCAGCGCGTTGCTTCCCCAAGCCCACTGAGCATGCTGCAGGCCAAACGAGGTAGCGCGTGCATGCCGGATGAGCAGCCCGCGACGCACAATTACTGTTCGCCCCAACCTACCGCGCGAGCTGCAGACCAGATGAGCAACGCGCGCCTGCTGCTCCCCTCATCCCACTTCGTGTGTTGTTGGGCAGAGGAGCTGCTGCCCCTAGCCAGCTACAGGCCGGACGAGAAGCTCACTGCGAGTGCTGACGGCCGTACGAGAAGCACGCCACGCGCACGCTGCTTCCCTTAGCCCGTTCCACTCGAGCTACTCGGCCCAGCTGCTCCCCCGAGTGCGTTGTAGCTGGGCGAACGAGCGGCACGTTGCACGTGCGATCTGCTCCCTCCTGCTGGCGGCGCGGGACGCATGCTGTTGGCCCAACGAGCGGCATGCTGCGCGCTGCCCAACGCGCTGCTAGCCTCCCTCCCTTGGTCGGGTGCCTTCCTAACTTTGCGTTAACCTCCCTCGCGAGCAGCAACCTGTGCAGAGCATGCTTGTAGACAGCAACCTGTGCAGGGCTGAGCATGCTCAAAGTCTAGTCCTTGGCCGATTTCTAAGCTCGCTTAGGTGGCAATGCCTTAGCCAATCTTCCCATAGCCTCACTTGCTGATTCAACGGGTCAGTGCAAGGGTGTTGGTGCAAGGTGCCATCAACTCTATCGTGCTCTTTGGACGAGGGACTAGGGCCTAACCTCCTCGCTGCCACCCCATGCAACTGTTGAGCGTATTGTGCGGTACAATGGTTAGGGTGCCTATCCGGCTAACATCCCTTGCTAGCCTGCCTCACTGGCCTCCCCAACTAACCTCCCATGCTGGCAGCAGCATGTGCGAAGCCAAGCGAGCTCCGAGTCCATTCCTTTGTCGTTTCAAATCCCCCTTTGGTGGCCAGTGCCTTGGCCGAAGTGAGCAACCCGTTGTTTGCTGACATGCCCAGCCCATGTCCATGCCCATTCGACGAGTTAGTGCAGGGTGCCAACAATCCATTCCTTGGCCGTTTTCGTGCGTTGACCGATTTTCCCATCACCTTGCTTTCTGACAAGCCCAGCGCATGCCCATTCAACGAGTTGGTGCAAGTTGCCAACAATCCATTCCTTGGCCGTTTTCATGTCGTGGCCGATTTTCCCGTTACCTTGCTTGCTGACATGCCCAGTACATGCCCACTCAGCGAGTTGGTGCAAGTTGTCAACAATCCATTCCTTGGCCGTTTTCAAGCCTTCTTCGGTGGCCAATGCCTTAGCCGATTTTCCCATCACCTTGCTCGTGGACATGCTTAGCCCATGTCCACGCCCATTCAACGAGAGCCGGTCCGAGGTGCCAACAATCCATTCCTTGGTTAATTTTCCCATCTCCTAGCTTGCTGACATGGCTAGCACATGCCTATTCAACGAGTTGGTGCAAGCTGCCAACAATCCATTCATTGGCCTTTTTCAAGCCTTCTTCGGTGGGCAATGCCTAAGCCGATTTTCCCATCACCTTGCTTATGCCCAGCCCATGTCCACGGCCATGCCCATTCTACGAGTTCGTGAAATGTGCCAACAACTCTTTCGGGCTCTTGGCTCGAGGGTCCAACACCTAACCTCCCCGGTACTCAGTACAAGTGTGCTACTGGGGGTTCCTCATAGCGGGCCTCCCCGAACACACAACCAAACTATCTAGGTTCTTGTGCGGGGCTCAACTTAGGGATTTCGAAGCCCGCACGCTAGCCTCCCTAACCAGCTTAAGAAAAGTTGAAAAGTGATTTGAGGGGAGAGGGTGGGATGAATCAAAGTGACAAAGGGCTGAATCTCAGTGGATCGTGGCAACAAGGCCAGTCTGCCACGTACAATACCTCGTCGCATATTTAAGTCGTCTGCAAAGGATTCTACCCGTCGATCGGTAGAAATTGTAATTTAAGGTGGTAGCTGCAACTCGTTCGCTACGGGTGCTTGGCCCACGAGACGTGCCTTTGGGGGCCATAGGGCCCCTATTGCGGGTTGGCAATCAAACGACGGGCGCACGCGTCGCTTCTAGCTCAGATTCTGACTTAGAGGCGTTCGATCATAATCCAACGCATGGTAGCTTCATGCCACTGGCTTTTCAACGAAGCGCGATGATCAATTGCGCAAATCAACGGTTCCTCCTGTACTAGGTTGGATTATTGTTGCGACGCCATCATCAGTAGGGTAAAACTAATCTGTCTCAGAACGGCCTAAACCCAGCTCACGTTCCCTCTTGGTGGGTGAACATTCCAACACTTGGTGAATTCTGCTTCACAATGATAGGAAGAGCTGACATTGAAGGATCAAAAAGCAACGTCGCTATGAACGCTTGGTTGCCACAAGCCAGTTATCCCTGTGGTAACTTTTTTGACACCTCTAGCTTCAAATTTCAAAGGTCTAAAGAATCAATAGGCCACGCTTTCACGGTTCGTATTTGTATTGGAAATCAGAATCAAACGAGCTTTTACACTTTTGTTCCACAAAAGATTTCTGTTCTCGTTGAGCTCATCTTAGGACACCTACATTATCTTTTAACAGATGTGCCACTCTAGCCAAACTCCCCACCTAACAATGTCTCCCGTCGAACGGCCTTCGTTCCAAAAGGAGGGGCAATGCCTCGACTCCGAATCACGGAATAAGTAAAATAACGTTAAAAGTAGTAGTATTTCACTTTCGCTGGGGGACCGGCTCCCATTTATCCTACACATCTCAAGTCATTTCACAAAGTTGGACTAGAGTCAAGCTCAATAGGGTCTTCTTTCCCCGCTAATTCGGCCAAGCCCCTTCCCTTGGCTGTGGTTTCGCTGGATCATAGACAGGGACAGTGGGAATCTCGTTTATCCATTCATATGCGTCACTAATTAGATGACGAGGCATTTGGCTACCTTAAGAGAGTCATAATTACTCCCGTCGTTTACCCGTGCTTGGTTGAATTTCTTCACTTTGACATTCAGAGCGCTAGGCAGAAATCACATTGCGTTAGCATCCGCAGGGACCATTGCAATGCTTTGTTTTAATCAAACAATTGGATTCCCCTTGTTCACATCAGTTCTGAGTCGACTGTTCGACGCTCGTGAAGGGCCCCAGAGGGTCCGTTCCAAGTCCATCCCCCGGCTGGCACGCGGCGACCCACTCTCGCTGCGGGAGCAGTTCAAGCAGTTAGCGGACAGCCGACGGGTTCGGGGTTGGGACCCCCGAGCCCAGCCCTCAAAGCCAATCCTTTTTTCGAGGTTACGGATCCATTTTACCGACTTCCATTGCCTACATTGTTCCATTGACCAGAGGCTGTTCACCTTGGAAACCTGATGCGGTTATGCGTATGACTGGGAGCGGTAGGCACTTGGACCTCCAGATTTTCAAAGGCCGTCGAGGGCGTACTAGACACCGCGTGACGTGCGATGCTATTCTAGCCGCTGGACCCTACCTCCAACTGAGTCATTTCCAGGGTGGGCAGGTTGTTAAAAGAAAAGATAACTCTTCTCGAGGCCCCCGCCGACGTCTCCGGACTCCCTAACATTGCCGTCAGCTGCCGCCTCTCAGTTCGGGAATTTTAACCCGATTCCATTTCGAAACTTGTGCGCAGACGTGCAGTCGGACGGGCTTCCCCCGTCTTTTAGGATCGACTAACCCATGTGCAAGTGCCGTTCACATGGAAACTTTCCCCTTTTCAGCCTTCAAATTTCTCATTTGAATATTTGCTACTACCACCAAGATTTGCACCGACGGCCGCTCTGCCTCGAATGGTGCCCAGGGTTTTGCAGCGACTGCCACACCGTCCTACTCATCGGGGCCTGGCCCTTGCCCCGACGATTGGGTGTGGGTCGCGCGATTCAGCGTCATCCATTTTCGAGGCTAGTTGATTCGGCAGGTGAGTTGTTACACACTCCTTAGCGGATTTCGATTTCCATGACAGGCATAGTTGTTACACACTCCTTAGCGGATTTCGCCTCGCTCAGGCATAGTTCACCATCTTTCGGGTCTCGACAGGCATGCTCTCACTCGAACCCTTCTCAGAAGATCAAGGTCAGTAGGTGGTGTGACCCTCGAGGGGATCCCGCCAAGTCAGTTTCCTTGCGCCTTACGGGTTTACTCGCCCATTGACTCGCACACATGTTAGACTCCTTCGTCCGTGTTTCAAAACGGGTCGAATGGGGAGCCCACAGGCCGACGCCTGGAGCGCGCAGTTGTCGAGGCACGCCGTGACGACGGGTGCTGTGTCCACGATCGCGAGGGCGACGTCTCCTCAGGCGTTTCAAGGGCCCGGGCTTTGAACGCCCCCACAATCTGCGTCGGTCCACGCCCCGAGCCGTTCGGCAGATCGGCGAGGCGCATCGCCGTTCCCCATTGGCTTCCCTCCCTAAAATTTCAAGCACTCTTTGACTCTCTTTTTAAAGTCCTTTTCATCTTTCCCTCGCGGTACTTGTTCGCTATCGGTCTCTCGCCCTTATTTAGCCTTGGATGGAATTTATTGCTTGATTGGGGCTACATTCCCAAACAACCCGACTCGCAGACAGTGCCTCGTTGTGCGACAGGGTCCGGGCACGACGGGGCTCTCACCCTCTCTGGTTCCCCCTTCCAGGGACTTGGGCCCCATTAGTCGCTGAGGACATTTCTCCAAACTACAATTCGGACACCAGGGGGGCCGATTCTCAAGGTGGGCTGTTTCCGGTTTGCTCGCTGTTACTAAGGAAATCCTCGTAAGTTTCTTTTCCTCTGCTTATCTCAGTGGGTAATCCTGCCTGACCTGGGGTCACAATGCGAGAAAGGGTCGGGTTCGTAAGAGTTCGGAGTGATGACGCGGCCTCAAGACACTGTGCTAGGGTCTCTCAACCACCGTTGTCGAGGCGAACGTCGTCAGGGACATGGTTTTTGGGCCAACCGCAATGCTGGGCACATGGGAGGCCATCTTTTGCCACCAAACGCAACCCCATCCATTCGGGGGTGGGGTGGGCATTGTTGTGTGACACCCAGGTAGACGTGCCCTTGGCCAGAAGGCTTTGGGCGCAACTTGCATTCAAAGACTCAATGGTTCAAGGGATTCTACAATTCACACCAAGTATCGCATTTCGCTACGTTCTTCATCAATGCGAGAGCCGAGATATCTATTGCTGTGAGTCGTTTAGATTCTCACTGTGGAGGTCCGATGCCCCGACTGCGCTCTGTTCCCGGGGAGACGGGGCATTGCCTTTCAATTTTTTATTTCCTTAGCACGACCTGTGCCGGGGTTTTGTTGTTTATGCCGTGGGGCCGACCGATGAGTGGTCGGCCTCACGATAGACACTGCAGCTTGCGGGTGCCCATGGGCCAATACACGCCCTGCGTTGTGTGATGTTAACTTGTTCGCAGGTCGTTATGCTAGGCAGTGGTTTTGACAATGATCCTTCTGTATGTTCACCTACGAAAACCTTGTTACGACTTCTCCTCCCTCTAAATGATAAGGTTAAGTGGACTTCTCGCGACGTCGCCGGCGGCAAACCGCCCAGGTCACCGTGATCCAAATAGTTCATCAGACCATTCAATCGGTAGGAGCGACGGACGGTGTGTACAAAGGGCAAGGATATAGTCAACGCGAGCTGATGACTCACGCTTACTAGGAATTCCTCATTAAAGACCAACAATTGCAATGATCTATCCCCATCACGATGAAATTTCAAAGATTACCCGGGCTTGTTGGCCAAGGCTATAGACTCGTTGAACAATCAGTGTAGCGCGCGTGCAGTCCATAACATCTAAGGGCATCACAGACCTATTATTGCCTTAAACTTCCTTGGCCTAGAAGGCCATAGTCCCTCTAAGAAGCTGGCCACAGAGGATCACCTCCGCATATGAGAGTAGATATCTAACTCTCTCAATTAGTGTTTTGTTCATCCTTTCAGCTAAGTCATTCAGCTGTGGTGTCTATGGAGGTGTCCTCTGATGCTGAATCCCATGAGCCTGACAATATTCATCAAATGGGCCACTATACTCACCACTATTATCAGTATGTACACATTTCAGCTTCTTTCCTGTTTGTCTCTCAATCAAGGCATAAAATTTCTTGAAAATATCAAAAACCTGATCCTTAGTCTTCAAAGTATCGACCCAATGCTTCTTAGAGTGATCATCAATAAAAGTCACAAAATAAAGAGCACCACTAAGTGAGCGTACCTTCAAAAGACCACAGACATCATAATGCACCAACTCAAGCAACCTTGACTTCCTGGAAGGTGAGTGACTCTTGAATGTAACTATAGTTTGTTTCATAGCCAAACAGTGAGGACACTTTTTTAAAAATGTACTCCTCAAACCTGGAAGCTGGTTTTTCCCTGTCAAGTAATTATCCCATTTTCACTCATATGGCTGTGCCACTTATACCACAACTCAGTGGTTTTCTCATTCTCCACTGCATTCACAACATTTCTGAAGATGAAAGCTTGTATGATATATAAACTAGAGCATGTTTGATCACTGAACACAATCAGTGAGCCTTTAATAAGTTTCCACTAACCATCACTGAAGGTACTGTAATAACCTTCATCATTAGGTCTGCCCATCGATGCGGGCATTAAGTATGCTTTTGTTGTTGGACTTTTTGCCTTTTATAAACTTGCAGGCAAGGAGTTTACTTTTCTTGTTGTTGCTGTCTCACTTTTTATACTCGTGCAGGCAAGAATACTAGTTTTGTTGCTGTTATCAACTCACTTTTTATACTTGTGCGGGAAAGCAATATGCTTTTGTTGTTGTTGTCGTCCTGCCTTTTATACTCTTGTGGTCTCGTGTTTTATACTCATGCAGGCAGGGCGTCTAGTTTTGTTGTTGTTGTTGTCTGGCCTTTTATACTCGTGCAAGAAAGGGACATGCTTTGTTATTGTCATCTCACGTTTTATACTCTTGCGGGCAAGGAGTATGCTTTGTTGTTGTCGTCTCACCTCTTATACTCATGCGTGCAAGGAGTATGCTTTTGTTGTTGTTGCCATCTCCCTTTTTATACTCGCATGGTCAAGGAGTCTGCTTCCATTGTAGTTGTCCTCTGGCCTTTTGTGCTTGGTTGGGTAAGGACTATAGTTTTCTTGTTGTACTTGCAGTCTTTACACTCTTGCAGGCAAGGAGCTTGCTTTTGTTGTCGTTGTCATCTCGCCTTTTATACTCGCGTGGTCTAATCTTTTATATTCGCATGGGCAAGGAGTCTAGTTTTGTTGTTGTTGCCGTATCGCCTTTTACACTCATGCAGGTAAGGTGCATGCCTTGTTGTTGCCGTCTCGGCTTTTATACTCTTATTGGCAAAATGTATGCTTTGTTGTTGTCGTCTCACCTTTTATACCCATGCGTGCGAGGAGTATACTTTTGTTGTTGTTGCCGTCTCACCTTTTATACCCACATGGGCAAGGAGTCTGCTTTTGTCGTAGTTGTCCTCTCACCTTTTATACTCAGTCAGGTAAAGAGTATACTTTTATTGTTGTACTTATCCTCTTTTATACTATTACAGGCAAGGAGTCTGCTTTTGTTGTTGTTGTCGTCTTGCTTATTAGGGAGTCTGCTTTTGTTGTTATTATTGTCTCGCCTTATATACCCATGCAGGCAGGGCGTTTGGTTTTGTTGTTGCTATCATCTTGTCTTTTATACTCATGCAGGTAAAGAGTGTATAATTGTTGTTGTAGTTCTTGGTTTTTATGCTCTTGCAGGCAAGGAGTCAGGTTTTGTTATTGTTGTCGTCTCGCCTTTTATACTCATGTGGGCAAAGAGTATGCTTTGCTATTGTCGTGTTGCCTTTTATATTCTTGTTGGCAGCGAGTATACAGTTATTGTTGTTGTAGTTTTGCCTTTCATACTCGTAAGAGCAAGAAGCCTGTTTTTGTTGTTGTTAATGTGTTGCCTTTTATTCTCGTGCAGGCAAGCAGCATGCTTTGTTATTGTCGTCTTGCTGTTTATACCCATGCGGGCAAGGAGTATGCTTTATTGTTGCTATCTTGACTTTTATACTCTTGTAGGCAAGGATTCTGCTTTTGTTGTTGTTGATGTCTAGCCTTTTAATTCATGTGGGCTAGGAGTCAGTTTTGTTGTGGTTACCGTCTCTCATTTTATAGTCATGCAGGCAAGGAGTTTACTTTAGTTGTTTTACTTTTCGTCGTTTAAACTCTTGTAGGCAAAGTGTCTACTTTTACTGCAGTTACTGTCTCGACTTTTATGCTTAGGCAAGCAACAAGTCTGGTTTTGTTGTTGTACTTGCTGCCTTTTTTACTCTTGCGGGCAAGGAGTTTGTTTTTGTTGTTGCTGCCGTCATGCCTTTTACACTCGTGCAGGTTAGGAGTCTGCTTTGCTGTTGTTATCGCCTCGCCTTTTATACTATTGTGGGCATTGAGTATGCTTTTGTTTTTGTACTTTTTGCCTTTTATACTCTTGCGGGCAAAGAGTCTACTTTTGTTGTTGTTACTATATTGCCTTTTATACACATCCGGGCAATGATATTAGTTTTATTGTTGTTACCGACTCGCCTTTTATACTCATGCGGGCAAGGAGTATGCTTTGTCGTTGCTGTCTCGACTTTTATTCTTGTGTGTGTAAGGAGTATGCTTTTGTAGTTGTTGTCGCCTCTCTTTTTATACTCGCATGGCCAAAGAGTCTGCTTTTGTTTTAGTTGTCCTCTTGCCTTTTATACTCGTACGGCTATAGCGTATGCTTTGCTGTTGTCGTTTCACCTTTTATACTTGTGCAAGCAAGGAGTTTGCTGTTGTTGTTGCCGTTATGCTTTTATACTTGTGTGGATAAGGGGTCAGGTTTTGTTGTTGTTGCCATCTTGCCTTTCATATTTGTGTGGGGTAGAAGCATGCTTTGTTGCTGCTGTCTTGCATTTTACACTCGTGTGAGTAAGGAGTTTGCTTTGTTGTTGTCGTCTTGCCGTTTATACTCATGAGTGCAAGGAGTATGCTTTGTTGTTGTCGTCCTGCCTTGCATATTCTTGTGGGTAAAAAGTCTTCTTCTGTTGTTGCCGCTTTGCCTTTCATACTCATAAGGGTTAGGCGTTTGCTTTGCTGTTGCTACCGTCTACCATTTTATACTCGTATAGGCAAGGAGTATACATTTACTTTTTTACTTTTCGCCTTTTACATTCCTGCGCACAAGGAGTCTACTTTTGCTATTGTTACCGTCTCACATTTTGTACTCGTGGAGGCTGGCAGCCTGCTTTGCTATTATCACCGTCTCGCCTTTTATGCTCGTGCAGGCAAGGATTATACTTTTATTTTTGCATTTTTTTTCTTTTATAAGCTTGCAAGCAAGGAGTCTACTTTGACTGCTATTGCCATCTCATTTTTATACTCGTACGGGCAAGTAGCAACCTTTGTTCTTGCTGTTTCGGCATTTATACTCCAGCAAGCAAGGAGTACGCTTTGTTGTCAAGGACTTGCCTTTTATACTCTTATGGGTAAGGAGTCTGCTTTTGTTGTTGTTCTCGTCTCGTCTTGCATACTCGCGAGGGCTAGGCACCTACTTTGCTATTATTATCGTCTCGCTATTTATACTCATGTGGGCAAGGAGCATGATTTTATTTTTGTGCTTTTCGCCTTTTATATTATTGCAGGCAAAGAGTCTACTTTTGTTGTTATTGTCGCCTCTCCATTTACACTCATATGGGTAAGGAGTCTAGTCTTGTTGTTGTTGCTGTCTTGCCTTTTACACTCGTACGGGAAAGCATCATACTTTGTTGTTGCCGTCTCACATTTTATACTCGTGCGAGTAAAGAGGATGCTTTGTTGTTGTCGTCTCGTCTTTTATACTCGTGCGAGCAAGGAGTATGCTTTGTTGCCACCTCCCCTTTTAGGCTCGTGTGGGCAAGGTGTCTGGTTTTGTTGTTGTTGTCGTCTCATCTTTTATACTCACGCGAACAAGGGGTATGCTTTTCTATTGCTATCTCTCCTTTCATACTCGTGCTGGCAGGGAGTATGCATTTGTTGATGTTGCCTTCTCGCCTTTTATATTGATACAGGCAAGGAGTCTGGTTTTGTTGTTGTTGCAGTGTCACCTTTTATTCTCACGAGGGCAAGCAGCATGCCTTGTTGTTGACGTGTCGCCTTTTATACTCGTGTAGCGAAGGAGTCTACTTTTGTTGTTGCTGGCATTTAGCCTTTTAAGTCATATGGGCAAGGAGTCTCCTTTTTTGTTGTTATTCTATTGCCTTTTCTACTCGTGCAGGCAATGAATACACTTTTGTTAATGTGCTTTTTGCCTTTTATACTCCTGTAGGAAAAAAATATACTTTTGTTGTTTTTGCTGTCTCACCTTTTATGCTCACGTGGGCAAGGAGGTCTGGTTTTGTTGTTGTACTTCTCGCCTTTTTTGCGCTTGCGGGCAAAGAGTCTACTTTTACTGTTGTTGCCGTCTCATCTTTTATACTCGTCGGCGTTAGGAGTCTGCTTTGCTGTTATTGTCGTCATGCCTTTTATACTAGTGCTAGCAAGGAGCATAATTTTGTTGTTTTAATTTTTGCCATTTATGCTCTTGTGGGCGCAGAGTCTGTTTTTGTTGATGTTGATGTCTCGCCTTGTATGCTCGTGCAGGAAAGGATTCTATTTTTCCTATTGTTACCGACTCGCCTTTTATACTCATTAAAGTAAGGAGTATGCTTTGCTGTTGCTGACAACCCTTTTATACTTGTACGAGCAAGGAGTATGCTTTTGTTGTTGTTATCGTCTCGGCTTTTATACTCGTACGAGCAAAGAATTTGGTTTTGTTGTTATTGCTGGCTCGCCTTTTATGCTCGTGCTGGCAATGAGCATACTTTATTGTTGTTGTCCTTCCTTTTATGCTCATACGAGCAAGGAATATGGTTTGCTATCGACGTCTCGCCTTTTATACTCATGCAGGCAAGGTGTATGCTTTTGTTGTTGCTGTCGTTCAGGCAAGGAGTCTGGTTTTTTTGTAGTTGTCGTCTTGCCTTTTATATTCGTGCCGCCAAGGAGTATGCTTTTGTTGTTTTTGTCGTCTCACCTTCAATACTCACGTGGGGAAGGGGTTAGTATTTGTTGTTGCTGCCGTCTTGCCTTTTATGCTCATGCAGGCAAGGGGTATGCGTTGCCGTTGCCATCTCGCCTTTCCTACTTGTGCGAGCAAGGGGAATGCTTTTGTTATTATTGTCGTCTCGCCTTTTGTACTCATTTGGGAAAGGAGTCTGCTTTTGTTGTTGTTTCCGTCTCCCATGTTATACCCGTGCAGGAAAAGAGAATGCTCTTTTGTTGCCTTCTTGCCTTTTACACTTATATGCGTGAGGAGTATGCTTTGTTGTTCCCGTCTTGCCCATTATACTCAGGCACGCGAGGAGCATACTTTTGTTGTTGTACTTGTCTCCTTTTATACTCTTGCGGGTAATGACTTTGCTTTTGTTATTGTCACTGTCTCGCTTTTTAGATTCTTGTGAGTAATGAGTCTGATTTTGTTGTTGTTGCCGTCTCGCCTTTCATACTCTTGCGTGCTAGGAGTCAGCTTTGCTGTTATTACCATATTGCCCTTTATACTCATGTGGGCGAGGAGTATACTTTTATTTTTGTACTTTTTGTCTTTTGTATTCTTGCGGGCAAGGAGTCTACCATTTCTATTGTTACTAACTCAGCTTTTATACTCGTTCGGGCAAGGAGTCTACTTTTGTTATTGTTGTCGTCTTACCTTTTATACTCGTGTGTACTACGAGTCTGCTTTGATGTTGTTGCTGTCTCACCTTTTATACTCATGCATGCTAGGAGTCTACTTCGTCGTTCTTACTATCTTCCCTTTTATACTCGTGCCACAATGAGTATGCTTTTATCGTTGTACTTTTTTCCTTTTATAATCTTTTGAGCAAGCAGTCTACTTTTGTTGTGGTTGTTGTCTTGCCTTTTATACTCGTGCAAACTATGAGTCAGTGTTGCTATTGTTGTATTTTTCACCTTTCCTATTCTTGCGGGCAAGGAGTCTATTTTTGTTGTTGCTCCTGTCTTACTTTTCATACTTGTGCGGGTTAGGAGTCTGTTTTTGTTGTTGTTGCCGTCTCACATTTCACACTCACACAGGCAAAGAGTATACTTTTTTTGTTGCACTTCTCGCCCTTTATACTCTTACGAGTGAGGAGTCTGGTTTTGTGGTAGTTTTCAGCTTACCTTTTATACTCCTGCAAGCAATCAACAAGCTTTGCTGTTGCTGTCTCACCTTTTATACTCGTTCGGGCAAGGAGTATGCTTTGTTGTTGTTGTCTCGCCTTTTATACTCTTACAGGCAAGGATTCTACTTTGTTATGATTACTGTCTTACCTTTTATACTCGTGCGGCCTAAGTTTTTGCTTTGTTGTTGTTATCGTCTCGCCATTTATGCTCGTGCAGGGAAGGAGTACGCTTTATTTTTGTGCTTTTTCCCATTTGTATTCTTGTGAGCAAGGAGTCTACTTTTTCTGTTGTTACTGTCTCAGTTTTTATACTCGTGCAGGCAAGGAGTCTGGTTTTGTTGTTGTTGGCATCTTGCCTTTTATACTCTTGCAGGGGAGAAGTCTACTTTGCTATTGTTGCCGTCACGCCTTTTATACCCATGCAACCACGAAATATGCTTTTGTTATTGTTGCCGTCTAGCCTTCGATGCTCGTACAGCCAAGGAGTCTAGTTTTGGTGACGTTGTCATCTTGCCTTTTATACTCTTGCGGGGAAAGAGTATGCTTTTGTTGTTATTGCCATCTTGCATTTTATACTTGTGCGGACAAGGAGTCTAGTTTTATTGTTGTTGCCATCTCACTTTTAAACTCGTTCGAGTAAAGAGTGTGCCTTGTTGTTGCCGCCTGATCTTTTATCCTCTTTTAGGCAAGGAGTATGCTTTACTGTTGCCGCCTCGCCTTTTATACTCGTTCAAGCAAGGTATATGCTTTTGTTGTTGTTGCTGTCTCGTCTTTTATTCTCTTGTAGCCTAGAAGTATGCTTCGTTGTTGCCGTCTTACCTTTTATACTCGTGCGGGCATAGAGTATGCTTTTGTTGTTGTTACGTTCTCACCTTTTATACTTGTACAGGCAAGGAGTTTGGGTTTATTGTTGTTGCCGCCTCGCTTCCTACACTCGTGCGGGAAAGCAGCTTGCTTTATTGTTGTCGTCTTGCCTTTTATAGGCATGCGGGTAAGGAGTATGCCTTGTTATTACCGCCCCACTTTTTATAGTCGTGTTGGCAAGCATCATGCTTTGTTCTCGCCATCTTGCCCTATATAGTCATGCAGGCAAGAAGTATGCGTTTTTATTGCTGTCTCACCCTTTATACTCTTGCAGGCAAGGTGTCTTCTTTTGTTGTTGTTGTCATGTCGCCTTTTATACTTGTGTGGGCAAGCAGCATGCTTTGTTATTATCGTCTTGCCTTTTATACTCGTGCGGGCAAGCATCATGCTTTGTTGCTGACGTCTCGCCTTTTATAGTTGTGTGGGCTAGGAGTATGCGTTGTTATTGTCGTCTCGCCTTTTATACTCTTCCAAGCAAGGAGTCTGCTTTTCTTGTTGATGTTGTGATCTAGCTAGTGAGGGCTACGCGTATGCTTTGTTGTTGCCATCTCGCCTTTTATGCTCATGCGGGCAGGGAGTATGCTTTTGTCGTTATTGTTGTCGTCTCGCAAGTGAGGCCTAGGCGCTTGCTTTGCTGTTACTATCTTGCCATTTATACCTATACGGGCAAGGAGTCCGATTTTGTTGTTGTTGCCGTCTAGCCCTTTTATACTCATATGGGCAAACAATATGCTTTGTTGTTGTCGTCTTGCCTTTTATACTCGTGCAGGCAAGAAGTATGCTTTGTTGTTACCGTCTCATCTTTTGTATTCTTGTGGGCAAGGAGTCTACTTTTGTTGTTGTTGCGGTCTTACCTTTTACACTCTAGTGGGCTAGAAGTCTACTTTGTTGTTGCTACTGTCTCACCTTTTACACTTGTGTAAGTGAGGAGTATGCTTTAGTTGTTGTACTTTTAACCCTTTACACTCTTGTGGGCAAGGAGTCTGGTTTTGTTATTGCTGTTGTCCCGCCTATTATGGTCATGCTAGTAAAGAGTCTGGTTTTGTTGTTGTTGTTGTCTCACCTTTTGTACTCGTGTGGGCACAAAGTATTCTTTTGTTGTTGTACTTTTCCCTTTTTATACCCTTGTGGGAAAGGAGTCTAGTTTTGCTGTTGTTGTCGTCTTGCCTATTATACTCGTGTGGGCAAGGAGTATACTTTTGTTATTGTACTTTTCACTATTTATGTTCCTTTGGGCAAGGAGTCTACTTTTACTGTTGTTGCCATCCCATCCGTACAACTGTGCGGGCAAAGAGTCTAGTTTTGTTGTTGATGTCGTCTTGCCTTTTATACTCAAGGGGTCAAGGAGTATACTTTTGTTGTTGCACTTGTCACCTTTTGTACTCTTGTAGCCAATGAGACTGCTTTTTTTTCTGTTGCCATCTCACATTCTATGCATGTATGGGCTAGGAGTCTGCTTTCCTATTGTTGCCGTCTCACCTTTTATACTCTTGTGGACAAGGTGTATGTTTTGTTGTTGCCGTCTTGTCTTTTATACTCATGCGGGCAACGAGTAAGCTTTAATGTTGTCTTCTCGCCTTTTATACTCATGCAGCTAAGAAGCATACGTTGTTGTTGCCCCCTCGCCGTTTATACTCCTACAGGCAAGAAGTATGGTTTTGTTGTTGTTTATCGTCTCGCCTTTTATACTTGTACGGATAAGGAGTCTGGTTTTATTGTTGTTGCCTTCTCGCCTTTTTACTCATGCGAGCAAGCAGCATTCATTGTTGTTGCCGTCTGGCCTTTTATAGTCGTGCGGGCAAGGAGTATGCTTTGTTGTTACCGTCTCGTCTTTTATACTCGAACGGATGAGGAATATACTTTTGTTTTTGTACTTGTCACCTTTGATACTCTTCCGGGCAAATAGTCTAGTTCTGTTGTTGTTGTCGTCTCACCTTTTATACTCATGCAGGCAAGGGATATACTTTTGTTGCTTTGCTTTTGACCTTTTAAACTATTGTGGGCACAGAGTCTACTTTTATTGTTCTTGCCGCATCGCGTTTTATACACGTGCAAGCAATGAGTCTGGCTTTGTTGTTGTTGCCATCTTCGCCTTTAATACTCGTGCAGCCAAGGAGTATACTTTCGTTGTTGTACCTTTCGACTTTTATACTCTTGCAGGTAAGGAGTCCACTTTTGTTGTTGTTGTCATCTCGCCTTTTATACTCATACAGGCTGGAAGTCTGCTTTTGTTGTTGTTGTTGCCTTTCCTTTTATACTCGTAGAGGCAAGGAATCTAGGTTTGTGGTTGTTGCCATCTCGCCTTTTATACTAGTGCCGGCAAGCAATCGGCTTCATTGTTGTCGTCTTGCCTTTTGCACTTGGGCTGACAAGGAGCATACTTTTGTTGTCGTGCTTGTTGCCTTTTATACTCTTGTGGGCAAGGAGTCTGATTTTCTTATTATTGTCATCTAGCTTTTTATACTCGTGAGGGCTATGATTTTGCTTTGCAATTGATACTGTCTCACCTTTTATGCTCATGCAGGTAAGGAGGATATTTTTGATTTTGTACTTTTTGCCCTTTATATTCTTCCAAGCATAGAGACTACTTTTGCTATTGTTTTTGTCTCGCCTTGTATACTCGTCTGGGCTGGGAGTCTGATTTTGTTGTTGTTGACGCCTTGCTTATTATACTCGTGCAGGCAGGGAGTATGCCTTTTTTGCCGTTGCCGTGTCGCCTTTTATACTCGTACGAGCAAGAAGTCTGGTATGTTGTTGTTGTCGTCGGGCCTTTTGTACTCGTGCCAGCAAGAAGCATGCTTTGTTGTTGCCATATTGCCTTTTATTCTCGTGTGGGCAAGGTATATGCTTTGTTGTTGCCGTCTTGCTTTTTATACTCAGGCGGGTGAGGAGTATACCTTCATTGTTGTACTTTTTGTATTTTATACTCTCGCAGGTAAGTAGTATGGTTTTGTTGTTATTGCCTTCTCGCCTTTTATACTCGTGCAGGCAAAGAGTATACTTTTGTTGATATACTTTTTGCCTTTTATACTCTTGCGGGAAAGGAGTCTACTTTTATTGTTGTTGCCATCTTGCCTTTTATGCTCGTGTGAGTAAGGAGGCTGGCTTTATTGTTGTTGTTGTCTCGCCTTTTATACTCGTGTTTCCAAGGAGTATACTTTTGTTATTGTGCCTTTTGCCTTGTATACTCTTGCGGGCAAGGAGTCTGCTTTTATTGTTGTTGTCATCTCACCTTTCCTACTCGTGCGGGCTAGGAGTCTGATTTGTTGTTATTAGCATCTCGACTTTCATATTCATGCGGGCAGGGTGTATGGTTTTGTTATTGTTTGTCGTCTCGCCTTTTGTACTCATGCGGGCAATGAGTATGCTTTTGTGGTTGTACTTTTTGCCTTTTATACTATTGCGGGCAAGGAGTTTGCTTTTATTGTTGTTACTGTGTCGCCTTTTATACCCACGCAGGCAAAGAGTCTGGTTTTGTTGTTGTTGCCCTCTCGCCTTTTATACTCATGCGGGCAAGGAGTGTGCTTTTGTTATTGTTGTTGTCTCACATTCTATACTCGTGCGGGCTAGGAGTGTGCTTTGCTGTTGTTGCTGTCTCGCCTTTTATACTCATGCAGGCAAGGAGTACACTTTTGTTGTTGTACCTTTTGCCTTTTATACACTAGCGAGAAAAGAGCATGCTTTTGTTGTTGTTACTATCTCACTTTTTACACCCGTGCGGGCAAAGAGTCTGGTTTTGTTGTTGTTGCCGTCATGCCTTTTATGCTCGTGTGGGCAATGAGTGTGCTTTGCTGCTGCCGTCTCACCTTTTATATTCATGCGGGCAAGGAGCGTTCCTTTGTTAATGTTGTCGTGAAACCTTTTATACTTGTGAGGGCAAGGAATTTTGTTTTGTTATTTTTGCCGTGTTGCCTTTTATGCTCGTGAGGGTGAGGAGCATGCTTTGCTGTTGCCGTCTTGCCTTTTATACTCGTGCGGGCAACGAGTAAGCTTTATTGTTGCCTTTTCTATAACCGTCGCGCCTTTTATACTTGTACAGGCAAAGACCATGCTTTTGTTGTTGTTGCCATCTCAACATTTATACTTTTACGGGCAAGTAGTCGAGCTTTGTTGTTGCTGTCTCAACTTTTATACACGCCTTTTGTACGTGTGTGGGTAAGGAATATGCTCTGCTGTTACCGTATCGCCTTTTAAGTTCATGCAGGCAAATAGTATGCTTTGCTATTACTGTCTCGTATGGACAAGGGGTCTGGTTTTGTTGTCATTACCCTCTTGCCTTTTATACATGTGCGAGCAAGCAGCACGCTTTGTTCTTGTCGTCTCGCCTTTTATACTCTTGTAGACACGAAGTTTGCTTTGTTGTTGCTTTCTCACCTTTTATACACTTGCAGGCAAAGTGTCTAATATTGTTCTTGTTGCCGTCTAGATTTTTATACTCATTTGGGCAAGGAGTATGCTTTGCTGATATCATCTCGCCTTTTACAGTCATGTGAGCAAAGGTATGCTATTGTTGTTCTTACTGTTTCGCCTTTTACGCTTTTGTATTGTTTTCATCTTGCCTTTCATACATGTGTGGGGTAAGAGTATGCTTTGCTATTGTCTCGCCTCTTATACTCGTGCGAGC
>CM075454.1:34200666-34230666 GCA_037832335.1 Carallia pectinifolia
CTCACCCTCTCTAGTGCCCCCTTCTAGCAGACTTGGGCCCAATCCTTTGCTAAGGATGCTTCTCCAGAGTGTCTGATTCTCAAGCTGGGCTATTCCGGGTTTGCTCATCATTACTAAGGGAATCCTCATAAGTTTCTTTTCCTCCGCTTATTGATATGCTTAAACTCAGCGGGTGATCCCACCTAACCTGGGGCCACGATACAGAAATGGTCAAGTTCATCAAAGTTTTAAGTGATAAAACAGCCGCATGACACTGTGCGAGGGTCTCTTAACCACTGTTTTGGAGGCGAACGTTGTTAGGGACATGGCTTTTGGCCCAACTGAGATGCCGAGCACACAGGATGCCATCTTCCGCCACCAAGCGCAACCCCATCTATTTGGGGGTCAGGTGGGCATTGTTGTGTGACACCTGGGCAGACGTGCCCTGGCCAGAAGGCTTCGAGCACAACTTGCGAGAGCTGAGACATCCATTACCGAGAGTCATTTTGATTCTCATTATAGAGGTGCAATGCCCCGCTTACACTCTGTTCCTAGGGTGATGAGGCATTGCCTTTCAATTTTTGATTTCCATGTCACGACCTACGCTGAGGTTTTGTTGTTTGTGCCGCGAGGGTGACCGACGAGCTATCGACATCACGACAGACACTGCAGGGTTCAGGTGCCCATGGACCAACGCACGCCCTGCGTCATGTGATGTTAACTTGTTCGTGGGTCATTCTGCTAGGTAGAGGTTTTGACAATGATCCTTCCTTAGGTTCACCTATAGAAACCTCGTTACCACTTCTGCTTCGTCTAAATAATAAGGTTTAGCGGACTTCTTGTGACGTCATCAGTGGCGAAAGCGGCGAATTGCCCACGTCGCCGCGATCCGAACACTTAACTAGACTATTCAATCGGTAAGAGCAATAGGCAGTGTGTACAAAGGGTAGGGACATAGTCAACAGGAGCTGATGACTCGCACTTAGTAGGAATTCCTCATTAAAGATCAACAATTGTAATGATCCATCCCCATCACGATGAAATTTCAAAGATTACCCAGGCCTATTGAGCAAGGCTATAGACTTGTTGAATATATCCGTGTATCACGCTTGTTGTCCAAAACATGTAAGGGCATCATAGACCTACTATTTCCTCAAACTTCTTTGGCCTAGAAGGCCATAGTCCCTATATGAAGCTAGCCACAGAGGATCACCTCTACCTAGCTAGTTAGCAGACTGAGGTCTCATTCGTTAATTAAATTAGCCAGACAAATCGCTCCACCAACTAAGAACGGCCATTCACCACCACCCATAGAATATAAAAAAAAAGCACTTAGTCTATCAATCCTTACTAGGTCTAGACCAAAAAAGTTTCCCCCTGTTGAGTCAAATTAAACCGTAGACTCCACTCGTAGTAGTGCCCTTCCATCAATTCCTTTAAGTTTTAGCCTTGCGACCATACTCCCCCCGAAACCCAAAGACTTTGATTTCTGATAAGGTGTAGGCAGAGTCCTAAAAGTAACTTCTACTGATCCTTGGTCAGCATCGCTTATGGTTGAGACTAAGATGGTATTGATCATTTTTGAGCCCCCAAACTTCGTTCTTGATTAATAAAAACATCCTCAAAAAACACTTTTGCAGTTGATTGTCTTTCATAAATCCATGAATTTTAGCTCTGAATTTGAAATACGAATGCCCACAACTGTCCCTGTCAATCATTAATCCAATCCCAAAGGCAACATAATAGGATTAAAATCCTATGATGTTATCCCATACTAATGTATCCAAAGCATAGGCTTGCTTTGAGCACTCTATTTTCTTCAAAGTAACAGCACTGGAGGCATGACCCGACCAATTAAGGCCAAGAGCGCATCGCCGGTAGAAGGGATGAGGCGAAAGGTGCACACCAAAGGCAGACTGATCAACTCATCCCAAGGTCCAACTACAAGCTTTTTAACTGCAACAACTTAAATAGACGCTATTGGAACTGGAATTACCATGGCGGCTAGCACCAGGCTTGACCTCCAACCGATCTTCGTTAAAGGATTTAGATTGTATTCATTCCAATTACTAGACGTGTAAGAGCTCGGTATAGTTATTTATTGTCACCACCTCCTCGTGTCAGGATGGGGTAATTTGTGCACCTACTGCCTTCCTTGGATGTCGTAGCCGTTTTTTAGGCTCCCTCTCTAGAATAAAACACTAATTCTCCGTTACCCATTACCACCACGGTAGGTGCTAGTCCCTTGATCACTTAGCATGCTAGAGTTGGTGGCACCTTCTGCCAATTTCCAGCATTGGACTTTATGGTGGTTGGGCACTTCTTGAGGCAAGGTGAAAGCTGAGAGGGTTCAGCGTAGGCACGGGCCTACGTGTGGTCCCAAGGTGCACCAAGGCATGGATTGGGCTACAGATTCGTGGGCTCCATCCAAGGGGTCATGGGCATGGGCCAAGAGGCCCAAAAACACAAGAATGAGTCTTGGCCAAGTCTACATGGCATTGCATGGCACTACATGGCACCAAGTCTCTTGTGATGTGTGGAACGTGGGGACATGCGGGTATGGCTCTATCTTGTTGGCAGAGCATCGTGATAATGCTCATTAGATCATGCATGGCTAAGGATCGTGGGTAGGTAAGGTTTTATTGAGATCAAGTAATGGATGATCGTTGGAGATAAGGCTAGTCAAGATCGAGTCGTGGATAAGATTGTGGGAAGATTATCAGCCATGATAGAGATCGTGGGGAGATAACGTTTATCTCCAAGCCCTATATAGTAGGGGATGTCAATTGTACTCAGTGAGAGAGAAATCACTTAGAGAGAAATAGTGAAACACTATCGAGAATTCAGTGATTTGTTCCTTTGTATTACTTTGAGTTAAAGTAATAAAGGTTGGGAAAGGTTCTTGTATGCTCTTGTGTTTCTTTTGAGTGTACGAGTTGCGTGCTTATTATTAAGTTCCATTGTACAATCCTTGTGTGTGCGATTGGCTTAGACTAAGTGCGACTTAGTGCCATCACATGGCAAATATTCGAGTGAGAAATTTAACACTATGATAGCGATCAGAGGATAAAGGTTTGACTAATGGTAGGTGGTTTGGGTCTTGATGCAGTTCGTGTCGACATAGCCAAGCTTTTTGAGATACTTGGCGACCTTTCAGAGGATCCAAATTTCACCATGTTCTAAACTTTGGCGCTCCATGAGAAGTCTATAATCGATCTGTAGCGACGACATGAGGTGGTGGCCTCTTCAAACACAACTTTTTGGCTTGATGAGATGGTAGTAGAAATAGCCATCCTCAAGAAGGCTGTAGCCACTCAACCAAGCAGAGATGTTATGGTTGGCTCGACCAAGATGAAGGTGCTAGAGCTTAAAGCCTTCAAAGAAACAAAGGATGCCACGGAGATTAAGAATTTCTTATGACACATGGAACAATATTTCAAGGTTGTCCGACTGCTAGATGATAAGAAGGTCAATCTGACCAGCGTGTATCTAGCCAAGGACACCTAACTGTGGTGGCAGACTAACTGTGGTGGCAGACTCAGTTGGATGACAATGGAAGTGCAGGCAAGTCTAAGATCGAGATGTGAGAGAACCTAAAAAAGGAGTTGAAGGACTAGTTTTTGCCTTGTAATACGTCATGGGTTGTGAGGGAGTCCCAGAAGAAGTTCAAGAAAAATGGCACAGTACATGACTATGTGAAGGAATTCAGTTCCTTGATGCTTGACATCAAGAATATGTTGGATGAGGACAAGCTTTTCAACTTCCTTTCCAGTCTACAACCCTAGGCTCAACTCGAGCTTAGAAGGCAAGGTGTGAAGGTCCTACATTCTGCAATGGTTTAGTTGATTTTTGGATCAACAAGTCCTCTGATATAGATGTCGGGAAGCAGCCCAAGGATAAGGCCAAAAAGAAGAAGGAGGGTAAGAGGGGTCAGCATATTGGTAGCGGCAAGGATAAAGGTACAGTCGTCTACCAAGAACAAGATAAAGGCAAGTCTAACTTTGGTTGTTTCATCTATAATGGACCACGCAAGGTGAAAGAGTGTCCAAAGAGGGAGAAGTTAAGTGCCATAGTTGCTGAGGAGAGTTGCAGAAGTAGCATCTCGGATGATGTTGGCACCTCTCGAGTTAATCATCTTTAGTTGGTGAGTGCTGTGCAAGCTGGACATGCCCCATAATTTGGCCTGATGTATGTGAAGATTGGGCTCAGTAATAAGGAGTTGATGGCGATGGATGACATGGGTGCTACCCACAACTTCGTTGCTAAGAGGATGGTGGAGTCATTGGGTCTAAAAGTCACTAAAACTAAAAGTTGAATGAAGGCAGTCAACTTAGCAGCTCGGGAGGTGCTTAGCATGGCATTAGGTGTGGAGGTAACTATTGGTACTTGGTTTGGTAAACTTAACTTTACTGTGGTGCCTTTAGATGATTTTGATATAATACTGGAGTTGATTTCTTTGTGAGTGCAAAAGTTGCTCTGTTGGCTCACTCGGGTGGTCTCATGAGCATGCATGAGCATCATCCATGTTATGTTTTTGAAATATTCACTCCCTCTTCCAGTATTGGTGGGAAGTCGGGTAGTATGCTATTAGCTATGAAGGTGGAGTGTGGTCTGAAGAAGGGAAGAGTCACCTACCTTGTAGATTTGATGGAGATCAAAGAAGGCATTGTTGCAGAGGTGCCTAATAGTGTTGCAGATCTGTTGGGTGAGTTCAATGATGTGTTGCCTCTCGAACTCCCCAAGTGTCTTCTCCTGAGGTGTGCCACTGACCACAAGATCAATTCGGTGCCTAGTTCCAAACCACCAGCACAAGCTCCATACCACATGAGTCTGCTGGAGTTAGCAGAACTAAGGAAGCAGTTGACAGAGTTGCTGGATATATGCCTAATTCAGCCCTTCAAAGAGCCATATGGTGCCCTAGTATTGTTTTAGACGAAACATGATGGCTCCCTACAGATGTGTGTAGATTACAGGGCATTAAACAAAGTAACAGTGAAGAACAAGTATTCTGTTCTATTGATTGCTGACTTGTTCGATAGACTGGCTAGAGCCTCATATTTCACCAAGTTGGATATGTAGTTTGGATATTAGCAGGTCAGAATTACTGAAGGAGATGAAGGGAAAATGACATGCATCACTTGCTATAGCTCTTACAAATTCCTAGTGATATCATTCGATTGGCTAATGCCCCTGCTACTTTCTGTAATTTGATGAATCATGTATTTCATGACTTTATTGATCATTTTGTGGTCATTTGTCTTGATGATATTATTGTATATAGCGAGTCCCTAGAGGATCACTTGTCCCACCTAAGGTTGGTGTTGTCTAGGTTGAGAGACCACCAATTATATTTAAAGAAAAAAAAGTGTGAGTTTGCTCAGTGACAGATTATGTTCTTGGGGTATAGGGCAAGTCAAGGGCACGTAAAAATGGATCAGAGAAAAGTCCAGGCAATAGTGGAGTGGTAAACCCCTACAAAAGTGTCAGAGTTGAGGTCTTTTCTTGGCTTGTTTAACTACTACAGGAAGTTCGTGAAGGGTTACTCCAAAAAGGTGGCCCCATCAATAGACTTGCTAAAAAGGGTAGACCATAGAGGTGGACCACAGATTGTTAGGAAGCCTTAGACAAGTTGAAGGTAGTAGTGTCCACGGAGTTGGTCTTGAGGCTGCCAGACTTCGAGTTGCCTTTTTTTGTACTAATTGACGTCCCAGAAAAAACCATTGGAGGGGTGTTGGTGCAAGAAACCACCCTATTGCCTATGAGAGCTAGAAACTCAATAAAGCATAGCAGTAGTACTTGGCTCATAAAAAAGAAATGCTTGTAGTGGTGCATTGTCTTTGCACTTGGAGGGTGTACTTGCTGGGTACCAGGTTCGAGGTTCAGACCGACAATGTGGCAAACACACTCTTTCACACTCAGAAAAAGCTTTCTGCGCGATAACCTCAGTGGTAAGAGTTCTTGTTTTAGTATGATTTCACGTGGGTAAGGATGGGCGACGGGTAGTGTGTACAAAGGGTAGGGTTGTAGTCAACACGAGCTTATATCTCACACATAGTAGGAATTCCTCAACGAAGAGCAACAATTGTAATGATCTATCCCCATCATGATGAAATTTCAAAGATTACCCAGGCCTGTCGGCCAATGCTATGGACCAATTGAATACATCAGTGTAGCACTTAGGCGGCTTAGAAAATCTAAGGGCATCATAGACCTGTTATTGCCTCAAACTTCCGTGGCCTAGAAAGCCATAGTCCCTCTAAGAAGCTAGCCATAGAGGATCACCTCTGCATAGATAGTTAGCAGGCTGAGGTCTTGTTCTTGAATGGAATTAACCAGACAAATCGCTCCACCAACTAAGAACGGCCATGCCCCACCACTCATAGAATCAAGAAAGAGCTCTCAATCTGTCAATCCATACTATGTCTAGACCTGGTCAGTTTCCCCGTGTCGAGTCAAATTATGCTACATGCTCCACTCCTAGTGGTGCCCTTCCGTGAATTCCTCTAAGTTGCACCCTTGCAATCATACTCCCCTCGAAACCCAAAGACTTTGATTTCTCATAAGGCACTGGTGGAGTCCTAAAAGCAACTTCTACCAATCCCTAGTTGGCATTGTTTATGGTTGAGACTATAGTGGTATTTGATCATCTTTGACCCCCCAACTTTCATTCTTGATTAATGAAAACATCCTTGGCAAATGCTTTCGCAGTTGTTCGTCCTTCATAAATCCAAGAATTTCACCTCTGACTATGAAATATGAATGCCCCCGACTGTCCCTATGAATCATTACTTTGATCCTGAAGGCCAAAACAATAGGATCAAAATCCTATGATGTTATCCCATGCTAATGTATCCAGAGCATAAGCTTGCTTTAAGCACTCTAATTTCTTCAAAGTAACAGCACCAGAGGCACAACTAAGCCAATTAAGGCTAGAAGTGCATCGCTGATAGAAGGGACGAGGTGAAAGATGCACACCAAAAGACAGACCGATCGACCCATCCCAAGGTCCAACTACGAGCTTTTTAACTACAACAACTTAAATACATGCTATTGGAGTTGGAATTACCGCGGCTGCTAGCACTAGACTAGCCCTCCAATGGATCCTCGTTAAGGGATTTAGATTGTACTCCTTCCAATTACTAGACTCGTAAGAGCTCGGTATTGTTATTTATTGTCACTACCTCCCTGTGTCAAAATTGGATAATTTGCATGCCTACTGCCTTCCTTGGATGTGGTAGTTGTTTCTCAGGTTCCCTCTCTGAAATAGAACCCTAATTCCTGTTACTTGTCCCCACCATGGTAGGTGTCACAAGGCTAATTTTCTCACTCAAAATTTTGCCTTATGATGGCACTAAGTCACACTTAGTCTCATCCAACTGCACAAACAAGGATTTCACAATGGAACTTTGTAAGTAGGCACACAACTCACACACTCAAAAGAGACACAAGAGCATATACGAGAACCTTTCCCAACCTTTATTACTTTAACTGGCGCCTTTTATGCTCGCACGAGAAAGGAATACGCTTTGTTGTCACCGTCTCGCTCTTTATACTTTTGCAGGTAAAGAGTATGCTTTTGTAGTTGTTGTCGTCTCGCCTTTTATACTCGTGTGGGTAAGGAGTCTGGTTTTGTTGAAGTTATCGTCTCACCTCTTATACTCATGAAGGCAAGAAGTATGCTTTTACTGTTCGTGTCGTCTCGCCTTTTACCCTCGTGCGGGCAAGTAGTCTAGCTTTGTCGTTGTCATTTTTTCGACTTTCATACTCGTGCGGGCAAGGAGAATGCTTTTCTTGTTGTTAGGAATTTGCCTTTTATACTCGTTCGGGCAAGGAGTCTGTTTTTGTTATAGTTGTAATCTCGCCTTTTATACTGGTGTGGCCAAGGGGTATGCTTTGCTGTTGCCATCTTGCCTTTTATACTCAGACAGCAAGAAGTATGCTTTTGTTGTTGCAGCCGTTTCACCTTTTATACTCGTTCAGGCAAGGGGTCTGGTTTTGTTGTTGCTACCATCTCCTCTGTTATACTTTTGCAAGCAAAGAGCATGCTTTTTTGTTATCTTCTTGCCTTTTACACATGTACGAGCAAGGAATATTCTTTGTTGTTGCCTTCTCGCCTTTTATACTCGTGCAGGTGAGGAGTATACTTTTGTTGTTGTACTCGTCACCTTTTATACTCTTGTGGGCAACTACTCTGCTTTTGTTAATGCTACTATCTTGCCTTTTACACTATTGCGTGTAAGGAGTCCGATTTTGTTGTTGTTACTGTCTTGTGTTTTATACTCGTGCGTGCTAGGAGTCTGCTCTGCTGTTATTACCATCTTGCCTTTTATACTCATGCGGTTGTACTTTTTGCCTTTTGTATTCTTGCAGGCAAGGAGTCTACGTTTGCTATTGTTACTGTCTTGGCTTTTATACTCGTGCGAGCAAGGAGTCTGGTTTCGTTGTTGTTGCCATCTCGCTTTTTGTACTCATGTGGACAAGGAGTCTGCTTTGACATTGTTGTCGTCTCGCCTTTTATACTCGTCTGTGCAAGGAATCTACTTTACTGTTCTTACCGTCTTGCCTTTTATACTCGTGTCGGCAAGGCATATGCTTTTATCGTTGTACTTTTCGCTTTTTATAATCTTTCGAGCAAAGAGTTTGATTTTGTTGTTGTTGTCATCCCACCTTTTATTTTCGTGCAGGTTAGGAGTCAGCGTTGCTGTTGTTGCCTGCTTGCCTTTTATACTTGTTTGGGCAAAGAATACACTTTTGTTGTTGTACTTTTTGCCTTTTGTATTCTTGCAGGCAAGGAGTCTGCTTTTGTTGTTGTTGCTGTCTTGCTTTTATCCTCGTTCAAGTAAGGAGTTTATTTTTGTAGTTGTTGTCGTCTCGCAATTCATACTCGTGCAAGCAGGGAGTATACTTTTGTTGTTGTACCTTTTGCTTTTTGTGCTCTTACAGGCAAGGAGTCGGGTTTTGTTATTATTGTCGTCTTGCCATTTATGCTCGTGCAGGCAAGCAACATGATTTTTTGTTGTCGTCTCGCCTTTTATAGTTTTGCGGGTAAGGAGTCTGCTCTTGTTGTTATTACCGTCTCACCTTATATAATAGTGCGGCCTAGGCGTCTATTTTGCTGTTGTTACTATCTCGCCTTTTATACTCGTGTGGGCAAACAGTATGGTTTTGTTATTGTTGTTGTCTCCCCTTTTATAGTCATGTAGGCTAGGAGTCTACTTTGCTGTTGTTGCCACCTCACTTTTTGTACTCGTGCAGGGAAGGAGTATGCTTTCGTTATTGTTGTTGTCTTGCCTTTTATGCTCGTACGCGCAAGGAGTTTGGTTTTGGTGTAGTCATCATCTTGCATTTTATTTTTGTACTTTTTCCCTTTGGTCTTCTTGTAGGCAAAGAGTCTACTTTTACTGTTGTTATCGTCTCAACTTTTTTACTCGTTTGGGCAAAGAGTTTGGTTTTGTTGTTGTTGCTATCTCCCGTTTTATGCTCTTGCGAGCTAAGAGTATGCTTTGTTGTTGTTGCCGTCTCACCTTTTGTAATCGTGCAGGAAAGGAGTATGCTTTTGCTGTTGTTGCTCTCTTTCCTTTTATGCTCGTACGGGCAAGGAGTCTAGTTTTGGTGTAGTCATCGTCTTGCCTTTTATACTCGTGCAAGCAAGAAGTATGCTTTTATTGTTGTTGTCGTCGTTTTTCCTTTTATGCTCATTCGGATAAGCAGTCTAGTTTTATTGTTGTTGCCATCATGCCTTTTAAACTCGTGTGAGTACTCGCGCGATTAAAGAATATGCTCTGTTGTTGACGTCTCGCCTTTATCCTCGTGCTGGCAAGAAGCCGTCTCTCCTTTTATACTTCCGCAGGCCAGGAGTATACTTTGGTTGTTATTGCCTTCTCGCCTTTTGCACTCGTACGGGCAAGGAGTCTGAGTTTGTTATTATTGTTACCTCGCTTTTTATACTTGTGTAGGCAAGCATCATGCTTTGTTGTTGTCGTCATCCCTTTTACAGTCATGCGGGTAAGGAGTAGGCCTTGTTGTTACCATTTTACCTTTTATACTCGTGTGGGCATGCATCATGCATTGTTCTTGTTGTCATCTCACCTTTTATAGTTGTGCAAGCAAGGAGTATGCTTCATTATTACCGTCTCGTCTTTTATAGTCTGGCGGGCGAGGACTATACTTTTGTTGTTGTACTTGTCGCCTTTATACTCTTACGGGCAAGGAGTCTGCTTTTCTTGTTGATGTCATCTTGCCTTCCACACTTTTGTGGGCAAAGCGTATACTTTTGTTTTTGCACTTTTCGCCCTTTACATTACTCTGGGCAAGGAGTCTACATTCAATGCTATTATCGTCTCACCTTTTATACTCATGTGAGCAAGGAGTCTGGTTTTGTTGTTGTTGTCGTTTTACCTTTTATACTAGGGCAGGTAAAGAGTATACTTTTACTGTCGTACTTGTCACATTTTATACTCTTGCAGGCAGGGGGTTTGCTTTTGTTGTTGTTGTCGTCTCGTCTTCTGTACTCCTGCGGGGTAGGAGTCTGCTTTGTTGACGTTATCGTCTCGCCTTTTGTGCTCATGCAAGTAAGGAGTATGCTTGTATACTCGTGCGGGCAAGGGGTATACTATTGTGGTTGCATTTTTCGCGTTTTATACTCTTCGAGTAAGTAGTTTGGTTTTACTGTTGTTGTCTCGCCTTTTATACTCGTATGGGTAACGAGTCTGGTATTGTTGTTGTTGCCATCCCACCTTTTATACTCGTGCGGGCAAGTAACATCCTTTTGCTATTGCACGTTTCACCTTTTATACTCTTGTAGGCAAGGAGTCTTGTTTTATTGCTATTGTCGTCTAGCCTTTTATACTTGTGCGGGCAAGCAGCATGCTTTGTTGTTGTCGTCTTGCCTTTTTTACTGTTACGTGTACGGACTATGCTTTTGTTATTGTTGCTATCAATGCTATCTTCCCTTTTATACTTGTGCAGGCAAGGAGTCTGGTTCTGTTATTGTTATCGTCTCTCCTTTTATACTCATATGAGAAAGGAGCATACTTTGCTGTTGCCGCCTCGCCTTTTATACTCCTGTGGGCAAGGAGTATACTTTGATATTGTTGTCTTGCCTTTTATACTCTTGCGGGTAGGGAACATGCTTTTGCTATTATTGTCGTCTCGCCCTTTGTAGTCGCACAAGTAGGGACTCTGGTTTTGTCATTGTTGTCGTCTCGCCTTTTCTACTATCGTCTCACTCTTTATACTTTTGCGGGGAAGGAGACTGCAATTGCTATTGTTGTCGTCTCAACTTGTATACTCGTTCGAGCAGGGAGTATACTTTTCTTGTTCTACTTTTCGTCTTTTATACTCTTGCGGGCAAGGAGTCTCGTTTTATTGTTGTTGCCATCTAGCCTTTTAAACATGTGCGAGCAAGAAGCATGCTTTATTGTTGTCGTCTCACCTTTCATACTCTTGCAGGCAAGGAGGCTACTTTCGTTGTTGTTGCTGTCTTGCCTTTTATACTTATGCAGGAAAGGAGTCTCGTTTAGTTGTTGTTGCTGTCTCGCCTGTTATACTAATGTGGGCAAAGTGTATGCCTTAATATTGCTGTTTCCCCATTTATATTTGTGCGGGCAAGGAGCATACGTTCGTTGTAGTCGTCGTCTCGCCTTTTACACTCGTGCAAGCAAGGATTCTGCTTTGCCATTATTACTGTCTCGCCTTTAATATTCACGCAAGTTGGGAGTATTCTTTTGTTGTTGTTGCCATCTCGCCTTTTATGCTCATTCAGGCTAGGAGTCAACCTTGCTATTATTACTGTCTCGCTTCTTATACTCTTGTAGGTAAGGAGTCTACTTTTGTTGTGGTTACTGTCTCGCCACTTTTACACATACGGGCTAGGAGTCTGCTTTGCTGTTGTTGCCGCCTTGCCTTTTATGCCTGTGTAGACAAGGAGTTTACTTTTCTTGTTGTACTTTTCGTCTTTCTTATTCTTGTGGGCAAGGAGTCTGCTTTTGTTGTTGTTGCAGTCTCACCTTTTATGGATGTGCGGGCCAGGAGTCTGTTTTGCTATTGTAATCGCCTCACTTTTATACTCGTGCAGGGAAGGAGTATATTTGTGTTGTTGTACTTTACAACCTTTATACCCCTATGGGTCCTACTTTTGTTGTTCTTGCCGTGTCACCTTTTGCATCCATGCTGGCAATGAACATGCTTTGTTGTTGCTGTCTCGCCTTTTATACTCATCCGACAAGGAGTATGGTTTGTTGTTGCCATCTCGCCTTCTATATTCGTGCGAGCAAAGACTGTGCTTTGTTGCTACCATCTCGCTTTTTATACTCTTGCAGGGAAAGAGACGACTTTTGTTGTTGTTATCATCTCGCCATTTACACCCGTGTAGGCTAGAAGTCTACGTTGCTATTGTTAGCATCCCGTCTTTTGTACTCATGCGGGCAAGGAGTATACTTTTATTGTTGTACTTTTTGACTTTTATACTCTTGCAATCAAGTAGCCTACCTCTTTTGTTGTTGTTGTCTCGCCTTTTAGACTCAAGCGGGCTAGGAGTCTACTTTGCTATTGCCATGTTGCCTTTTATTCCTATGTGGTCTAGGAGTCTGCTTTGTGGTTGTTGCTGTCTTGCCTCTTATACTCGTGCGGGCAAGGAGTAGACTTTTGCTGTTGTGGTTTTCGCCTTTTATGTTCTTGTGGGTAAGGAGTATACTTTTGTTCATGTTACTGTCTCACTTTTTTTCTACAATAGGCAAGGAGTTTGGTTTTGTTATTGTTGTTGTCTCACCCTTTACAATCATGTGGGCAATGAGTAAAGAGCATTCTTTTCTGTTTTTGTTTCGCTTTTTATTCTTGTGCGGGCAAGGATTTTGATTTGTTATTGTCCTCGTGTCGCCTACTCGCACGAGCAAGGAGTGTACTTTTACTATTGTACTTTTCGCCTTTTGTACTCTTGTAGCTAAGGCATCTACTTTTGTTGTTTGTGCTGTCTCGCCTTTTATATTCATGTGGGTAATGAGTTTGGTTTCGTTTTTGATGTCATCTCACCTTTTATTCTCGTGAGGGTAAGGAGTATGCTTTACTGTTGTCGTCTCGTCTTTTATACTAGTGCGGGTTAGGAGTATGCTTTTGTTGTTGTTCATGTCTAACCTTTTATACTCATACGGGTAATGAGTCTAGTTTTGTTTTCTTTGTCTTCTCGCCTTTTACATTCGTGCGGACAAGCAACATGCTTTGTTGTTGCCGCCTCACCTTTTATACTCATGCAGGCAAAAAGTATTCTTTATTGTTACTGTCTTGCCTTTCATACTCTTGCGGCAAGGAGTTGGTTTTTGTTGCTGTTCCCTTACGACAAGGCATCTGGCTTTGTTGTTGTTGTTGTATCACCTTTTATACTCGGGGTAAGTGAGAAGTATACTTTTATTGTTGTACTTGTTGCCTTTTATACCCTTGCTGGCAAAGAGTTTACTTTTGTTGTTGTTGCCGTGTCCCCTTTTACACTCATAGGGGCAAAGGGTATGGCTTTGGTGTTGTTGTCGTCTCGGCTTTTATACTCGTACGGGCAAGCAGCATGCTTTGTTTTTGCCATCTAGCTTTTTATACTTGTGTGGGTAAGGATTGTGCTTTGTTGTTGTTGTCTAGCCTTTTATACTCGTGCAGGCAAAGAGTATGCTTTTATTGTTGTTGTCGTCTCGTTCTTTATACTTGTATGGGCAAGGTGTCCAATTTTGTTGTTGTTTCCAACTCGCATTTTACGCTCGTACGAGTAAACAGCTTGCTTGGTTGTTGTCGTCTCGCCTTTTGTACTCTTGCGGGCAAGGAGTTTGTTTTTGTCATTGTGTTTGTCGCCTTTTATACTGTTGTGGGCAAGGATTCTGCTTTTGTTGTTGTTGTCGTCTTGCCTTTGATACTCGTGCAGGCAAGGAGTCTGGTTTTGTTGTTGTTGCTGCCTCCCCTTTTACACTTGGGCAAGGGAGGAGTATACCTTTTTTATTGTACTTGTCACCTTTTACACTTTTGCAAGAAAGGAGTTTGCTTTTGTTGTTGTTACCGTCGTCCCTTTTATGCTCATGCAGTCTAGGTGTCTTTTTTGTTGTTGTTGTCATATGGCCTTTTATACTCGTTTAGGCAAGGATTATACTTTTGTTGTTGCACTTTTTACCTTTATACTCCTGGTGACAAGGAGTCTATTTTTGTTGTTGTTGATGCCACGCCTTTTATACTCCACTTGGTAAGCAGTCTAGTTTTGTTATTGTTGTTGTCTCGCCCTTTATACTCGTGGAGCAAGGAGTTTGGTTTTGTTATTATTGTCGTCTCGCCTTCTATTCTCGTGCGGGTAACGAGTACACTTTTGTTGTAGTGCTTTGTTCCTTTTATACTGTTGCTGGCAAGGTGTCTACTTTTGCTGTTGTTGTTGTCTCGCCTTTTATACTCGTGCGGGTAAGGAGTATGGTTTGATTATTATTACCGTCTCGCCTTTTAAAGTCGTGCGGACGAGGAGTTTGCTATGCTATTGTTGCCGTCTCGCCTTTTTTACCCGTGTGCCCAAGGAACATACTTTTATTCTTGTACTTTTTGCCTTTCATACTCTTGCAGGTAAGGAGTCTGCTTTTGTTATTGTTGTCGTCTCACCTTTTATACTCGTGCGGGAAAAGAGTCTGCTTTTGTTCTAGTTGTCATCTCGCCTTTTATACTCATTCGGTCAAGGAGACCACTTTGCAGTTGATGTTGTCTCGCCTTTTATACTCATGCGGGTAAGGAGTCTGGTTTTGTTATTGTTGTCGTCTCGCCTTCTATACTCGTGCGGGCAAGGAGCACACTTTGTTGTTATCGTCTCGCATGAGTAGCCGTTTTGCCTTTTATACTCATGCAAGCAAGGACTATGGTTTGCTGTTGCCATACCACCTTTTTTACTCGTCCAGGAAATGAATATGCTTTTGTTGTTGTTGCCTTCTTGACTTATATACTTGTACAGGCAAGGAGTCTGCTTTTATTGTTGTTGCCATCTCACCTTTTATACTTGGCTGCTCAAGGAGCATGCTTTGTTGCTGTCGTCTCGCCTTTTATACTCCCATGCGTAAGGGGTATGCTTTGTTGTTGTCATCTCGTCTTTTATCCTCATTATGGTAAAGAGTATGCTTTGTTGTTGCTATCTCGCATTTTATACTTGTACGGGGTAAGGAGTCTAGTTTTGTTGTTGTCGCCGTCTTACCTTTTATACTCACGCGGGCAAGGAGCATGCTTTGTTGTTCTCGTCTCGCCTTTTATACTCGTGCTGGCAAGGAGTATGCTTTACTATCGCCGTGTCGCCTTTTCTACCCGTGCGGGCAAACAGTATGCTCAGGTGGACGAGGAGCATATTTTTGTTGTTGTACTTTTCCCCTTTTGTACTCCTGCGTGCAAGGAGTTTGCTTTTGTTCTTGTTGCTTCCTTGCCATTTACACTTGTGCGAGCAAGCAGTATGCTTTGCTATTGCCGTCTTGCCTTTTATAGTCATGCGGGCTAGGCGTATACTTTTGATGTTGTACTTTTAGCCTTTTATACTCTTGCGGGTAGGTAGTCTGCTTTTACTAATGTTGCCGTTTCATATTTTATACTCGTGCGGGCAAGGATTTTGGTTTTGTTGTGCTTGCCGTCATGGTTTTTATACTCGAGTAGGCTAGGAGTATACTTTTGTTGATGCACTTGATGTATTTTATATTCTTGTGGGCAAGGAATCTACATTTGTTGTTGTTGCTGTCTCGTCTTTCATGCTCACGCGGGCAAGGAGTTTGCATTTGCTATTGCTGGTGTCCCACCTTTTATACTCGCGTGGGCAAGGAGTCTGGCTTTGTTATTGTTATCGTCTCGCCTTTTATACTCGTGTAGACAAGGAGTCTGCTTTGCTGTCGTTGCCGTCTCGCCTTTCATGCTCGTATGGGCAAGAAGTATACTTTTGTTGCTGCACTTTTCGCCTTTTATACTCTTAGGGGCACGAAGTATGTTTTTGTTGTAGTAGCTATCTCGCCTTTTATACATGTGCGGGCAAGGAGTTTGGCTTTGTTTTTATTGTCGTCTCGCATTTTACACTTTTGCGGGTGAGGAGTATACTTTATTGTTGTACTTTGTCGCCTTTCACACCTTGCAGGCAAGGAGTTTGTTTTTGTTGTTGTTGTTGTCTTACCTTTTGCATTGGTGCAATTTAGTAGCTTGCTTTGCTGTTGTTACTGTCTCGCCATTCATACTCGTGCAGGCAAGTAGAATACTTTTGTTGCTGTACTTTTTGCCTTTTATACTCTTACAGGCTAGGAGTTTGCTTCTGTTGTCATTGATATGTTGCCTTTTATACTCGTGCAGGAAATGAGTTTAGTTTTGTTATCATTGTCATCTTTCCTTTTATAATCGTGTGGGCAATGAGTAAAAAGTATGCTTTGCTATTGTTGTCTCGCCTTTTACACTTGTGTAGGCAAGGAGTATGCTTTTGTCATTGTTGTCATCTCGCCTTTTATACTCGTACGAGCTAGGAGTTTGTTTTGCTGTCGTTGCCGCCTCGCCTTTTATACTCGTGCTGGAGGAGAGTATGCCTTTGTTATTGTACTCTTTGCCTTTTATACTTTTGCGGGCAAGGAGTCTACTTTTGTTGTTGGTATAGTCTCGCCTTTTATACTTATGTGGACAAAGAGTCTGGTTTTGCTCTTTTTACTAGTTGCCATTCATACTCATGTGGGTAAGGAGTATTCTTTGCGGTTACTATTTCGCCTTTTATACTAGTGCGGGTAGTGAGTATACTTTTGTTGTTATTCCCGTCATTCATTTTATACTCATTGGGCAAGGAGTTTGGATTTTTTGTTGTTGCTGTCTTCCCTTTTAAACTTGTTCAGGCAAGCAGATGCTTTGCGATTGCTGCGTCGCATTTTATACTCGCACGGGCAAAGAGTATGATTTGTTGTTGCCATCTCACCTTTTATACTCTTGCAAGCAAGGAGTCGGCTTTTGTTGTTGTTGTCGTCTCGCCTTTTATACTTGTGTGGGCAAGTAGAATGCTTTGTAGTTGCCGCCTTACCTTTTATACTCTTTCAGGCAAAGAGTCGGGTTTTGTTGTTGTTGCCGTATTGCCTTTTATACTTGCATAGGCAACGAGTTTGGTTTTGCTATTGTTTCCATCTCGCTTTTTATGCTCGCGCGGGCACGGGTTGTGCTTTGATATTGCCGTCACACCTATTTTACATGTGAGATCAAACTGTGCGCTTTTGTTGTTGCTGCCATCTCGCCTTTTATACTCGTGCAGGCAAGGAGCATGGTTTGTTGGTGTCGTATTGCCCTTCATACTCACGTCAACAAGGAGTATGCTTTGTTGCTGCCATCTCACCTTTTATACTATTGTGGGCTAAGAGTCTGCTTTGCTATTATTACTGTCTCGACATTTGTGCTCGTGCAGGCAAGGAGTATAATGTTGGTTTTGCAAGTTTTGCCTCTTATATTCTTGTGGGCAAAGAGTCTACTCTTACTGTTGTTGTCGTCTTGCCTTTTATACCCATGCATAGAACGAGTCTAGCTTTGTTGTTGTTGCCATCTTTCCTTTTATACTCAGGCAAGTGACAAGTATACTTTTGTGGTTGTACTTGTCTCCTTTTATATTCTTGCGTGCAAGGAGTTTCCTTTAGTGGTTTTGTCGTCTTGCTTTTTATGCTCGTGCGGGCGAGAAGTCTCCTACTATTCTTGATGCCGACAAGCATTCTATAGTCGCGCTGGCAAGCATCTGGTCTTGTTGTTGCCGTCTCATATTTTATACTCGTTCGGGCTGGGAATATGGTTTGCAGTTGCCATCATGCCTTTAATACCCGTGCGGTAGGAAGTATGCTTTTGTTGTTATTGTTGTCTCGCCTTTTATGCTCGTCTGGACCAGTAGTCTGGTTTTGTTGTTGTTGCTATATCGCCTTTCATACTCATGCGGGCAAGCAGTATGCTTTATTGTTTTTGTCTCGCCTTTTACACTCGTGTGGGCCAAGAGTATGCTTTGTTGTTGCCGTTTCGTATTTTATATTCGTGTGGGAAAGGAGTATGGTTTCCAATTGCTGTCATGCCTTTAATACTCGTGTAGGCAAGGAGTATCTTTTGTTGTTGTTCCCATCTCGCCTTTTATACTCGTCCAGGTGAGTAGTCTGGTTTTGTTACAGTTGCCGTCATGCCTTTTATACTCATGCAGGCAAGCAACATGCTTTGTTGTTGTCGTCTCGACTTTTATACTTTTGCGAGCAACGAGTTAGCTTTTACTGTTGTTGTCGTCTCGCCTTTTATACTTGTGTGGGCAAGTAGCATGCTTTGTAGTTGCCGCCTTGCCTTTTATACTCTTTCGGGCAAAGAGTCGGGTTTTGTTGTTGTTGCCGTATTGCCTTTTATACTTGCATGGGCAACGAGTTTGGTTTTACTGTTGTTTCCATCTCACCTTTCATGCTCGCGCGGACAAGGGTTGTGCTTTGATGTTGCCATCACACCAATTTTGCATGTGCGAGCAAACTGTGCGCTTTTGTTGTTGCTGCCATCTCGCCTTTTATACTCGTGCAGACAAGGAGCATGGTTTGTTGGTGTCGTCTTGCCCTTCATACTCGCGTCAGCAAGGAGTATGCTTTGTTGCTGCCATCTCGCCTTTTATACTCTTGTGAGCTAAGAGTCTACTTTGCTATTAGTACTGTCTCGACTTTTGTGCTCGTGCGGGCAAGGTAATGTTGGTTTTGCAAGTTTTGCCTCTTATATTATTGTGGGCAAAGAGTCTACTTTTACTGTTGTTGTCGTCTTGCCTTTTATACCCATGTATAGAACGAGTCTAGTTTTGTTGTTGTTGCCATCTTTCCTTTTATACTCAGGCAAGCGACAAGTATACTTTTGTGGTTGTATTTGTCTCCTTTTATATTCTTACGTGCAAGGACTTTGTTAAAGTGGTTTAGTCGTCTTGCTTTTTATGCTAGTGCGGGCAAGAAGTCTCCTACTGTTGTTGATGCCGTCACGCATTCTATAGTCGTGCGGGCAAGCAACTGGCCTTATTGTTGCCATCTCGTATTTTATACTCATTCGGGCAGGGAATATGGTTTTCAGTTGCCGTCATGCCTTTAATAGTTATGCGGTAGGAAGTATGCTTTTGTTGTTATTGTTGTCTCGCCTTTTATGCTCGTCTGGACCAGTAGTCTGGTTTTGTTGTTGTTGCTATCTCGCCTTTCATACTCATGCGGGCAGGCAGCATGCTTTATTGGTTTTTTCTCGCCTTTTATACTCGTGTGGGTAAAGAGTATGATTTGTTCTTGCCGTTTCGTATTTTATATTTGTGTGGGAAAGGAGTATGGTTTGCAATTGCTGTCATGCCTTTAGTACTCGTGCAGGCAAGGAGTATTCTTTTTTTGTTGTTCCCATCTCGCCTTTTATACTCATCCAAGTGAGTAGTCTGGTTTTGTTACTGTTGCCGTCACGCCTTTTATACTCATGCAGGCAAGCAACATGCTTTGTTGTTGCCACCTCGACTTTTATACTCTTGCAAGCAAGGAGTCGACTTTTGCTGTTGCTATCTCTCCTTTTATACTCATGCGGGCAAGGAGTCTGGTTTTGATGTTGCTGCCATCTCACCTTTTATAGTTGGGCAGGCCAGGAGTATACTTTTGTTGTTGTACGTCGCTTTTTATACTTCAGGCAAGAAGTCTGCTTTTGTTGTTTTTATCATCTCGCATTTTATACTCTAGTAGGCAAGGAGCCTAATTTTGTTGATGTTACCATCTCGCCTTTTATACTTGTGCAGGCCAGGAGTTTGTTTTTGTCGATGTTGTTGTCTCGCCTTTTATACTCGTGCAAGCAAGCAGCATGCTTTGTTTTTGCCATCTCGCCTTTTACACTCGTGCGGGCAAAGAGTATGCTTTTGTTCTTTTTGCTATCTCGTCTTTTATACTCGTGTGGGCAAGGAGTCTGGTTTTGTAGTCGTTGTTGTATTACCTTCTATGCTCGGGTGAGAGAGGAGTATACTTTTGTTGTTGTACTTGTCACCTTTAATACACTTGTGGGCAAGAAGTTTACCTTTGTTGTTTTTGGTGTCTCGTGTTTTATACTCGTGCGGGCAAGGAGCTTTGTTTTGTTGATGTTGCTGTCTCAACTTTTATGGTTGGGCAGGCAAGGAGTATACTTTGGTGGGTAAACAGTATGCTTGTCACCTTGTGTACTTGCCGCGCTTTATAATCCTGTGGGCAAGGAGTTTGCTTTTGTTGTTGTTGCCGTGTTGCCTTTTATACTCACGCGGGCAAGAAGTATGTTTTGTTCTTGCCATCTCGTCGTTCATACTCGTGAGGGTAAGGAGTATGCCTTGCTATTGTCGTCTCCCCTCTTATACTTGTGTGGACAGCGAGCGAGTATGCTTTTGCTGTTCTTACTGCCTCGCCTTTTATACTCGTATAGATAAGGAGTCTAGTTTTGTTGTTGTTGCCCTCTCGCCTTTTATGCTTGTGCAGGCAACCAGCATTCTTTGTTGTTGCCGTCTCGCCTTTTACACCCATGCAGACAAGGAATATGCCTTGTTGTTGCTGTCTCTCGCCTTTACGCTCTTGTAGGCAAGAAGTCTATTGTCTTGTTCTTGCTGTCTCGCCTTTATACTCGTGCAGACTAGGAGTCTACTTTGCTATTATTGTCGTCTCACCTTTTATACTCATGCAGGCAAGAATTAATTTTGTTCTTGTACTTTTTGTCTTTTATACATGAGCGAAAAATGAGTCTACTTTTTCTGTTGTTGTTGTCTCGCCTTTTATACTCATGCGGGCACAGAGTCTAGTTTTGTTGTTGTTGCCATCTTACCTTTTATACCCAGGCGAGCGAGGAGTATACTTTTATTGAGTATACTTTTATTGTTGTACTTGTCGCCATTTATACTCTTTTGTGCAAGAAGTTTGCTTATGTTGTTCTTGTTGTCTCGCCTTTTGTACTCTGTTGGGCAACGAGTATGGTTTTGTTGATGTTGTCGTCTTACCTTTTATACTTTGGCAGGTAGGGAGTATAATTTTGTGGGCAAGGAGTATGCTTGTCACCGTGTGTATTTGTTGCCTTTTATACTTTTGTGGGCAAGGAGTCATGCGTTGTTGTTGTTGCCGTCTCGCCTTTTACACTCGTGCAGGCAAGCAGCATGCTTTGTTGTTGCTGTCTCATTTTTTATAGTCATACAGGCAAGGAGTCTAGTTTTGTTACTGTTGCTATCTAGCCTTTCATACTCGTGCGATTAAAGAGTGAGAAGTATGCTTTGTTGTAGCCTTCTCGCTTTTTAAACTCGTCAGGGTGAGGAGTATGCCTTTGTTATTGTTTTTGTCTCGCCTTTTTTACTCATGCAGGCTAGGAGTCTGCCTTGCTATTGTTGCCGTCTTGCCTTTTACACTCGTGCGGGCAAGGAGTATACTTTTGTTATTGTACTTTCCACCTTTTATACACTTTCAGGCAAACAATCTATTTTTATAGTCGTTGTTGTCTCGCCTTTTATACTTATGCGGGAAAGGAGTCTCGTTTTCTTGTTGTTGCATTCTAGCCTTTTATAACTTAGTAGGCGAGGTGTAAAGTTTTATTTGTTGTACTTGTTGCATTTTATACTCTTGTAGGCAAGATGTCCACTTTTGTTGTCGTTGTCTTCTCGTCTTCTGTACTCGTGCGGGCAAGGAGTTTGGTTTTGTTATTGTTGTATCTCACCTTTTATACTCGAGCAGTCGAGAAGTATACTTTTGTTGTTTTACTTGTCGCCTTTTATACTCTTACGTGCAAAATGTCCACTTTTGTTGTTGTTGCTGTCTCACCTTTTATACTCATGAAGGCTAGGAGTCTACTTTATTGTTGTTGCTGTCTCACCTTTTAGAGTGGTGAAGGCAAGGAGTAAGGGGTATGCTTTGCTATCGCCGTATCGCCATTTATACTCGTGCGGTCAAGGTATATCCATTTGTTAATGTTGTCGTCTTGCCTATTATACTCGTGTGGGCCAGGTGTCTGCTTTGCTATTTTTGTTGTCCCACCTTTATACTCGTGCGAGTAATGAGCATACTTTTGTTGTCATACTTTTCGTCTTTTATACTTTTGCGGATGGGAGACTGCTTTTGTTGGTGTTGGTGTCTTGCCTTTCACACTCGTGAGGGCAAAGAGTCTGGTGTTGTTGTCGGTGACGTTTCACCTTTTATGCTTAGACGAGCGAGAAGTATACTTTTATTGCCGTCCTTGTCACTGTTTAAACTCTTACGTGTGAAATGTGCACTTGTGTTGTTGTTGCTGTCCTGCATTTTATACACCTACAGGCTAGGTGTTTGGTTTGTTGTCATCTCGCATTTTATACTCATGGGGGTAAGGAGTAAGAAGTATGGTTTGCTGTTACCATCTCGTCTTTTATACTCGTGTAGGCAGAATATGTTTTTGTTACTGTTGCTGCCTCGCCTTTTATGCTCGTGCAGGCAACGAGTCAAGTTTGCTGTTGTTGTCGCCTTGCCTTTCATACCTGTGCGGGCAATGAGTATACTTTTGTTGTTGTACATTTATCCTTCTATGCCCTTGCTGGCAGGGAGCATGTATTTGTTGTTGTTGTAGTCTTGCCTTTTATACTCGTGCAGGTAAGGAGCCTGGCTTTGTTGTTGTTAACGTCTCGCATTTTATACTCGTGCGGATAAGGAGAATGCTTTGTTGTCACCGTCTTGTCTTTTATACTCGTGCGGGCTGGGAGTATGCTTTTGTTGTTGTTGCTGTCTGGCCTTTTATCCTTATGCGGACAAGGAGTATGTTTTTGTTGTTGTACTATTCACCTCTTATACTTTTGTGGGCAATGAGTCTACTTCTGTTGTTGTTGTTGTCTCACTTTTTATCCTTATCCGAGCAAGGAGCATGGTGTTGTTGTTCTTATTGCCTCATATTTTACAATCATGTAGGTAAGGAGTAAGTTGTGCTGTTGTCGTCTCGTCATTTACACTCGTACGGGCTAGGAGTATGATTTTGTTGTGCCTGCCGTATTGCCTTTCATATTCAGGTGGGCAAGGGAAATACTTATGTTGTTGCACTAGTTGCTTTCTTACTCTTGTGGGTAAGCAGTCTGCCTCTGTTATTGTTGCCGTCTCGCCTTTTCTACTCATTCGGGTTAGAAGTTTGCTTTGTTGTTGTCATCGTCTCGCCTTTTACACTCATGTGGGCAAGCAGCATGCTTTGTTGCTGCCGTCTTGCCTTTTATATTCGTGTGGGCAAGAAGTATATTGTTGCCATCTCGCATTTCATACTCACGCAAGCAACGAGTACGCTTTTGTTGTTGTCGTCGTTTTGATTTTTATACTCACGCAGGCAAGGTGTCTAGTTTTGTTGTTGTTGTCGTCCCCCCTTTTATACTCGCGTGGGCAGGGAGTATGCTTTATTGTTGCTGTCTCACCATTATACTCGTGCAGGTAAAGAGCATGCATTGCTATTGTTACCTTGACTTTTGTACTCGTGTGGGCCAAGAGTATGTGTTGTGGTTGCCGTCTCGCTTTTTATACTCTTGAGAGGAAGGAGTATGTTTTGTTGTTGTCGTCTCACATTTTATAGTCGTACAGGCAAGGAACCTGGCTTTGTTGTTGTGGTTGTCTCCCCTTTTATACTCGTGCGAGCAAACAATATGTTTTGTTGTTGCCATTTGCCTTTTATATTCACGCGGGTAAAGAGTATGCTTTGTTGTTACCACCTCACCTTTTATACTCTAGAGAGTAAAAAATATGCTTTGCTATTGCCCTCTTGCCTTTTATGGTCATGCGGGCAAAGAATATGCGTTGCTACTACTGTCTGGCCTTTTATAGTCATCTAACCAACGAGTATGCTTTTGCGGTTGTTGTCGTCTTGCCTTTTATACTCGTACGAACAAGGAGTCTAGTGTTGTTTTTCCTACTGTCTCGCCTTTTATGCTTGTGCGGGCAAGCTGCATCATTTATTGTTGTTGTCTTGCCTTCTATGCTAGTGCGGACAAAGAGTATAGGTTGTTGTTGCTGTCTCGCCCTTTTTACTCTTGCGAGCAAGGAATCTGCTTCTGTTGTTGTTGCCGCCTCACCTTTATACTTGTACATGCTAGGAGTCTACTTTGTTGTTGTTGCCATCTAGCCTTTTATACTCACGCGGGCAAGGAATATACTTTTGCTGTTGTACTTTTCGCCTTTTATACTCTTGCGGCCAAGGAGCCTACTTTTGTTGCTCTCACTATCGTACCTTATATTCCCATGCGGACAAGCAGTCTGGTTTTGTTGTAGTTGTCCACTTGCCTTTTATACTCATGTGGATAAGGAGTATGCTTTGCTATTGCCGTCTCGCCTTTTTTTGTTTATGCGAGCAAAGAGTATGCTTTTGTTGTTGTTGTCGTCTCGCCTTTTATACTCGTGTAGGCAAGGAATCTAATTTTGTTGTTGTTGTCCTCTCCCCTTTTATACTCGTGCAGGCAAGGAGTATGCTTTGCTATTGCCGTCTCGCCTTTTATACTCAGGCGAGTAAGGAGTATGCTTTGCTATTGCCGTCTCGCCTTTTATACTCTTGTAGGCATAGAGCATGCTTTGCTGCTGTCGTCTCGTCTTTTATACTTGTACGGGCAAGGCATATGCTCTGGCCTTGCCGCCTCGCCGTTTATACTCGTATGGGTAAGGATTATGCCTCACTATTGTCATCTCGCCTTTTATACTCATGCGGACAGCGAGTATGCTTTTGCTGTTGTCGTCTTGCCTTTTATACGCGTATAGATAGGAAGTCTAGTTTTTTTGTTGTTGTCGTATTGTCTATTATGCTCGTGCGGGCAAGCAGCATGCTTTGTTGTTGACGTCTTGCCTTTTATACTCTTGTTTGCAAGGAGTATACCTTTGTTGTTGTTGCCGTCTAGCCTTTATGCTCGTGCAAGCTATGAGTCTTCTTGGGTGTTGTTGTCCCCTCGCTTTTTATACTCATGGAGGTAAGGAATATACTTTTGTTGTTGTATTTTTCACCTTTAATACTTTTGCGGATAAGGAGTCTGCTTTTGTTGTTCCTACTGTCTCGCCTTATAAGCTCGCGCGAGCAAGGAATTTGTTTTTATCGTTGTTGTCATCTTGCTTTTTATACTCATGTGGGTAAGGAGTATGCTTTGCTTTTGCCATCTCGCCTTTTTACTTGAGAAGGCAAAGAGTATGCTTTTGTTGCTATTGTTGTCTCGCCTTTTATATTGAAAGCAAAGAGTATGCTTTTGTTGCTATTGCTGTCTCACCTTCTATATTCGTGCGGGCATGGAGTCTGTTTTTGTTGTCGTCTCCCCTTTTATACTCGTGCGGGCAAGGAGTATGATTTTGATATCATACTGGGGGTTGATTTCTTTGTGAGCGCAAAAGTTGCTCTGTTGCCTCACTTGGGTGGTCTCATGATCATGCATGAGGATCATCCATGTTTTATTGCTGGAACGTTCACTCCCTCCTCCAGTGTTGGTGGGAAGTCGGGTGGTATGCCATCAGCTGTGCAGGTGAAGCATGGGCTGAAGAAGGGAGAAGTCACCTACCTTGCAGCTTTGATGGAGATCAAAGAAGGCATTGTTGCGGAGGTGCCGGACAGTGTGGTGGATTTGTTGGGAAAGTACACTGACGTGATGCCTCCTGAACTCCCCAAGTGTCTTCCCCCGAGGCATGCCACTGACCACAAGATCGATTTGGTGCCCGGTTCCAAACCACCAGCACAAGCCCCATATCGCATGAGTCTGCTAGAGTTGGCAGAACTGAAGAAGCAGTTGACGGAGTTGCTGGATGCAGGCCTAATTCAGCCCTCTAGAGTACCATATGGTGCCCGGTGTTGTTCTAGAGGAAACACGATGGCTCCCTGCCGATGTGTGTTGATTACAGGGCTCTGAACAAGGTGACGGTAAAGAACAAGTACCCTATTCCATTGATAGCGGACTTGTTTGACAAGCTAGCGAGAGCCTCATATTTCACCAAGCTGGATCTACAGTCTAATATTGGCAAGTCAGGATTGCAGAAGGAGATGAAGGAAAAATTACATGCATCACTCGCTATGGCTCCTATGAATTATTGGTGATGTCATTTGGTTTGACTAACGCCCTTGCTACTTTCTATAATTTCATGAATGATGTGTTTCATTACTTCATTGATCATTTTGTGGTTTTACATCTGGATGATATTGTTGTGTATGGTGAGTCCTTCGAGGATTACTTGTCCCACCAGAGGTTGGTGTTGTCCAAGTTGAGAGAGCACCAATTATATGTGAAAAAGGAAAAATACGAGTTTGCCCGGCGAGAGATTATGTTCCTTAGGCATAGGGTGAGTCGAGGGCAAGTTAAAATGGACGAGAGAAAAGTCTAGGCAATAGTGAAGTGGGAAACCCCCACCAAAGGTGGCCCCATTGACAGACTTACTCAAGAAGGATAGACCTTGGAGGTGGACCACAGATTGCCAAGAAGCCTTTGACAAGTTGAAGCCAGCAGTGTCCACGGAGTCGGTCCTGAGGCTGCTTGATTTCGAGTTGCCTTTCAGTGTGCTAACTGACGCCTCAGATAAAGCCATTGGAGGTGTGTTGCTGCAGGAAGGCCACCCCATTGCCTATGAGAGCCAGAAACTCAATGATGCAGAGCAGTGGTACTCAGCCCATGAAAAGGAGTTGCTGGCAATGGTTCATTACCTTCGCACCTGGAGGGTGTATTTGCTGGGTACCCGATTCGTGGTTCGGACCAACAATGTGGCTAACACATTCTTTTAGACTGAGAAGAAGCTTTCTGCATGGCAGGCGCGGTGGCAGGAGTTCTTGGCTGAGTACGATTTTACTTGGGAACACAAGTCAGGAAGGCAATATCAGGTAACGGATGCCCTAAGTCGTCGACAAGTGCAAGAGACGGTTGCTAACCTCACTCATGTGCAAGGTGACTTGCTAGACAAAATCAGGGAACTGGCCCCACATGATGTCACATATCAACAAGTGATACAGCAGGTCAAAAAGGGTGTGGTAAGGCGATACTGGCTCGATAATAATTTATCGCATACCTAGGGTAATCGTGTATAAGTTCTCAGTGGTGCAGGCCTTAGAAAGGAGATACTGCGGGAGTCTCATGATTCACAGTGAGCTGGTCATCTTGACGTCGAAAGGATGACGGCCTTGCTGTCCCCCAACTACTACTAGCCAAAGATGGAAGATGACGTCGAAGCATATGTCAGGACGTGCATCACTTGTCAGCAAGACAAGATAGAGCGACAAAAGGAGGCAGGTTTGTTGTAGCCGCTACCTATTCCTACGAAGCCATGGGTATAGGTTTCGATGGATTTCATTTACGGGTTCCCAAAGGTTGATGGCATGGGATCTATCATGGTGGTGGTAGGTCAGTTTTTCAAGTATGCGGTGTTTATTCCTGCCCCCTCTTCATGTCAGGCGGAGACAACCGCTGAGCTTTTCTACAAGCAGGTAGTAAAGTACTTTGGGTTGCCTGAAGATATTGTGAGCAATCGGGATCCTCGTTTCACTGGCAGGTTCTGAACGTTATTGTTCCACATGATGGGTTCAGAATTGAAATTCTCTACTGCCAACCGTCTTCAGACTGATGGCTAGACGGAGCCGATCAATGACCTACTTGAGGAATATCTTTGACATTACGTGACGGCAAGCCAGTAGAATTGACTTGAGTTGTTGGATTTGGCCTAATTTTGCTACCATCTTCATAAGTCCTCTTCCACAGGTATGAGTCCCTTTGAGCTAGCTATGGGGCAACAGCCCCTTACTCCTAATGATATGGCTAGGACTAGCTCAGGAGGGAGATGTCCGGCAGCACACCGGTTTGCCTGTTCTAAGCAAGAGTGGCTAGAGGAGGTCCAAGATAGCTTGGACAAGGCAGCCAAGCAGATGAAAAGGTATGCGGACTGAGGAAGGAGGGACGTGGAGTTCCAAGTTGGGGATAAGGTGTTCCTGAAACTTACTACCCAAATTTGGAAGAAGATCAGCAGCAAGATAGTGCATCGTGGGCTGGTTCCAAAGTATGACGATCCCTTCACAGTAGTGAAGAAAGTTGGCAATGTTGCATACAGGTTGCAGCTTCCAGAAAGGTTGAAGGTGCATCCAACTTTCCACATGAGTTTCATGAAGCCCTTCCATGAGAAAGCGGGCGATAAGCCTCCAAGGAAACAAGCATGACATGCTCCCCCTACAATCAGAACTGAGTTCCAGCGTGAAGTGGAGAGAATTCTAGACCACCGAACGCAGGGACAAAGTAAAAAGAACAGGCGGGTTGAGTACTTGGTTAAGTGGAAAAATGCCCCAAATAATGAGGCGAGTTGGGAAAGAGATGTGACTCTATGGCTGTTCGAGAAGCAGGTGGAAGACTACCTATCAACCTTACCAACAAGGACGTTGGCTTCAACAAGTGGGTGTGGTTTGTTAGCCCCATGAGCACTTGGCATGTAGGAGTTGGCGGCACCTTGCGCCAAAACCTAGCATGGGACTTTGGAGTGGCTGGGCACTCTTTGAAGCAAGGTAAAAGCTGAGAGGGTCAGTGTAGGCACAGGCCTACATGCAGGTCCCAATGTGGACCAAGACTTGGGTTGGACAAAGGATGCTGGGCTATATGTTTGTGGGCTCCATCAGATGGGCCATGGGCTTGGGCCAAGAAGCCCAAAACACAGGACTGGGTCTTGGCCATGTCTGCATGGCACTACGTGGCATCGAGCCTCCTACGACGTGTGGAACGTGGGGATGTGCGAGTGTGGCTCTATCCGGTTGGTCGAGCATCAGGATAATGCTCCTCAGATCGTGCATGGCAAAGGATCGTGGGTAGATAAGGCTTATCAAGTTCAAAGGATGGATGATCGTGGGAGATAAGGCTTATCAAGATCAAGTCATGGATGAGATCATGGGAAGATGAGGGTTATCAGCCATGATAGAGATTGTGGGGAGATAATGCTTATCTCTAAGACCTAGATAGTTGGGGTTTTCAGCTATATATAGAACCTATGGGTTGTCATTTGTACTCAATGAAAGAGAAATCACTCAGAGAGAAAGAGTGAAACACTGTTGAGAGTTTAGCTAATTGTTCCATTGTATTACTTGAGTTAAGTAACAAAAGGTTGGGAAAGGTTCCCGTATATGCTCTTGTGTCTCTTTTGACTATGTGAGTTGTGTGCCTACATATAATGTTCCATTGTGCAATCCTTGTGTGTGTGCGGTTGGCTGAGACTAAGTGTGACTTAGTGCCATCACAAGGCAAAATTTTGGGTGAGAAAATTAGCCCTGTGACAGCTTACTAAGAATTCCTCGTTGAAGACCAACAATTGCAATGATCTAGACCAACAATTCCAGCTTCAACACAAGCTGGAATTACCGCGGCTACTAGCACCATACTTGCCCTCCAATGGATCCTCGTTAAGGGATTTAGATTGTACTCATTCCAATTACCAGACTCGTAAGAGCCCGGTATTGTTATTTATTGCCACTACCTCCTCGTGTCATGATTGGGTAATTTGCACTCCTGCTGCCTTCCTTGGATGTGGTAACCGTTTCTCAAGCTCCCTCTCCAGAATTCAACCCTAATTTTTCGTCACCCGTCACCACCATAGTAGCTGTCACAGGGCTAATTTTCTCACCCAAAATTTCGCCTTGTGATGGCACTAAGTCACACTTAGTCTCAGCCATGACTTGATCCTGATAAGTCTTATCACCCACGATCATCCATCATTTGATCTCGATAAGCCTTATCTACCCACGATCCTTTACCATGCACGATCTGATGAGCATTATCCTGATGCTCGACCAACCGGATAGAGGCACACCCACACGTCCCCGAGTTCCACACGTCGTAGGAAACTCGGTGCCACGCCATGCCATGCTGTGCCATTCAGTGCCATGCAGACTTGGCCAAGACCCAGTCTTGTGTTTTTGGCCTTTTGGCCCAAGCCCATGGCCCATCTAATGGAGCCCACGAACATGTAGCCCAGCATTCTTTGTCCAACCCCAGTCTTGGTCCACACTGGGAACCACATGTAGGACCGTGCCTATGCTGACCCTGTCAGTTTTCACCTTGCCTTAGGGAGTGCCCAGCCACTCCAAAGTCCCATGCTAAGA